>OY882870.1:48198250-48658250 GCA_963693515.1 Pipistrellus nathusii | reverse complement strand
AGGAGGCAGCTGATCGGTGTTTCTCATCGATGTTTTTAACTATCTATTCCTCTCTCTTCCTCTCTGTAAAAAAAATTAATGAAATATATATTTTTAAAAAATGCCCTTTTATTTAGGACAAAATCTCAGATCTACTGCAAAGTTGCAAGACTATTTCCCTGGGCTCCCACATGTCTTTCACACAGCGTCACCTACTCTTCATATTTTGCCACGTTTGCTGAGTCTCTTCCCCCTTAACACTCACCCTGCATCTCTGAAAACCTTAGTGTTTCTGACGAAAAAGGAGAAAACACGTGTGTGAAGCTTCCAATGGTTTCCCTGGGAAAATCCCAGCCCAGAGCACATATTTATTTGCATCACAGACAAATCCTCAGATTTGGTTGAAGAAATGTCAAATCATTAGCGTCTACGTTTGTGTCAAACGTGTGATCCGCAGTGTTTTCCAGTGGAGAAGCGCATGGCTCAGAAATAAGTGGAGACCAAAAGGAGGGAGCCAGGGAGCCAGGAAGTGTGACTCAGACATTTGCTTTTAACTTTAATTAGCAAGCCCTGCCAATGCTTCTGGGAAGCGGAAGCTGCTCTAGTAGCCTTTCTTCTGAGAGAGATTTCAAGTGAGTCTCGCCCAAGGAGTGGGCCACTTTGTTGCCTTCCACGTCTGATGGGACCTGCTCACTTGGTACCAGTTAGCACCCGAGCGTGCACACACTAGTCAGAAAAAATGTATTGATCACCGACTCTCTTTATCCTCACACCCTTTCGGAGGACTCCCTAATTCTGGTGGGTTTCTCAAAAACGAATCCAAGTCCCAGAAGGTTTCCGAGAGAGGTGATGATGCGTGTATGTTGGCTCAGGCACGGTTTGCAAAGTGCTTTCCAGGCGGTAGACTTGCAGAGAAGATGCAGAGGGGACATGCAGACCGAATTTGATTCAATAAATATTTATCGAGTGCCGACCATATGCTGTTCTGCTGGGATCTAGAAAATGGCTGAATGGGGTGTAGACTGGCCCTCGGTTACCCCACTCTCGGATCATCACTCTTGTCCCAGAAATATTATACATACTTTTTAAAAACGCCCTTTTATTTAGGACAAAATCTCAGACTTACTGCAGGACTGGGGCGCCCCCACACTGCCCTCTGGACAGGCGGGAAAAATAATGAAGGGACTCGGCCAACCTCTATGATTCTAAGATGCATCCTTTTCTTTTTTAGTGAATACCTTAACCTCTCTGGGGGTGAGCACGCGTTCTCATGTATGCTAATTGTTCCTGTGTAAATATTAACAGCTCCACCTTCTCCTCTTACATTTCCCAGTTTAGATGATAACTTTAAGAAATCCACTATGCCCCTCCAGGGTGGCTGGTTCTGACTTTGGATAGAACTGGATCCTACGGGAGCCCTTTGGATCCTAGTCCTGTCCTTCCGAGCCAGGGCTGGGCTGGGAGGAGAAGGGGCTGATCTGGTGGAGGGTGTGTAAGAGGAAAGGGCAGGCCCAGCGGAGGCCTCACCTGGCCGAGGCCTGCAGGTGGCTGAGATAATCGGGGACTGAGGCACGTGGTGAGAGAAGCAAGTCAGAGTTGGGCAGTATTTTTGGCCCTGGACCCGCCTTTCTGTGCTGATAGTCACTGTAGATTTCTGCTTGGAGTCTGTGACTTCTCTAGCCCGAACTTGGACCCACGGCTGATAATAGATACAGCAGGTCCTCACGTCGTGTCATTTTGTTGTGACTTTGGTAAGATGCTGTAGGAACTTAATTCTTTTTTTTTTTTAATATATTTTTTATTGATTTTGTACAGAGAGGAAGGGAGAGAGATAGAGAGTTAGAAACATCGATGAGAGAGAGTCATCGATCAGCTGCCTCCTGCACATCCCCTACTGGGGATACTGGGGATATGCCCGCAACCAAGGTACATGCCCCCGACCGGAATCGAACCTGGGACCTTTCAGTCCCCAAGCTGATGCTCTATCCATTGAGCCAAACCGGTCTCGGCAGGAACTTAATTCTTGTTTATATCCATTGGCCTGTGGTAAAATTGGTTTCATTACATGTTGTTTCACTTAACCTACAGGTGAGGCTAAGTGAGAACTGACTGTGTAGTATGAGGTGAAGGAGAGATTGCAAGGAACTGGTGAGTGTAAGTGGCCAATAGAAAAAAAGGAAAAAGAAAAGAAAAATAAGGCCACAGGTGTGACAGGAGAGAGAACCCGTTAGAAAACCCAGGCTTGAGGCCCGTGTGTGGCTGCTTCAGTCACTGTGCAGCCCACGTGGTCACTGCAGATCTTCCTTCCGGCCAGTGGGTGAATACCGTCCCCCAAAAGGGAACCGACTGACCCTCCAGCCCACTCCGCCTGGGCACCTCCCACCTCTCCGAATAGTCACAGCCCCATGAGCAGGAGCCCCCGGAAGTTATTGTTAATTCCCGAGTCTACCTCATCGAGGAAACATGATGGAGATGTTGTTTGACCCCCTGGGATGATCTGGTTCTGTGACTTTTCTAGGATTTCATTCCTGGAGCAGGGCTGTGTCACCAACAGGGGGGACACTCATCCCCTTCCAGCTCATCGCCAGGCTGGCGCTGCTCCTGTTCAACCATCAACTAAGGAAATAGTTGGATTAATTCACTGGAACGCTTTTCCATCAGCAAAACAGGTAAAGCACAAATTATATCCATCTCACGGGCAAATAAAGGAGAGAGTCCATCGGGAGCCACATAAGATCAATTGTTCCTGCCACTGGTCTTTCGGCCGTGTCTGGTGAGGGAACAGTGGCTGGGCTCTTTCCTGCCCCTGCCCACCGCGCCGGGCCACATGAGCAGTTGGCTCTGGCTCCTCCGGGGACCAGGTGCATGGCCTTGAGTAGGTCTTGAAGCTTCTCCACCATTGTTAGCTCATCGGGAAAACAGAAATAATAGCACCGAGGCAGGCACGCTTCTCCTCGACTCCGATCCCTCCTTCGTTCTTGCCGATGGAACCCGGACCATTGGAAGCCACAATGTCCCAGATAAGGTGCCTCCTTCCCAGGTTCCCTTGCACCCAGGGGTGATCACATGGTCCGTTCCCGCCAATGAGATGTGACCGACAGACGGCTGGGTGCCTTCCAGGAGAGATGCTGCTTTCTTCATAAATAGGGACAGACTCGGCTGGCACGTGCCTTTCTCTCCCTGCCCTCCCGTCTCCTTGCGTGGGACACAGACGCTGTTCTGGGGCGAGGGGCGGCCATTCTGTGACAAGGAGGATGGAAGCGGGATCCCGGGTTCCGATGGTTCCCCTCCAGCGGCTGGACAGGCCTTGGGCAGCTGCTTCTCTGCACTTCGTGTCACAGGAGGAGAAGAAAGCTCTCACTTTGGTGAGACCTCTCCCTCTGAGCTGCACAGATACCTACCCCCAAACGTGGCTGTGAGGACGAAGAGAGATAAGGATAGAAATTGCCCATCAAGGTGACTGCCCGCAGGGAGGTGCTCCAGTTCACCTCCGAGAGCGGATGACACAGATTTTACTGGAACGAGAATCACTCCCACCTCCGAGAATCACTTCCACCTCCGAGTGAGACCGCCTCCAGGCTCTGATCTACTGCCCCCACCCCAGCCTCCACCCCAGCCTCCACCTCCCTCCCCTTGCTTTCCTACAGGTTGCACTGACCCTGTGTTGGAGCAACTTGTGGGCTGAGCAGGAATAATGAGACAGAAATAATTGGATGGAGAATCTGAGAAGAGTGTTAAGGAGGCAGGCGGCAGGTGTTGGTTTGAGGGGTCATCTGAGGCTGAGGTAAAGACAGGGGGGGGCACTGGGCAACTGGTCAGAAGTGCAATCAGTGAGCAATGCCTACAGATTCCTTACAAAGTGTGCCGCCCACTGGCTCAGGTTTCTAAAGGTGGTGGCGTGTGTGTGTGTGTGTGTGTGTGTGTTTGTGTGTTTGTGTGTGTTTGTGTGTGTGTGTTTGTGAGTGTGTGTGTTTGTGTGTTTGTGTGTGTGAGTGTGTGTGTTTGTGAGTGTGTGTATGTGTGTGTTTGTGTGTGTGAGTGTGTGTGAGTGTGTGTGTTTGTGTGTGTGTTTGTGTGTATGTGTGTGTGTATGTGTGTGTTTGTGTGTGTGTGTTTGTGTGTGTGTGTTTGTGTGTGAGTGTGTGTGTGTGTTTGTGTGTGTGTGTGTTTGTGTGTGTTTGTGTGTGTTTGTGTGTGTGTGTGTTTGTGAGTGTGTGTGTTTGTGTGTTTGTGTGTGTGAGTGTGTGTGTGTTTGTGAGTGTGTGTATGTGTGTGTGTGTGAGTGTGTGTGTGAGTGTGTGTGTGTTTGTGTGTGTGTTTGTGTGTATGTGTGTGTGTATGTGTGTGTTTGTGTGTGTGTTTGTGTGTGTGTGTTTGTGTGTGAGTGTGTGTGTGTTTGTGTGTGTGTGTGTGTGTGTGTGTGTGTGAGTGGTAAATGTAAACCAGGCTTCTTTCTGGGGGAAAGACAGTTGGAAATACTCTGCTCTGTCTCTGAGGTTTGTGACAATCGATACAAAGGAATGGGGCCTCTTCCTGCCAGGAGAGGCAGGGCTGTGAGCACAGGCACGTGGCCAGGCCGGGCTGCACTCTGTGGTGTGTTTCTGTCATGTATGTGTCCCAGGTGGACACACCAGGGCCACGACCATCGTCTGCACGTCCGGTCCGCTGGCCACAGCTGCAGTTAGCAGCTCCTGGTGCCGAAATTGTGAGACAGAAAAATGTATAATGGGATGAAGGGTTTATGACCTAAATAGTGACCCATTTAAAAGGCTGCCCAGTTTTTCTGGTCCATAAAATTGCGTATAACAAAAATGTGTGTAGTAATTGCTTCTTTTTCCAATGAAAGAAATACACGTTTATTAATGGAACATTTAGTTTCCCAGAGCCTCTCCACATTAAATGTTAAACGAATATTTGAAAAATATTAGTTGACATAATGCAAAAATATTCATTGAAATGCCCCGAAGGAACTTACAGGGGAGAATAATGGTAAGAGTGCCTCGGACCCGTTGCTCTTGCTAATCTGGGATCTCCTATAGGATAACCCATTTAACCCTGCACCGATTTATGAGGTGCAGTAATTACTCGTGTTTTACAGATGAGGCACACAGCTAATAATACAAGTTTTGCCCTTTCATTTTTTTTTTAATATATTTTATTGATTTTGTACAGAGAGGAAGGGAGGAGATAGAGAGCTAGAAACATCGATGAGAGAGAGTCATCGATCAGCTGCCTCTTGCACACCCCCTACTGGGGATATGCCCGCAACCAAGGTACATGCCCTTGACCGGAATCAAACCCGGGTCCCTTAAGTCCCCAAGCCGATGCTCTATCTATTGAGCCAAACCGGTCTCAGCATTGCCCTTTCATTTTTAAATTTAATCCTTTAACCGGAGTACAAAGTAACAAGACTAAATACACCAGCCTGTGGCCTAATTAACAAGCATGTTTACTGTCTCTATTTTATTTGTATTTATGTCCTTCTCTTTAACATAGCGCATATTTCTTCCTGCTTTAATATGGCTCACAAGTAGCATTAGAGAGAGAAAAATAACAACGTGGCCATCGAGAGAATGAGGTAAGAAGCAGCAGTAGCCACTTTCCTCGGCTCCTGGGGGATTAATTGTCAGGGACATTTGATTTAGGATTAATAATTGTTTTAACCGAGGCATTTAAAAATGTGCCAAATCGGCAAGGAAGAGGGGAAATGAATTCGTGATCTGAAATTTGGGGAATAAAGCCTTCCTCATTAGCAAACAGCTTTCTCTTTGTAATGTGAATAAATCTAATGAGGGTCAATTAGACCTTATTGCATTTGGCTGAGCCAGTGTTACTGATGGCTCCGCTCCGCCCTCCGCCTGCCTGGCCTCCGGAAGTTTTATTCTAACGGTTTAGGCTCCCCTCCGCTGGAGCATAGGTGCCATCCGCTTCTGCTCTGGACTTCCCACCGGTCTCTTACTTGGCAGGCCTCTTGGAGGTGCTTATCTGGAAATATGCTTATCTGCAAAGCAAGTTCCAACCGTGGTCTTGAGACCCAAGCCCGTGGAATGTGTGGGGAGGGAGCAGGATGGAGGAAAGGGGGGCCAGAGGAAGAGGAATTCTGAAGGTTGAACATTCAATCAGCGCCCCACTTCCCAGTATCCATTCAGCCAACCGACCCCGGGAGTAGGCTACACACTGAGCACAGCACAGAGATGGGGGAACATATCCCCGATGACACATCTGATAAGGGATCCACATCCAAAATTCATAAGGAACTTAAACAACTCATCACCAAAATCACAAACAAAGGATCTAAGCAGATAGGTCTCCAAAGAGGACCCAGAGATGGCCAATCAACATATGAAAAGACGCTCACCAGCACTAATCATCAGAGAAGTGGACATTAAAACCACGATGAGATGTCACCTCACACCGGTCAGAATGGCTGTCATCAGCAAATCCACAAATGATAGGTGTTGGGCGAGCATGTGGAGGAAAAGGAACCCTCGTGCACTGCTGGTGGGAATGCAGACTGGTGCAGCCACTGTGGAGTTTCCTCAAAAAATTACCTTACGTGACAGCATGGGTGGACCTGAAGAGCATTATGCTAAGTGAAATAAGCCAGTCAGAGAAAGGAGATAAGCGCCATATGGTTTCACTTACACGTTCAATCTAATGAACAAAATAAACAATTAAGTAGAAACAGACTCATAGATACAGAAAACAGACTGACAGCTGTCAGAGGGGAGGGGGTTGGGGAATTGGGTGAAAAAAGTGAAGGGATTAAGAAAAAAAAAAACCCAACCTCATAGACACAGACAATAATATGGTGATTACCAGAGGGCAAGGGGCATGGGGGGAAGTAGAAGAGAGAAAGGAGGATAAATGGCGATAGAAGGAGATTTGACTTGGGGTGGTGAACACACATACAATATACAGATGATGTATTATGGAATTGTCCACCTGAAACCTGTATTATTTCATTAACCAATGTCTTCCAGCAAGTTAAATAAAAAAATTCTAAAGGTCACAAAAAAAATACACATGTTGGTGAGGATGTGAAGGAATTGGAATCCTTGTGTATTGTTTGTGGGAATGTAAAATGGTTAGAGACACTGTAGAAAACAGTATGGAGGTTCCTCAAAAAATTATACATAGACTTACCATATAACTCAACAGTTCCACTTCTGGGCATATACTCCAAAGAATTAAAATCAGGACCCTGCATTATTCACAATAATGGTGGAAGCAACCCAAGTGTCCAGCAACGAATGAATGAATAAGCAAAACATGATATATATGTATCATGGAGTGTTTTTTCCGCCTTAACAAAGAAAGAAAATTCCGGTGTGTGCTGCAGCATGTATGCATCTTGAAAGCACAGTGTTAAGTGAAATAAACCAGCCTCAGAAAGACAGATCCTGTGTGACTCCGCTTACAGGAGGTATGTAGAGTAGTCAACCACTAACAGAGGCAGAAAGGAGAATGGTGCTTGTGGGGGGCTGGGAGGGAGGAGGAATGGGGGAGTTACTGCTGAACGTGCACAGTTTCAGTTTTACAAGATGAAAAGTGATGGGGATCGATGGGGGTGGTTGCACAACATTATGAATGCATTTAATATCCCTAACCTGTACACGTTAAAATGACTAAGATGGTACATTTCATGTTGTGTGTATTTTTCACCACAATAAAAAAAAAATTTGGAGAAAAGAATTGAATTGATAAACCAGAGGAGGATGCAGAAGGAGAAATGACAAGAAATGAAAATCCACAATTGACCTGGGTTCGAATCTCATTCTGTTTCTTAAGATTCTGGATGGGCAGTTATTCTCTCAAGCCTCAATGGCACCCCATCTGCGAATGGGACCAAGGACAGACACCCCAAGGGTGCTGGTGAGGGCCAGGGGTGTGAAAGCAGCCGGGCTGCTGGCACAGTTGTAACCACAGTGGGACTCTAACGAGCTGCCGGCTCCAGGGCTGTTAGCTGCTGTGTTCGCACACCCTCCCTCACCGGTTCCTGCTGCAGCCTCCACTTCTGAGGCTCAATTGAACCTCAGGGTCATTGCCCCCAAGGAAGGAGGAAGAGAAGTCACTGATGAGCGCGGAGGAGACTCGGAGCCAGCTTGTCAGGTTAAAACAACAGTATAGCAGGGAGAGAGGCATCTTTTAACTCCGTTTAACCCCTAAAGAGCGTGGCCTGGTAGACAAATCCCCGGAGGTTTTATTATGAGCTCAGAGTAGAAAGGCTCGGAAGGCAGGTGACAGAGGGAGGGGAGCTGCCTACCAGGACTCCTGGGGATTATAGGACTCAGGAAGAAGGGGGGAGGGGGGGAAGGAGGAGGGGAAGGCAGGCCCTGTCTGTCTCACTTCTCAAGGCAAAAGCCTTGCAGGGGCCTGGGGTGTTGTATAATTACAGGAGGAGGGGTGGCAGGAGAGAGGAGGGGTTTGCCCCCCTGGGGGCTGGGTATGCTGGCCCTGGGCCCATTGCCCCCATCCACCCCTTCCCTCCCTACCTGCTCTGCATCTTAGTGGGCGGCTCCTTCCTTCCAGCTCTGTTTTTCAGGCTTCCCTCTCAGCTGGCTCAGCTCTTGGGAGGACCTTCGGGGAGGCTGGAGGCTGGAGTGGGGAGGCTGGAGGCTGGAGGCTGGGGAAGGGAGAGGCGGGGGATTTCTCCCTGGCCTTTCTGCTTCAGGCTCGGTCAGCAGCAGCCACTGCACCGCCCCTGAGCTTCAGGTCCTACTGGCTGGGCCGGGCCTCGGTGGTCTAGCTTTCTCCAGGGCCAGCAGCCCCAAAGAGGGGTGGCTGGGAGGGAAACAGACTGACAGCCGTCAGAAGAGAGAGGGGTTGGGGGACTGGGTGATTAACTGTCAGTTTGTTAATCGCTGTCCTTTAGCTTTGAGCTCTTCCATCATCTGCATCACCACTGGCCAGTATGAAATCCTCTGTATTTTTAAATACCCAAACTGTTTCTGTCTTCTGGGAAAATACTGACTGTTGTAGGGATACAGGAAGACAGTGTACCACCCAGCGCCCCCATGGGACATTGAGACCGTTGGTGCTGCGTGGCCTTTTCCGAGAAGCCCTGAGCTCCTCTGAGCCCTTGGGTTGCCAAAACACTTCCTGAGATTTGGTTAAAAGGGGTCATGGCCATGGGGGCTACAAGGCTAAACACAGGGGCCAGGAACTGACCCTCAAGGGCTATGAAAACAGCAAGACAGTAGGAGGACCACCAAGCTCTTAGAGTCAACCAAGAGAGAGCAGGTCACAAGCTCCAGCAGCCACGCCTTGAGCAATGCTAACGGGGCGGGCAGTGACCAGGTGAACAGAGGGCACCGGTGCTGCAGAGGCCAGGGGAGGCCCAGAGATTAGCTCAAGAGACGTAGACACAGGTTCCCAACCCTCCCTCCTCCCCCTGCCACCTGGACACAGTAACTGTCTCCAGGCACCCAGCAGCCATCTTGGAGAGCAGGGAGGGCAATGGGAAACTCAAAGGAGCCTGGTTAGAGCCAGAGGCTCTGAATCATCACTTGCTGACAAATATGGCTTCCTTCCTGCCTGGAGGAGAGGAGGCTCAAGAGGAAGGGTAGCTCAATGTGAACAGAAGAAGCCAGACTGTTGTTATTATAAGCCGTCATTAATAAATAGAGTGGGAACACAGCCCACACTTCCTGCCAGCCTCATGGATAGGACCTGCCTCTTGTGGTCTCCATCACGCTTCCTGTGGTTGGCCACTTTCAAGCCCCGGGACTTTTGACAAGCCATTTAACCTCCGTGAGCCTCAGTTCTCCTATCTGCCAAGTAGAGAGCGGCTGCCTAGTCGGGGTACCTGAGAGGAACAGTGGTTGGATGGCGAGCGGAAGTGGACAAATCTGATCAGGTATGAAACTGGTTCCCACGGAAACGTCGTGCCCCAGCCCGCCCCTCAAGTGCAATGCAGATCAATCGCCCAGGGAAAGCACAAATTCTGCAAGGTTGATAAATGTGTCATTGTAGAATTGTCAATGTCACGTGCAGAGTTGAAAAAATTTTGCAGAATTAAACCAGTTAAACTTGAGGAAAAGAAGGAGGGAAAGCTTGGGGCCGGAGGGGTGGTGGATAGCATTTGAATCATTCTTTGCTTTTTTCAAAGAGCTGTTGGTCCTATATTCATTCAAATATTCGACCAATATTTACTGCAATATTTATTTGAGCACTAGCGATACAGCAGCCCAGCACTGCACTGAGAATACCATTTTGTAAAATATGAGGCAGGCCATCCCTTCATAATTTCTCGTTTCACTTTTCAAGCTTTCAAAAGATCTCATTGTGATTTTTTTCCCCCCACCACTTGAAATGACATTTTGGTTCTCATTTTAAGTGAATTTACTTTAAGAGGCCTTTTCCAGAGGCAAGTTACCCTGCTTCTATTCTTCCTAACGCTCGGAGTATTTTACAGACTCAAATGACATTAGACACCTGTCAACACTTCACATTTTCTTACCAACTTGACAGGGAAAAGTGGCTACCTCCGGGGACCTGCTCCTATAGTGTCATGTGGTTTTTTGCAAAAAAAAAGGTCCCCCCCTTTTTAAAGACGATTATTTCTGGTATTTTAGGTGTAGAGAGATCTCAAGTGATAGCACATTAGCATCGCTGCTCTGGAGGAGTCCTCACTCCCATTCAATTGGTTTATCTTCCTTTTAATCCCTGAGCGCTTCTTCTATCCCCCTTCCCCACAGGCCTCCACTTACCAGATAAAAGCCTTCTGGTAAGCATGTCTCCTGGTAGGATCACAGTGCCATTTTGCATTTTAATTTGTGTATATGGCATTGGATAACTTATGGCATTGGGTAATTTATGGCATTGGGTAATGCAATGCAACTTGCTCTGTTTCTTTTTTTTTCACTCAACACAGTGTTTTGCGACATACACACGTGGCTGTAAAGCAGGAGAATTGTAACTGCTGCAGAGCCTGCCTGGTGTGTCTCCACACGATTTCATCCATCACCCCCAGAGGTTGGGACCCTCGGCTGCCTCCAAATCTCTACAACACAGATGTGAACATCCTTATACACCCCCTTACACACCTGTATGAGCAGGTCTTGGGGATATTCACCCAGGAGAGTGGTCGTTTTTCCTAGTCCCGTGGTCGGCAAACTGCGGCTCGCGAGCCACATGCGGCTCTTTGGTCCCTTGAGTGTGGCTCTTCCACAAACTACCACGGCCTGGGCGAGTTGAAGTTTAAAAAATTTGGCTCTCAAAAGAAATTTCAATCTTTGTACTGTTGATATTTGGCCCTGTTGACTAATGAGTTTGCTGACCACTGGGATAGGGCATGAACTGGGATAGGTTTACTGAATGGTTGTCCCAGTTTACCCTCCCCACAGCAGGGCACCAAATTTTCCATCTCCTCACAACATCATCAGCTCCTGCTGTTAATTTCCATTCTATTTTTCCTTTATGTCCATTATTTTAATTGCATTTGCCTGATTATTATTGAGTTTGAGAATCTCATCTGTGAATTGACTATGCATATCGTTTGCCCATTCTCTCTTGCAGAAAACAAAAGTTAATTCTTTACCTTTTTTAGTCATTGTAAATATCTTTTCCCATACTGACATCTGTTTATCATATTTGTCTAATGCTCAGAAATCCTTTTGGAGAATATAATCAAATCTATTGATTTTTTGGTTTTGGTCATATGATTGCTCATCTCTTGATTATGAGATATTCTCATACATTTTCTTCTTTTGGTTTCCTTATTGTCCTTTTTGCATTTAGAACTTTAATCAGTCTGGGGTCTTCCTTCTCAGCTTTATTTTATTGCATAGTGCGAGAATAAACAAGTAACCTTTTCTGTCAAAACCGTTTAGACAGCCACCATGTTGGACGCATGACTTGTAGCTCCCGTGGGGGCCGCCATCTTGAAACTGCAAAGGCCAACCCCTCCCTTCAAATTAGCCAATCACGAAAGACTGTGCGCCTGAGATCCAATCAAGAGTGAGTATAGGTCATGTGAGTCAGGATTAAAGAGCCAAGCAGACCACCTGCTCAGTGTGTGTGTGCTCCCAGACCATGTGCTGAGTACCCTCCTGCAGGAGTAAAGATATTTGCCTTGCTGCCTGGCTCCTGAGTATGTTTTGTGTTCTATCAGGACCCCTGAATTTGGGGGCTCATCTTATTTCTTACACATCTACCTAATTAATTTTTTAAAATTCTAATTTCCCAACACCATCAACTAAACAATCCTCCCTTTCCCCATGACTCTGTGGTGGCACCTTCATCACTGTGCCTGCTTACCATAGAAAGACAGGCCACCTCTATGTCCTCGATTCTGATCCTTTGGTCTACTGTATTTTGTTGTTGTTGTTGTTGCTATTATTTTTCCATCTCACATTTTATCTTAAAAAAAAATCATTTGGGCTGCCCAGTCAGCATGGCTCAGTGGTTGAGTGTTGACCTATGAACCAGAAGGTCACTGTTGGATTTGAGGTCAGCGTACATGCCCTGGTTGCAGGCTCGATCCCCAAATGTGGGGCATGCAGGAGGCAGCCGATCAATGATTCTCTCTCATCGTTGATGTTTCTATCTCTCTCTCCCTCTCCTTCCCTCTCTGAAATCAATAAAAACGTATTTTTAAAAAAATCATTTGGGTTTTACATTTTGTTTCTTAATATCGTATTTGGTGTCGTATGAAAATTATATTTAAAACATCATATATTTAAATTCCAAGCCATGTTACCTAAAAACAGAGCAGTCACAGGGAGCAAGGTTCAAATCCTGCCTCTGCCACTAGACATCCCTGTGACCGCGAGTGGCAGCTTGCCAAGGCTGCTGGAACAAACCATCACAAATTTTGTGACGGTTTAAGGCAACACAAATGTATCATGTTGCAGTTCTGGAGGTCATGCTTCTAAAACGAGTTGACAGGGCTGGGTTCCTGATGGAGGCTCCAGGGGAGAATCCACTCCCCGGCTTTCCAACTCTGCAAGGCCGTCCCTGTCGTCCTTGACTTGTGCCCTGCATCACCCTGACCTGTGCTGCCATGGGCACATCTTCTCGGTCTCTCCTGCCTTTCTCTTCCCCTTGCGAGGACTGTTGTGATTCTGTTGGGTCCACTAGATATTCCAGGGTGATCGCCCCACCTCAGGATCCTCAACTTCACCACCCCTACCAAGTCCCTTTTGGCTTGCAGGGCAACCTCTCACAGGGTTTGGGGATTAGGAAATGGATGTCTTTGAGGCCGTTATTCTGCCTACCACACCTTGAACAGGTAACTTAACCTCTCTGTTAGTTTTCTTTTCCATAAAATGGGAATGGAAAGGTATGTAGATGGTGTTTGTTTGGGATAGTGTAAGGAACAGAGTGAGTTTGACCCTTATTTCCAGGGTATACTATGCATCACAGTTGGAGAAATTCAGAGTAGAGGAGGCATTCTGTGAGAGAAATGCTGAATTACTGAAAACAGAACAGACAATTTTACCAGTCTTTCAGTACTGAGCCAGGTGTCTTATCAAAGCCCAGGCTTTGTCTGATTGTCATTTTTATAATTGTTACGCTGGCGAGTGTAGTCAAGGTGATCTACTCTGCATCTGAAACACATGACCTTTGCGGTTCCCCGAATCCCCTGAATTCACAGGAAACAAAGATTTTCATCTTTTGCTTGAGAGCTGGCACTGCCTGGCTTCAATAGAGAAAACCGTCAAGGACTGAAAGAGTCTGGTGTTCATAAATCAAGGTCTGTGTGTGGGAGATCTCAGGGGACTTAATTTGGCAAGGGGAAGTTCTCCGAATCAAGGCATATTACAATTTGTGTCTAATCAGATTAAGTAGATCAAGGAAGAGGGAGATCATGTCATCCCCTGCACCGCTGTAAATTTCCAGAGCAGGAGCTGTCCAGGGTAGAAGGTGGATGTCAAAGGCACATGGGAGCACAGTGAGGAGCTGAGGGAGCCACCAAGTGCAGGCATAGCACAAGGCCAGCACCACCAGCACGGCCATCACAGCATGTTTCATTCTGGTGCAAATCTCAGCATTTCAGAATCTGCAGAACCTCGTTTCTGGCTCTACAGTGAGACAATGTTAAGTCTGAATCTGATCTTCACTAGCTGTTGCCTGGGGCAGTGTTTTAATCTCTCTGTGCCTTAGTTTCTCCTCTGTTCAAAATGGTGATAACATCACCACCTCACTGGTGCCTGTGCAGATTAAATGAGTTAACCTTTTGAAGGAGCTCAGCCTCATGTGGGGTGGTGAAGGCAATCGACAGAGGGTGCGTTCTAGAATTGGACACCTGAATCCTAGATCATTTTATTAACCAGTCATCCCAATACATTCAGTAAAAGAAAAGAAATAAGTAAGACTGATACCATTTAAAAAAGTGCTCAGCCTCTCACTTCACCACAGTTATCTTCGGCTCTAGGTGCTATTGCCCCTCTCCGAAAGGAACGGGCTATCTCCTGAGAGCTGTAGGGATTGAGTGATTCGTGCATCATCCTACTGATCATTAGGGACAGAGGATATAGGCTCCCTATCCAAAGCTCCTTCCACTGGAGAAAGACGCAGTAACCTGGAGAATGTTCTGCGATTTCCTAGGGAATATCAAGAGCAATCTCTCCCTCTTGTAACATGAACATTGCAAGTCTTCAAGAGCAGAGAGCCGCCGCTCCCTGTCAAATTCCACTCAGGATGCATGGGTTTAGAGCATGGTTACATGGCCAGCTCGGCAGACGAGCGAGATTGACAGTGGATTGTTGGCTGTGGGTAGGTTTGCTGCTGTAACAAACATCATTGGCTTAACCCAACTGAAGGTTATTTCTCTGCCAAGTAAAGTCCAGAATGGCTGTTCTGCTGGGCGGGCATCCCCTCTCCAAGTGGTGATTAGGGACCCAGGCTCCTTCCATGCTGAGCTCTGCAAATGGCGCAATCACTTCCACTCATATTCCAGTGGCTGCAGTTCTCCCATGGATGCGATGAGCTGCAAGGGAGCCTGGGAAATGTGGCGCTTCTGTTCCCAGGGAGAAGAGGACATAAATCTGAGGACTGCTGGCTGGTTTGGTGCAGGAAGTGACATTTTTTCCCCCAGGGGGCCAAATACAAACTCAGACCAGATTTCGTCCTCCAGCTTCGCCTCAGGACAGCCACCAGCATTACCCCTTCCATTCAGGGACCTGCTCACAGGAAAACCAAGGCTTTCCATCTGCCCAAGGTGGCACGTGTCCTAATGAACCACGAGGATTTGGAGGTGATGGAATTTTCTGATTTTTTGGTGGCAGGGAGAATGGGAAGGGAAGGGAAGTGAAGACCAGGAAGCTGAGAATATTAAAGTAACAAAGGTAGAAAGAGTAAGAGGAGCAATTGTGTTGGCATTTAAAACAACTTTTTATGATGGAGGCGTTTTAGCATACAGAAAAGTAGAAAAAAAATAGTCTAATATAATCGTTAAAGAAGCAAAAATCACATTTCATTGTGGAAAAATGTTCAGAGGAATAAAAGAAAAATACCCATAATTCTACCACCTTAGTTCAGCCAGTTATTGCTTTGATGTATTTTCTAACATTCTTTTTTCTTTTTATTGAGAATAAATTCTTCCATAAAGTTGTAAAGAAGAGAAATGGTTATAATTAGGGACTTGGTAGTGTCTCCTTGGTAGTGTGTCCTTGGTGGGGTGGGAGGGGGCAAGGAATAATTTGTTCTGTTTTTTCTTCAAATTGCTTGTTCTATGTTCCTCGCTTTGTGGGCATTTCACACTTTTTCCAGTTCTCCAGCAGGTAAGGAGGCGGGAGGCAGGAGACAAGTGTTGAAGGAGAGAGAAGGCGTCATCCCCATCGGTGTGTTAGCAACTCCGATGGAAAGGTTCCAAGGAGGAGCGAGTGGCTATGCTTTCTCCAAAAGACTGTAAGAATGTCCGTAGCGCGTTCATGCTGAGTGCCGATGGCTTTGTGCAGCAGGCACCCGAAAGCAGGTCTTCCCCAGGGGACGCCTCAGATGCTGTCCTGGCTTGAGGATTACCAGGTGGCTTTGCTGACCTTTCCTTAGACAGGTGGGCAGTCTGAGACTTTCTCTCCTTCACTCAGGGTCCGACTGGCCTGGTGGTCTGATGGCCCTCCCAGCCTCACCTGGCTCCTCACCATTGACCGTCACATGCATGGTTCCCCTAACAAAATCCCCTAATATAATCCCTTGGCACCTACTTCTTAGAGGACCTAGATTGACACAGATACCCACCCCTCCCCCCTGCCCTATAACAAATTTCATTATGGAGGTATTTTAGTAGAAAAATAGTCTAATATAAATGTTAAAGAGCCAAAATTGCATTTCATTATGGAAAAATGCTCCAAGGCATAAAAGAACGCATGCTTCCTGGAATCACCTTTTGTGAAAGAGCCACACTCAAGGGTCCAAAGAGCCACAGTTTGCCGACCATGGGTTTGGGGGAAAGCCAGCATAAAACAGAAGGAGAAACCGCACCAGTCACCCCACTCATTACCCTCCATGGCCACACGGAACAAGGTGGGCTGGGTCACGCAGTCTCTTCTATGACGGACCAGTCAGGGGATAATGGACATTAGGGAGCCTGCTGGCAACAGGGCCCCTCCTTATTCAGCCTTCAATGCCTATTCCAATCCCTTCAAGGTCAAGGTCCTGGAGCAGGGTGTGTAGAGGATGAGTCCTTTGGTAAATATGTGCTGATACAAACTAATAAAGATTAACCCAAATCTTACTTTATACGCTAATGATGGCTGTGTCTGCGGCAAGGCCAAATCGGAGAATGAGTGAAGTCTATGCCTTGAACCTAGCCTTTCTCGCGATCCTTCTTTCCTTTCCAAATTCCCTCCAGAATTCTGGCTCCTCTATTACCATTTCTCACCCCGGGCATTGGTCCACCAGCCCGCGCTTCCCCTCCTTGCTTTAACACATACCAATGCTATTCCCCGAGGTTCTGCACATCACTCACATGATGAATTAATTTAGCACAAAGACATTCATGGTGGCAACGGCCTGACTGTGGCGGCAACCAGATGAGCGCACCTGGCCTCTAACCAGAACGTGTTAACGCCTTCTCCAGAAGACAGAGGAATGGTCTGCCTGGTGACTGTCACCGAGACCTGGATTCCATGTGACAAGCAAATATTACCATCTGGGCTTCTCTTCCCAGGAAGGTAGCGGGAGGCAAAGATAAGACATGAATAAGATGGATGCTGTACCCCAGCCAGCAAGGCTCCATAGAGGAGGGGACAGTGAAGGGGCCAAGGCCACTGTCTTTATTTCTTTAGGCTTTGCATTTTTCTTATCGAGCATATCAAGTGTGGGTAACTCTAAAGAAGAATGCCACTTAGGATAAGCCATCTGCTGTGCCCCGCAGTATGGACAAGGCACCTGTCTTACCTACTCCGGAGAAGGTCCCTTCACCTTTGGTAACTGATGACACCATCCCTCCCTTAGGGTCTCCTCTTCTCTCCCGGGAATTCGTTTGCAACCTTTCTGCTTCCTTTATCATGACACAAACTGTCCCTCATCCCTGGCTTCCTTCTGCTCTGATTTATGTACAACCTAATTTAAAAAGTAAAATCAGGATGGAGACCACGTGTATTGGTCTGCCATGCCTCGGCTCAGTGCCTGGAACAGGCTGACGCTCTATGAATGCATCTGAGTCATGGCTGAGCCCTCCTCTTGGTCCAGGGGCTCCTTGTGACCACGGAGGGAGCCGTTTGGTGCGGTGGCCCCTGCCAGTTCTCAGGTGGGACGAGCCCTCAGCCGTTGACCCAGATGCCAAATGCTGTTGGGCAGGGAAAGTGGTGGGCTGGATGCTGATGCGCTACTAAACTTAGGAGTCATATTTGCAAAAACACCTGCTCATGCCCAGCTTACCTTGTCCCTGGGCAATTCATGTCGGTAGGCCTGAAGGGGAAACTACTAGCCAGAATCTCAGACTTTTACAGAAGCTCGGGAAACTAAAGATAGAAACATAATTAGGGTTTTGTTTTGTTTGTTTTTGACAATGGTATTTGCTGGCCTGTGTCAGCCAAATCAACACACCCAGAGGTGGCTTTCTGGACCTTTTTTTTTTAGCCTCATTACTTGCTATTTAACTTTTGAAGTGATTTGCAAATGTCATCCCGCCAGGCCACCAGCCACTTTTTGCCAGCGTTGCCGAGTGAGAGAGGGGGCTGCCTCCTGTCATGGCATGCTCTAGCGACCGAAGGCAAATTAAAGCCCAACCCCTGGCCCTGCTAGTCCTGGTTCTGGGACCCTAACTCACCAAGCCTCAGTTTTTCTCATCCATTAAATGGCCTCTAGGTTTGTTTTAGGAATCAAATGAGGTAATCCACTTCTTTTTTATTTTTTTAAGCACAGGCTACTTAGTAAGCATTCAATAAGTGGCATCTATTGTCGTCATCATCAAAAGTTTATCAAAGAGGTCCAGAGGTGCCTGGACGTAGACCCGAAAAATCTCTCTTTGAGGCCAAACCATACTAGTGAGTGCTGCTGTGTCATTCTTTGGGGACTTCGTGTCTGTCCTTTGCAGAGTGGAAAGTGGGGGATGGGGAGCCAGAGGGTGGGGAGGGGGCTGGGATGGTGAGGGGAAATGAGGGCTGTGATGGTAGGTTGGTGACCCAAAGGCAAAGATGGAGCAGGGAGGACGCAGGCATTACCAGGTGCTGAGGAGTCCTGGTGCCAGCTCTCTGCTGACATAATTAATGAGGCTGCTGCCAAATATTAGACATGTTGTTAATATACAGATCTGCTGGAAGCACAAGGGAAATGCAAATAAAAGTTTTGCCAACGGGGGAGTAGGGTCAAATCAGCTCCAAAGGAAGGGTACATTATCTGAGACTCTCGCATATGGACAAAAAGGAAAGAAAATGGTAAAATAAATAAATTATATATATATAAAAAATTGCAAACACAGGACCAAGAGCTACAAAATACTTAGTGGGCTTTTATCTGATCCTTTTACTTCTGTTTTTTTTTTCCCCCCCAAAGTTTATGCAATTAATCAAATTCATGAGACAACCACAACTAAAATGAAGCGTTTGCATTCCGGATTTAACTATCCATTGCAGAAGAGCTCTGGCTTGCTGAGAAAAAGCAATCGAGCCCAGATACAATCTTTTGTGATGCTTTCTGTCCGATGTTTCCATCATACAACGGAAACACACATACACGAGAAAAATTATCATCTGTGTGTCCTATAATCGTTCTCCGTGGAAAAGTCAGTTTCCTTGCAAAAAGGCCTTCTTGGGACGCGGACAAAGGTGATGACACCTGGGGCTGACCTTGCTGTCCGGGGGAGGCAGGCAGTGGAGTGTGGGGCTCCAGCCTGGGCGCTGCGGCTGGAGAGGCTGGGACCCCTCCCCCGAGCTGGGGTCTCCGGAGGGGGGTGGGTTGGGGACAGCAGAAGGAGGGCTCCCCCTTGGCGAACCCGCCCCCCTCTCTTCTTGCCCGCCGTGCTCCTCCCTGTCCTTCTGGCTGCTCCCAGGCCGCATGGTGCCCGCGAGAAAGCGCTTGGGAAGACCCTGGCTGAAAGGGGCTGTTTCATTTAGTTTCCTTTTTCCTTTTCATCCTGCCGGCGCCCGTGTTTGGGGAGAGGAAGGACCAGTTAAGAGCAGCCTGGGAAGCCCCAGGGCGCCGTCCGCGGGGCAGGGCTACCGGCTGGGCTGCGGGCGGGAGGCTGCAGAGCTGTGCGCGCGGGCGCGTGGAGCGCGGTGGGTGGGTGGGCGCGGGCGCGCGCGCATTGTTTCTGCTCCAAAGGCGGCCCCACCCGGCAGGGAGGTCAGGGGCGTTTGCATTGCCCGGGGTGTGTAGCACAGGGCGCTGGGGCGGGGTGCAGGCGCCTCTGCCGGGCGAGAGGGGAAATGCCCAGCTCGTCCCTGAGGCTCCCAGGTACCCGCTCCACAGTCAGTTCCTCTGGGTCAAGGCCCTGCTCTAACCAGTGTTTCCCAAAGTGTGGTGCGCGTCCCCCCCGGGGGTACGGGAAGAGTCTGGTGGGGGTACACGGTGCACCGGAGTTTGGTGGGGATGTGCACTGCCCCGTGCTTGGCTGCGCCTAATTCTACATTCTCTTGAGTACGAGGGGTACTCAGCGTGACGAAAATTACAGAAGGGGTGCACGTATGTCAAAAGTTTGGAAACACTGGTCGCACCCACTTTCCTGGGTGGTTGTCGCAGATGAACTCATAGAATCAACAACCACCCAGGAAAGTGGGTGCGACTATTACTCTCAGTTTCCGGATGAGGGAGGGTAAGGGGCCCAGCCAGAGAGCGCAGACAGCACGGCTCCGAGGCCCACATCTCAACCCGCCGCCCCTTATTTCCTCCCCGCGAGAGCCCACGGGCTGTTGGGAAGGCGTAGGCTGAAGAACGGGTCCTTTTCACCTCCCTCCCTGGAAAACCCCATCACTTCCATTCATCTCACACATTCAGGCAGCTCACAAAGGCACCGAAAGCAGGCATGTCGTGGCTTCGGCCTGGCAAAAGGAGATCCCTCCAATGGTACTTGGGCACATCAACCGCACCTGCGTCCCACAGATTCCTCCTGGCATCCTTTGTTTTCAACCTGACAATGCACATAGTTTCATAACATGTTCGATTCTTTGTTTCTGACATGATTTTCCTGACTGTAAAGGATGCATTACATGTAGAAAATATGTGAGAACACAAAGAAACTAAAAGTCCCCCCAATCCTAGCACGTCCCTCTCCACGTACCATATGCTGTTGAAAATGCTGTCAGTCATGTTTTTCTAAGCATATATATTATACTACATTCGAACTGATATATTAAAAGAAAGTGAAACTAATAACGTACATCCTGTCTTACACTCCTTTTTCATAAAATATTATGAACATCTCCCCGTATCATCTAATGTTCTTCTGCAACTCTTTTTAATGACTGCACGGTATTTCGTGGCATGAATTGGCCAAAATTTAAGTCATTCCCAGCCTTATCTTTTGACAGCTAGCTTGCTCCCCAACTTTTGCTGTTACAGATGAACCCCAGAAGGCAGCAGCCTTAGACACATCATTACTGTCCCCTTGGGAAAGGGCTGGCAATGGAATTGCCAGGTCAAAGGATGACACGCCTCGGGCGGGATCAAATATCCTCCAGCAAGGCGGGCGGGCTAGGCCCACGCACCGGTGGGAAGACGGAACGTGTCCGTTTTCCTTTCCCAATTCCGGGTCCCACGGCCCAAGAGGATCTTTGTGAACAACCAGATCACCCCTTCAAGGAAAAATTTTCCTAGGTCATGTTGCTGGTACTGGTATAGACTGGGTTTCAAGAGAAAGGCTTTCCAGGATTGCAGATTTTTGAAATAGTCAGGAAACTCAGTGAATTCACTGCTCCCCGGACAGAAGGGAGTTCTGGGAAGGACATGGTAAAATAAGATCATTTGGGGGAGCCAAAACCAGTTTGGCTCAGTGGATAGAGCGTCGGCCTGCGGACCGAAAGGTCCCGGGTTCGATTCCAGTCAAGGGCATGTACCTTGGTTGCGGGCACATCCCTAGTAGGGGGTGTGCAAGAGGCAGCTGATCAATGATTCTCTCTCATTGATGTTTCTAACTCTCCCTCTCTCTTCCTCTCTGTAAAAAAATCAATAAAATATATTTTTAAAAAAGATCATTTTGGGGAAAGACACAGGGAAAGTTCATTCTCAAGCCATGTTTTTTTTAAAGGCAGGGAGACAGCTGCTGTCTGTGAAATGGAAAAGGAGGTATTAATTGCTTCTTTCGCTGGGCCCGGGCTCCTTGGCAACTTCCCCATTGTCAGGTCTGCAAACAGTGAGGCGCTGCCTGCCGCAGAGCTGCTGCAGAGATATTCAAGCTGCAGACCCGGGCAATTAGAGGCTCCTGCTAATTTCTCCCCCTTTCGTTCCTCCGGCTCCCCTTCCCCCCAGCACCTCGGCAAGTTGGAGTCGCAAATAGTTAAAGTCAGCTTGTCATGCATGAGCAGCGCCGTTGTGTGAAGGACTGATTTCCTTGACATTCTAAAGAGCTGTGTGTATGCGTGTGTGTGCATGTGTGTGTGTGTGTGTGTGTGTGTGTGTGTGTGTGTATGTAGCTTCGGACTTCAAAGTCGACACTGTGTGCCTTACAAGGCTGATGCTGTTGGTTTGGTATCTGGCGCCGATCGTGGGCTCAGGCAGGGGGTGTTTTATGAGCAGGCAGTGAGCGGATCTATCGATACAATCTGCATGGCTTTCCTGATACGCTTGTTTGTCCCCGTCACCTCTAGGTGGGTCTCTGCAGTGACCAAGAGAAGATTTAGGGTGTGGCTTCCATTCCTTTCCTTGCAAAGCTTGCTCTGAAGTCACTGCTGCCCACAGGGCTGGAGTGCATGCTGTCCTGAGTGAGTCTGGGAGATGGACTTGGACTGATCGGCATTTTTTTTCTCCCCACTCAGCACTGCAGGGCGAGTCACAGAGGCCTATTAGGGAAGGCACGTTCCCTGTGTATATGCAAACCTTGTTGCTAAAAATTCTCTTTTGGATGAATTATTAAACCCGGCTTTATAAAATAAGGACAGTCCAGATTTCCTCCGGAACGATTTTTTAATTTTTGATACGTGATACTCCGGTCCGCTCGTGGAGAAAAGCAGAGACTGAGAGGCCAGGTGGGGGGTGGGAGGAAGGCGGACACCTAGAAAGGTCATTTTAGAGCCTCAGAAATTCCCTGAATGCTTGGACCCCTTGGGGTGCATTTGAAATTGTTTAATCATCTTACAGAAACAGACAAAGCACCGTTATTTTTGTAAACTCCAGTTTCTCTTCATGGTCTAAAGCCGCAGGAAAGTTTAACATATCCAAATTCCAGTGCTGTGTCTGTTTGGGGACATCTGTGTCCGGGGCATTGAGGCAGGTGCGCTCAGGGGAGAGAGTAGGTTGTTCCTTTTCATTGGACGAGCCGGATTGCGTGTGGCTCTGGAAGGAGCCTCAGTGGGAACGAGGCTGAAGGTGCTGGGTGGACAGCCAGCTGTAGAGAGGCGTGGTGGCCCCTGGACGTTCCGAGACGGGGGACTCCCGGGAGGCTTTGCTGATTGTTGGCGTATACCACCCCCGCCTTTCATGAAGCTTCAGTAACACCTACCCTTTCTGAACGCACAGGAGCCTTTGCTAATTAATATTCTCCTTGCATTGTTTGGAAGAGCTCTGTGACAGAATTTATATCGCCTTCTGCAATGCATGAATTTTTAGAGTAATTATGGAAAGCAAGTTAACGGTGACACGCACACCTTAACGCCTGCCTTGGATGCGGCCTCAAGGCAAAGAACTTCCTGCTGTTGTAGCTGCTCAGGGTCATCGGGCAGCATCGGCTGGAACCCGCAGACCTAGTGAGTCAGAATCGGCATTGTAACCAGTGCATGAGACAGTGCACAGCACTGACCAACAGCACAGGGCCTAACCTCGCTGCAAGCTGGAGTTGTTAGGACAACAGGGCAATACAGTCCTTCACGCCATTTGCAAGCTCCCTGGCATAGGAAAACAAAGACCAGGGAAAGTTTGTTGGATACCAGGATCCAGACCCCACAAGGAATTGAAACCATCCTAAAGATACATGATCGCACACTCTCATCCCCATTCCAAGGCACCCACTCGGCCCCCAAACCCGCTGACCACACCAGCTTCCCGCCAGTGACTGCACAGAAGGCTGGAACCCCAGCGCCTGCGTGCTGCCATCATCGACCCGCGCAGCCCTTCCCTTCAGACAGTCCATTTCCCAAACACTTTCCTTGAATATATTCAACTTTCCTTCACCCTCTGAGACGGCTGCTTAGCTTGCCCACGCACCACCACGGTAACTTGTCAGGAATTACCTCCGGGGGATTTCATTGGTTTTGGGGGTGAGAGGCTGAGCATCTTGATTTTTAAAGGTTCCCCAAGTGACCACAATGTGCTGTCACTTGGAAAACCCCCCATCTCAGGATGCTTCCTCCTTCAAGTTGTGTCTGGGACGCCGGTGAAGTGCCTGGGCCGGCACAGCTCGCCCCCTTCTCCGTGGTTCCTGACTCCTCCAGCCACAGCTCTCCCCAAAGACTCCTGTGGGACCAGTGTTCACCCCCAGACTCCATGGAAGACTGAAGCCAGTGGCAGACAGTCAAGGAGCTCCCAGGATCACGCTCCTCTAATACCTTGCCCCCCATCTTTTGCTTCTGCACCCCATGAGGCTGCCTAATATGATTATCCAGGGCAAGGGCTCTGGGGTTCAAACCATGGTCGTGCGCCCTCAGGGATCACTCACTCTTGGTGAGGACTCCCTTCCTGGTTTGTAGACGGCTGTCTTCTCATTATATCCTCACATGGCAGAGAGAAAAGGCGAGCTCTCTTCCTCTCCTGAGAAGGACACGGATCCCACTATGGGGCTCCATCCTCATGACCTCATTAACCTCTCGAAAAAGTCACCTTCAAATGCCATCACATCTGGGCTTCCGCGTATGAGTACAGGCGGACACAAACATTCAGTTCATAGTGCGGGTTGTAGGGGCTGGTTTGTTTTTGTTCCTTTGCCGTCTTTTACCCTCAGGCTGAAGGTACTTTAACACTGAACTTCGCTGGAGAAATTCACGATGCATAAGAAACTTGGAAAGTTTCCTTACTTATTGAAATAAATGACTTGGTGTTTTAAGTAAGAAGACTATATTTTTCATCTTATATACACTGAGTGGCCAGATTATTATGATTGCTGAACACATAATAATCTGGCCACTCAGTGTATGTTCTATATAATAAAAGGCTAATATGCAAATTGTCCTCTTGACCAGGAGTTCGACCAGCAGACAGGCTGGCCAACTGCCCAGGTCCCCTCCCCCTGGCCAGGCCCCACCCATGCATGAATTCATGCACCAGGCCTCTAATATATATATATTTTCAGAGATCATAATAATCTGTCCACTCAGTGTATACTAGTAATTAGGGATTTCTCTTATAAGGACTTTAGTTATATAAAAACCCATCATGTTCGTTGGATGGAGTAAAGGTTCCCCAATGAAATAAAGAGTTGGGGCCTTTTTGCAATACACCCTCTGTGCCTTCTGCCGTGTGTGTGGTGTGTGTGTGTGTGTGTGTGTGTGTGTGTGTAAACTGGGGGCATCGTGTGAGGAAGAGGTATACCAGGTAAGGGTGGATTATTTTGTGGAAATCAGTGAAAGGGGCTGATATCTTATATCTGGGCCACTAAGGGGTGAAGTGGCCAGTATCCTGGCTTCCAGGCTTGGGAGGGGGGTGTAAGTGCTGAGAATTTGCAGACATTTGTGAAGGACATGGGGCTTGACCCCTGACTGTGGACTTGGAGGGTCCATGATCCTCTTACCTCCATCAGGCAGGATCAGAGATAACCCGCTGGCAGGGGGCGTAGAGGTTCCGGGCTTCTCTGCTGCATGAGCGAGCACACCCCCCTGGCTGCCTTCACCTCTGCACCGAAGAGGGACTGGCATTCGGACACAGCACAGGCTTGCTTCAAACTAAAAAAGATTTAAAAAAAAATTTCCAGTGACCAAAGTGTCTCTTTTCTTAACGTCGTTTTCCCAGGCCCATAAGCAAGCAGAGGTTACAGAGCGCCCAGCAGGGCACCTCTCTGCACATCTCAGTTCAGCTCCTCATCTGCCACGACTTAAATAGCAAAAAAGATTTAAAAAAAAAAAAATAAGTTTTGTCTGCAGTCTTGCTTGATCCTGAGCGGCACTGCTCCAGCAAAACCCTCTCACAGGCCAAGTTGCTTTTGTTCCAAGGCAATTTGTGCAGAAAGCAGCAAGCTCCCTGGTGCCGGAGGGCAGGGAGATGGACCAGCCATCCTGCCCCTGAGGCTGGGAGGGGAGGGGCAGGGCGGGGTGCAGGGGTGAGAATGCGCACCGATGTGTGAGTGTGTAAAGGTGAGTGTGCCTGTGTACGTGTGGCCAGAAGGTGTGGTAGGTGGGGCTGGGGCAGGAGGAAGGAGAAAGGCTGCTTACAAGGTTGAATCCAGCTTTCTGGGCATTTTCTATTTTTTTCCACAAAGACTGATGTGTCCTGTCTTAACTATTCAGCTTCTTGGTATGAAAATCCCAGCAAGATTCCATCAAATGTATGTTGGAGATCCTTGTCCTTTGAAGACGGGCTTCGGGAAGACTTTGTTTCCCCCAGGCAGTGACTGCAGATGATTTCCCTGTGGGAATGAACTCCCTGCCCTTTCTGCAGGGGAGAGAAGAGGATTCTGGGGGGGACCGCGGGGCCTGCACTGCGGGAGGCGCTCATTCTTTCTTGGTGGCGGGAAGGGATGTCACATTCGTGGGAAAGGTGTGGGCAGGGCAGAAGGCACACCTTCCTGCCTGGTGTGCACTTGCCACACGCTGGGAGTCACCACTAGCTGACAGTGTGGGCCCTTACCTTAAGGACGGCACAAAAGAGTGTGTCCCTGAGCTGAGAGCGTCACACGGAGGGACACAGCCCTCCCCAAAGGGCACTTGAGGTGGGGGGAGAAGATGATTTTAGGTGGAACACGGTGAACACTTTTATTTTTATTTTTAATAGATTTTATTGATATTTTACAGAGAGGAAGGAAGAGGGATAGAGAGTTAGAAACATCGATGTGAGAGAATCATCGATCAGCCGCCTCCTGCACACCCCCTACCGGGGATGTGCCCGCAACCAAGGTACATGCCCCTGACCGGAATCGAACCCGGGACCTTTCAGTCCGCAGGCCGACGCTCTAACCACTGAGCCAAACCGGTTTGGGCAGAACACGTTTATTTTAAGGGCCGTGCTTATTTCAGTGAGTATTCAAAGGTTAAAACCAGCATACCAAGTCCACAATGACATGGAGACGTAATATTCCTAAAACCACTTAGATTTTTAAAATTCGAGTGTGTTGAAGAAAATGCCAGTTAAGCAATAACCCAGGAGTGTATCGCCCAGGGTGAGGTAGGAAAAAGAATTTTCCCTGATGGTCCCGTGGCAAGATCCCTGGGCTGAGGTAAACAGACCCTAACGGAGGCTGAACCCTCCCCCGGGAGTACCCCAGAGGGGGCTGAAAGGCTAGAGAGGGGAACCAGGCCCCTTTAAGAGCTGGAGCCAGCAGAGAGGCCCAGTTGTGGGCAGAGTCAGGGCAAGGACAAATGCCCATGCCTCTCCCCACATGTCCCATGGCCTTCCTTGGGCCAGGAGCCTGGAGGAGTCCCCAGGGCCAGGCTCCCTGAGGGTGCTGGGCAGGCCTTGGTCCGACTCTGGGCCAGGCTGAGCAGAGAAGAGCCCTCACGAGGCAGGGTGTGTGTGTGTGTGTGTGTGTGTGTGTGTGTGTGTGTGTGTGTGAAGGTGGTGGGCGATGGCTGGGGGTTGGATTCTCACAGCAGCCCCGTGAGGCTGGCAGGATTATCCTCACTTTCCACGGGGAAGAAGTGCTCACCCAAGCTCACAAGGCTGGTGAGGGACAGCTGGGTCCCAATCCAGCTCTGTCCGATCTCAGAGCTGAGCTCCTCACCATGACTTCGTACACCCCCCCACCCCCCATGTATACAACAACCAGCAAACAGCCACGCTGGGACTGTGTTCACAATGGACATGCACAGTGAAGCATATATATATATATATATTTTTTTTTAATTTTTAAAATATATTTTATTGTTTTTTTACAGAGAGGAAGACAGCAGGATAGAGAGTCAGAAACATCGAAGAGAGAGAAACATCAATCAGCTGCCTCTTGCGGGGGTCCCGCCCCAACCCCCCCACTGGGGACGTGACCAAAATCAAGGTACATGCCCTTGATAGGAATTGAACCCGGGACCCTTCATTCCATAGGCCGACACTCTATCCACTGAGCCAAACCAGTTAGGGCAGGCGAAGCATATTTTCACCACGCTCCCGAAGTGCTGACATTTCATTCATTCCCGAGATCTCTGTGGCTGGAGGCAGACGGCGGGCCTCTCACTGGGCAGATCTGCATCTTGACTGCCGCACCGCACCCGGCGTTGGCTCCAGCTCCCGGAGTCCAGCCACAGACACGTGAACCCTATTGGTCCAAGTGCTGGAGTCTGCTTGGCTCTCCTTGGGGTTCTCACTCAAGGACAGGGCTCCCGGCCAAATTAAAGTGGGGCCTTGGAGAGTCCAACTGCACTTAGAAATAATAATAATTGCATGTACTTTCTTTAATGAGCTCTCATTCCCACTCAGCAGCAGGAACACTAAATTCAGCCCACTCCAGCAAAGGCCAACCTTATCCGATAAAAATGTTAGTCTGATCCAGAATTCAATGGAGATCCAGCTCAGCTTCCTCTGCACAAGGTGTGGCCCCTCCTCCGCCTGCCGGGAAGCCCTGCGGGAAAGGAGGCAGAGCACTGGGCTCCGTCTTGTCGGCTTCGTCTGTGCTCATGTCCTGGTCATGGGCTGCCTGGCTAGATCGCCCACCCAAATGCTGAGCATCTTCCAGAAACACAGTGGCTGCAGCTACTGCCTTTATCCCAGCAGGGGGTCCACCTCCCAGCTCCTGCCACGAGTCATGTGTTTTTATTGATTTCAGAGAGGAAGAGAGGAGGGAGCAGGAGATAGAAACATCAATGATGAGAGAGAATCATGGATCGGCTGCCTCATGCATGCCCCATCCTGGGGATTGAGCCTGCAACCCAGGCAAGTGCCCCCACCAGGAATCAAACCGTGACTTCCTGGTTCATAGGTCGCCGATGCTTAACCACTGAGCCACAGCAGCCGGGTAGGCCCTCCTTTTTCTTACAATTCTTCATCCACCTTCCCTGTCCAGTCTAGACCCCACGAGACACTGCTTAGCAACTTGAAAGTTCCTCACCACTTTCTGTTTCCACCACAAACCCCAGCCTTGGAGTAATCAACCTATCTTTGGGTCAGTGCTACAGCTGGGACTGGGCAGGGGGGCTGAGACTGCCGAAGGAAATCCCCCCATCCTTTTCTCAGACATTTGCTTTGTTCTTTTTTTTTTTAAATTTTATTTTATTTTATTGATTTTGTACAGAGAGGAAGGGAGAGAGATAGTTAGAAACATCGATGAGAGAGAGTCATCAATCAGCTGCCTCTTGCACACCCCCTACTGGGGATGTGCCTGCAACCAAGATACATGCCCTGGACCGGAATCGAACCCGGGACCTTTTAGTCCCCAAGCCGACGCTCTATCCATTGAGCCAAACCGGTCTCGGCTGCTTTGTTCTTATTTCCCCATTTTTGGTAATGTTTCTGTCAGGTAAGGCTTTGGAGAGGCAAAAAAATAAAATAAGTGTTTGCAAGTGCTCGGAAGACTATCAAGTGCTTTGAAAAAAGGAAAGCATTGTATCTTTGTCATAAAGGCCTGCCATCCCCCGTTGAGGAATTCACAATCCTTTGATTGTATGAACGACGCCTTTGTACTCACTCAGGTCTTACACTTCTGTTTGGAATACCCCGTCTCTTCTTACTTCACCTTCCACTTGCCCTGGAATCTCTCTTACAGGAAACTTGTCTGAGGCCCCAGGTTGGTTAGGTAGCTTCCCCCCCCCATCACACCCCCCCTCCCCCCCCCCGCCCGTGCTCCTTTGAAGCACTTATCAGAGGATTTTGTAAGGCGCTGGTTAGGCGTCTGTCTCTCCCCGGAGACTGGGTGTGGTGTCTTCCTCTGCAACAAAGCCTCATGCAGGGTCATGGTAGCCACTTCTTCACCTGACTTTAAAGCTGAAGTGACCTAAGGTCAGAAGGGGACCTCCAGCCTCTTTTGGAGACCAAAAAAGAAAACTTAGTGTAATAACATGATAATGAACTGGCCGAAACCGGTTTGGCTCAGTGGATAGAGCATCGGCCTGGGGACTGAGAGGTCCCAGGTTCGATTCCAGTCAAGGGCACGTACTTTGATTGCGGGCATGTCCCCAGTAGGGGGTGTGCAGGAGGCAGCTGGTCGATGTTCCTCTCTCATCAATGTTTTAGCTCTCTATCCCTCTCCCTTCCTCTCTGTAAAAAAAAAAAAAAAAATCAATAAAATATATATTTTTAAAAATGATAATGAGCTGCAACAGACACAATACTTCTTGCGCTTCGATGTGATTATCACCAGGCTACTCCTTTGACGTGGGGCAGGATCCCCCAGTCCCCAGCCTTCCCCGGCACACAGACGGCAGCCTGGCCCACGCATCTTAACCTGCCTGAGCCCAGATGTACTGGTGAAGTCGCACCAGTTGCAAAATTGTAAAAAGACTTCCGTGCCAGTGGGCGAACAGCCAGTTTCCTGGGTCTCTGGAGAGCCAGCCCCTCCCTCGCACACCGGCCATGCTGGCATCTTCCCGAGGCCCCACCCCCCAAAGAAATAAAGTTGGCAGATCCCACAGCCCCGTGGCAAAGCTAGGACCAGCATCCATCCTGATCAGGGGGCACCGGCCCCATTCTGGGGCCAGGTGCCTACCGGCAGGGTGACAGTCAAAACAGGGACGTTTGCAACCTCTGCCTTACAAGTACCACACACACACACACACACACACACACACACACACACACACACTCCTGGCTCTGAGTGATGATCAGGCAGGTGATGATCAAGGTGGTATCGTCACACAACAAGCCTCTGGAGCTGCAGCATGAGGCTCAGGCTATTGATTCTAGGGGCGCAGGGAAGAGTCCAAGAACACACAGGATGTGAGACATGGAAAAGGACATGAAAGAGAAGCGTGATCACGGGGAGATCAAGCAGCAGGCGGTGTGTCCCGGAGAAGCCCTGGGAAAGGGTGAGGCCGCAGGGCAGCCATTATCAGAGATTTCCGGCCTCCCTCTACTTAAGACGGCACATGATTACAATAAAGTAATTAACTGCTTTGTAATTAAATACCAAAATAATTAAATTCGAAATTAAACACGATAACATCGAGTTGTTCAGACAGGATTAATTTGTGTCTTAATCTGATGAATCATTCCCATTATTATTAGGATTAAGATTTTCGAGAAAGAAATTGTAAGAGGAATAACTCCCCCACAGAGAAAGACTGCTGTGTGTGTGTGTGTGTGTGTGTGTGTGTGTGTGTGTGTCTCTGTGTGTGTGTATATGTGTGTCTGTGTGTCTTTCTGTGTGTGTGTGTGTGTGTGCATCTCTTACTCTCTTTTTATAAGATCATTGATCATACTGGATTAGGGCCCACTCCAATGACCTCATGTAACCTTGACTACCTCTTTGAAGGACCTGTCTCATTCTGGGGGTTAGCACTGCAACAGCTAAATGGGGTGGGGGTTGGGGGGAGGGTAGGGGGGAGACACAATTCAGCCCATACCAAGGGGTTTGAGTTTGTCACCTGACTAAGAGGCATGTATATGCACAGCAAACAGAACCTGGGAGAATCCTGATCAAAGCATTAGAGAGGCTATCTCTGCCTGGTGGATGAAGGCTGAGTTTTATATTTGCTTATCTGTATTTCCTGTTTTTCTTCCGCAATGAACATGCATTCTTATCGTAATAAAAACATTTCAAAATGTCTCTGAGCATCCCAGAGCCGGCAGGGGATGGTGGGGTAAAGCCTAGGGGTGGCCCGGAAGGCAGTAGCGGGGAGCAGGGGTGCTGATTACTCGGGATGCCATTTGCAGGCACCCAGGGGGCGGGATGGGGAGGCCACAGAGATGTGCCCGGAAGAGTTCAGAAATAAGGAAACAGGATGTCCCTCTGCCAGTGGAACCATAAAGCCATCAGAGTGGATCCACGCAGAGAAATGCCAAGTCACCTTAAAGAGGCAGGAGGGCTCCAGCTCAGATGCGATTTGATTGGAGGAATTCAAGAGCTGGAGGGAGACTGTGTGTGTGTGTGTGTGTGTGTGTGTGTGTGTGTGTGTGTGTGTGTTGGGGATGCGGTGAACAGTGGGAGCTTGGGAAGAGGGGGCCACGGAGGCTACAAGGGATGCTCTTGCTAAAACCAAGCTTCTGTTTGAGCCACACTTCTTAGAGAAAATCCCACATAGCCTCTTAGAAAAAAATAAAACAACAACAATAACAACAATAACAAAATAAAACCAAGACAAAATGAAAAACAGGGGAGCTCTCTGTTTCTGTTAAATAAAAGAAAAATGAGGTTCCTGGCTGGGACCAGCAAGAAAGGGGTACAGACAGTGCCGCAGGAAGAGAGCTGCACAGGCTGTGTGACAGGGTCCCTGAGGCCATCCCGGGACCGCCAGGTGGTAGTGGGGGGGAGGCAGTGCCCTGGGAGGGGCCTCACAGGAGAGAGGCTCCGCAGCAGGGAGAGAGGAGAGCCCCCGAGAGTGGGGAGGGTCTCAGGACTGCACTGGAAGCGGTGTCCTGTTCCGGGCTCTGACCCAATCCCCTTCAGTCTGCCTGAGTAAAATTGAGTAAAATTCCATGGCAATGACCCACTGCAGCAGCCTGCCGGCGGCCCTTGGGGAAATGAAGGCAGAGAGCTGGCGGTTGCACGAGGAGGGGGGTGAGGGAAGGAGGCAGTAGCTTGGGACGAACCCCCTTTCCTCACAAAGACTGGGGGGATGAGCCTCAGAACAGGGGAGACCCTCGGCGAGAGCAGCCAGCCCTTGGCTCTGTAAGGCGAGGTGTGGGTGCTGGTTCTGAAGCTGCCCCACCTGGACTGGGAGGACAGCCATTTGAGCCAGACTTCAGGTGATGAGGCTCAGAGAGGCCTGGTACTTTGCCCCAAGCTGCACAGCCGGTCCGTGAAGAGCCAGGATTTCACCTGCCTCCTCCTGAAGTCCAAGTGCAGAATGCTTTGACCCCCCCTACACTGCTGCTGGCAGGGCCAGGGGTGGCTAACAGGGCAAGGGAGGATCCTGACCACAAACACCTGCTCCTTTTCTTATCACCACTGAGGCTCCAAGGCCCCGCCATCATGAAATCCAGTCAACCCGCCGCCGCTGTGTCCATCCTCGCCCCGAAATCCCCGCTCCTGAGCCTTTGCGCCCCAGAGAACACGGCTGGTCCTGGGACATGGGAACGTGGAGTGGCTGCTGATTCTGTTTCTCGCTAGAAACATGGCTATCTGGCGGGAGGTGCTTCCCATGAAGCCCCCGGCACCCAATCACCTTTGGGTGCTGTATCAGCTGCTGTTAGTGCTCAGCCCAAACCCCTCGGATGCCCCTGCCATGTCTGTGCACACCTGCACCCTCGTGCTTTCTCTCCAACAGCCACTGCCCACGGACAGGTCCTGGCCGCCAAGGCCCCCCTTGCCCATGGAATTTGCATCCTCTGAGGCCACCCTTAACCCCCCTGACCAATGATGGATAAATCCTCAGCTCCTTGGTCCCTGACGGAGCTGCTCTGAGGAATGACACTCCATGTCCTGGGGGCCTGTGGGGAAGAGGGGACGGGACTGAGCCAAACCCGCCCTCCAGGCCAGGTGTCAGTTGGGCTTCAGCATCCGCTCCCCGCTGCCCTCTCAGGTTTTCCAGGAAACGCTCGCTAATAAATCATCCCCTCGCAAATTAGTTCCAGAGGGATCCTCATCTCAGGATCGGCTTTGGGGGAACCCAAGCCGAGACAGAGAAACAAATCGATGCTGAGCCTCCAGAGCGGAGGGCCAGCCGTCCGGGGCCATGGGGCTGAGTTTGGTCCAGGCCGGTGTTTTGTTCATCTGCCCTGGTCCTCCTTCAAAGCAAGCCGCCTCCCACCTGGGAACGGAAGCCCTGTCCTTGGCCGGGGGAGTATGTATTCACTGCGCCGAGCGTTCGCCAAGAGAAACAGCCACTGTCGCGGGAGCCGGGGTCTCTCAGGAGAACCTGGCCGTAGCCCGGGAGACCGGAGCCCTCATCACCCCTGCCAGCTGATGGAGATTCTGAGTCATCGGGGCTCACATCCCGGAAGCAAAGAGATGGCATCTGAAGTCACACAATGGACTCCAAACGGTATACGTGCCCTCCCCACTGTGCCACCTGGGGACCTGCAAACCCCCCCCACCTCTCCGGGCACCCCATCGAGAACATCACATAACTGGTGCAACTTCTGATCTGAAGATCCCCCTGGTTTTGGCTGGTCTCCTTTCTCATTACTTATTTTCTCCCTTTCGACAGCTTGGGGCTTGATTTGGGTAGGCACAAGAATAAAAAAGGAGGCTGTAGGACGGTGCATTTTTTAAAGTTTTTTTTTTTTTTGAGGGACTTCTATCTTTCTTGAAAAGAATAGACGAACCATTCGCATCTATGTAAGTCCTCCCACTGCGGAGTGGCCGTTCCTGGGGCCGGCATGTCTCCACACCGGGCACGGCCAGGCTGCTGCACAGGAGGCGTTGGTGTGCACGGGCTGTGGGTGAGCCTGAGCAGGTGATCGGGAGAGGAAATCACCCCCCCCGCCCCCCCCTCGTGTCATCCCTCCTCAGACAAGCTGTCAGCGCCGCGGTGGAGAACAGTGCCAGCCTGCAGGCTTTCTGTTCCCGGAGCTTGGGGGATGAGTCAGCCACGGGGCTGCCTCCTTTCTGCTTGAGCCTTCCATGCAGATTTTCAAATGATGCCTCCGAAATGCCTCTCCCCTCACTTCGCTGCCCGCCTTGTCCCCAGAAGGCACGGTTTTTTAATAGCTTCCGCCTAACAACGCACCAGCCGGCATCTATTAGGCTCTCACTAGATGCCAGGCACCCAGCCCGGCCGTTTGCATCTTCCCGGCGTCACCCTCGCAGCCGCGCCGGAAGGCCTACGTGTTCGAGTTTCCGCTTTCTGGGCGAGGAAACCAAGACCCAGAGAGTTGGGCCAAGGTCATTTTGCCAAGAAGCCACGGAGCTAGGACTCAAGCCCGCATCAGTGCGTGCCCCTGACCGCTGTGCGGCGTGCCCTGCTGCTGGGAGGAGAGTCTCATGGACCATGGTAGAGCGTGTTATTTGCTCTGACATGGTTTCCTTTCTTCCCTCGATAGGACTTTTCCAGGGGAGCACATACCCTTGCTTCCTGCCTTGTGCCTGTGACCTGCGGTCACCAATGGAAGGAGGATGGATGTGAAGGTGCAGCTCTGAGCTGGCACTAGGGGGCGTGGCCCTGGAGTTTGCCCTCTGCAGGAAAACACATTCACAGGGCTGTGGACTCTCTCCACACACCCTCCCGCCCCCTTGCTTTGGGTGGTGTCTCAGCAATGGCTGTATTCAAGGTTGCAGCCCTGCCTCTTCCTAAGCCCCCCACTGCAGTTCCAGGTCCTGCCAGGTGGCCCCTAGGTCCCAGCTCTCTCTTTCCTTAGCCCCCCTAGCCCAAAGGGTGGGGCGGCTTCCGGCTGCTTCTGAGCTCTGGGTTGCCTCAGCCTCTTCTGTTTGCCTGGCGGCTCTGCTGGCCTTCGCAACTGGCTCCACCCATGTTCAGTCCCTCATTGCAACTCCTCAGCCTGTTTCCTCAATAGACACTGTCTCATACAGCCTTCTGACATGTTAGGGTCTCAGTCCACATTAGCTGCAACATGTCCACAGCTCGCACAGACAGGCTTTAGATGTGAAAACACAGCACGAGTTGAGCTGCAGTTGACTAGCCAACGGTGGCCAGCCGGCACGGCCATGGCATTCTCAGCCCCAGGGCGCCTTATGTGCCACAGCAGCTCAGCCAGGGTCAGTGACCCTGAGAGGGGGCAGTGAAGGATTGAGAAAAGATAGACAAGAGAATGAAAGCTGGTCTGGGAGGGGCGCTGCTTCTCTGATGGAGAGACAGCGCCACGAACTATACCCATGTCTTTATTTTATAGCCGATGCCACGAGGCAAAGGAAGGGCGTGGTCAAGATGTTAACAGCATTCGCCTGGGTTTCAAATCTACTCAATTACATGCGCCTGACCAAGCTTTGTTTCCTTGCAGCCTATGTCACTCAGGCTCTTGGGGCCACATGTTCGGACCACAGGTTCAAGCTGACAACTCCAGCTGTTGGCTATCATTGTCCCGGGAGGCTCCACCCTCCAGGCTGGGACTTGCACGTGGCCAAGAGAGGACCGTGTCCTCTCATCAGTCCGAGGCTTGAACCTGTCCAAACACTGTAGCCGCTCTCCACAGCCAACAAATTCAAATTTCAAATAAAATTTTATTTTATTTTATTTTATTTTGCAAGATGTAGCCAACACTTTTTTGAGCCCTTGGCACGTTTTGACAGCCCTGGGAAGCTAGCTCATGGGCCCTGTAGAGACGATGGCTCTGCTGGTGGTAACAGAAGGGAATAAAGTGTCCAAAGGACGGCTCCCAGGATGGCTGCTCCCTCCGTGCAAAGCCCCGGGGGGAGAAGAGCCCCACAGACAGAGGTACCCGGCCACGATTAGGACCATTTTGCCCGACGCTTCTCCCCTTCTCCATCCAACGAGATGGAGTCTTTGTAGGCAAAGAAATCCATGTCTGTGAGATGGATTTCCTCCACAGGCTGAAAGGCAAAGGGTCGTAAATGTGTCGATGGGATGCAGGCTCCCCAAGCTGCCCACCCGCCACAATAAAGCTAAAAGCAAAGCTGGGTTGGAAGGCTGCCGAGGCTTTAAAGCAGGAGGCTGCCCGGCAGCCGGAAGACAAATGGTGGCTCCGAGGGCCCCGCCTTTGCAAATGGACTTGGCTGCTGTGAGCGGGGCCCGCAGAGCCTGGCTGAGGCTCTGGCCCTGCCGCTGAGCGGTGGGGCTCACCTCGTGAGGGGGGCACCACACCCAGGAGAAGAAAACTCTGAGGCCAGGGCAGTGCCCAGACGCCGGGCACGGAGTCTCCTCCCGAGGCCGAGGAGCAGTTTCAACTCCGTGTGGCCCTGCGACCAGCTCGGGAGCGGCGGGGACTTCCCAGGCCAGGCAGTGGTCGGCAAACTCATTCGTCCACAGGGCCAAACATCAACAGGACAGCGATGGACATTTCTTTGGAGAGCCCAATTTTTCCAACTTAAACTTCTTATAACGCCACTTCTTCAACATAGACTTGCCCAGGCCGTGTGGTATTTTGTGGAAGAGCCACACTCAAGGGGCCAGAGAGCCGCATGTGGCTCGGGAGCCGCAGTTTGCGGACCACAGCTCTAGGCAGTGGGAATGGAGACGCAAGCCTCTTGTTGCCTCATGTGAAGTGCATCACGGGAAGGAGGGAGAGGGAAACGAGGAGGACACAGGAGCGCCTGGCTCTGAGGGGCCGGGGACCCAGTCTTCGGTCACAGGAAGGACATGGAGCAAGAAGGCTGCCCTGAGCAGCTGTCAAGGGTCTATACCGCTGCCATCGGCATCCCTTCTGGGGCTGCTGACTTCCCTGAATTTCCCAGAACACCTTGCACTGACTTGAGGACGGCCTGATGAAGGGAAGTGTCGTGGCATAAGGTGCTTTTGTTTACAGAAGAGGAGCAGGTGCGCAGGGCTGAGCCAGGGAAGAGGCAATGAGCCCAGCCCTGGGGGGCCAGGCTGTAAGAGGTGCTCAAGGTGGAACAGAATGGGGTACATCGTGTCTACGGGACTTTCAGGGAAAAAAGACCCCAAGCGCCACGTGTTCAAAAAGGATCTTTGGATACGCTGCTTGGGGAGGAGGGTGAACTCCCCAGGAACGTGGCACAGGGGCCTGGTGGCTGGCTCCGGCGGTCACTCAGTGAGCACTTGCTGAAGAAATGCCTGAGAAACCATGCCTTTCACGGAGGGTGAGTCTCCTTAAACACAGGGCTCCCGCTGAGCTGAGAGGGAGGTGCAAGCGGGGCTCCTGCTACTGCTCTTCCTTCTCACCACGAGCTCAGCGCCTCCCCGAATCAGCACTGCACACCTAGTTACAGGATAGCCCAGCCCTGGAGGGCCCTCGCCCAGATCATCTAGATCAGGTGTGGTCAGAAGTTCAAGTTCAGGGTTGGGATGACAAGTCTGTTTCTCGTCAGCTGTGTGGCTTTGGGCAAATCGCTCAACCTCTCTGGGCTTTAACTTCCTCATCTGTCCAACGACAAGCTAAGACAGTCCAGAAGGCCTTGCTGAGCCAGGCCAGCAGCTCTTGCTGAAGACAGTGCCCTGGGCTCCCCGGAGGCTGGGGGTGAGCACTGGTGAAAATGAAAATTATACTAACCAAACACGCAGGGGACAACGGCCGTGACCAGTCCTGGGTGATCACTGGACGCCTGTCCACCCGCCTCATCCTTACAGTGACACCCATGTTCACCAGATACCTCCTGGGCATGGCAAGCGTGTCTGCTAACCCTCCACAGGGGGTGAGGTTAACGTCACAGCCCCGTCTCCCAGGTGGGAACACTGCAGGCCGAGAGGGAAGGGCCTTCAGCTAACACTGGAGAATGCAGAGGGCCTGGGGCTGGGGCAGGGCGGGCCTTTCGCAGCACCAGACCGAGATGCTGGTTCTCTCCAGCAGGTCTGAGCGTGGACCGGGCTGCCTGGCTGCCCGGCCACAGGGCCCCCGGGCCCACCCCCGGGTGTAGCCGCCCTCAGACCCTCCCTCTGCTGGGAGAGGCCTGGGGCTGGGGGAAGAGCCTCCTGCTCACCGAGCCTGCCCAGCTCCTGCTCACCACTCAGCTGCAGCCAAATGGAATAAGTGCAGTATTGATTAATTGCAATTTTTTTTTTTTGGAATACATATCCTCCTTGATGTTTTATCATTAATGCATTAAGAAGCTGAACCAGCAATAAGACCAAATGGACTTCGAAAGGCAGCAGTTTCCATCCAGTGCGGCCTGACTCGCAGCCATCACTTCCTGGCAGAAGGCGGCCCCTTGCCCTCAGAGCCCACACCTTGGCTGAAGCTGGAGAGCTCCTTGCTCTTGACCTTGTTTGCTTCCTTCCTCAGAGAGCAGAGGCTCTTCGGCTCTCTGCGGCCGGCTGGGCCCTTCCTGGTGCTGGGGAGCCCCCGTAGAGTGGGGAGGCAGGACAGAAAAGGAGAAGGAGGATGTTCACTGCATGCTTATGGGGGACTGTTAGCGGCCCTGGTTATGGGGATGGAGAACGTGGTAACCTCATCCTCTACCTCCAGAGACTGCAAACGCCAGGGGGAGTGGACTCCAGGGCCATGTGGCTCCAACCCACCCTCTATCAGCCCTCCTGACCCCTTCCCCCCCCCCCCCCACAGGTGTCTGGCAGGGGTGCAGCCTGTACATCCCAGTGGCTGACTTGGGACCGTGGCTCAGTCACTAGCTGACTAAGGGGGAATTGGAAGTCGTTTTCCTGATTGGGGCCCAGGTTGTCATTTGTCAAAAACAAGAAAAAGAAATGGGTAATTTCTTAAGGCCTTGAAGATCCAGCAATCTATGACTCTCCCCTTCCGGGGTGTGAAGGCTGGGAGTGATGGTCCTCCCCCCCCTCCCCCCATTGGCTCCTCACAGACAAGGAATTCCCTCCTCCCCCACCCCCTCCCAGTTACCCATCAGTCCTTGGCCAAGGCTGCCCAGGGCCACTCTGACTCTCCCCATGCTGGGAAAGCTGGATGTCCTGGGCGACCTCAGATAGAGACCAGGCGCTGCTGCAGGGCCGAGCTCACTGCAGTGCCTACACTCAGGGCCACCCCTCCTCCACCTTTTGTTCTCTGAGTCTTAGCATTCACAGCGGCGAGCAGTGAGCAAGCGAGGATTTGATTTCTCCGGAGCGTGCCGCCGTGCACAAGAAAGCAGGCGGCTCGGTGTCTCCAGCAGCGTCCCCCTTCTGCCCTGGAGAGGCCCCAGAGACAACACACAACTGCTCTGCTCTCTGGGGGAAGCGGGGAGGGAGGCGACGAGGGAGGAGTGCCTCCCGGTTATCCTGCCACCTCGTAGGGCCCTGGGTTCCAATCGCAGCTCATCTATATTCTAGCTGTGTGACCTTGGGCTGGTGACCTAACCTTTCTGTGCCTCTGTTTTGTCATCTGGAAATTGGAGATCGCAACCATACCACCACTGCCACCACCACCACCACCATCACCACCAACTACCTCGTCACAGGGTGGTTGGAGTGGTTGTAGGAAGCCAGCTAACGTAGGCAGAGCACTTAAAACCGTGCTCTTCCTGGAAGGAGCAATTAGCAATACACACGTTTTAGCGGTTATTAGTAAGCACGAAGCTTGTCTCTTGTAACTTTGAATTTGCACGTCATCGGTGGGCCTCTTATTTCTTTTAAAGCACTGCTGGGTGAGCAGCCAGCACGTCCTGCCTTAAACAGATGACAGTTGGTCCCCTTCCCCCTAAACAAATGAGGGAAAGACATGGCACAGAGGGATTCTGGGGGGTCCTGTAAGGTGCCCCGCGGGTGGGGCGGAGGTTTTGGAGGGGAGTCTGAGCACTTGGCAGGACCCGGAGATCTGCCAGCGCTGCCCCGCGGGCACAGAGGCGGAGGAGGGGTCCTCCAGGCGGCGGGGTCATGCCCAGCGCGGCGCCCGCACTCCTCCCTCCGACCTGCGAGTTGTGCTCGCTAAGTGTTTTCCGCTTCCTTCCTAGGAGAGCGGGGGCCGCAGGCTGAGGTGATCTCTGCAGAGAGGCAGCGAATGAGAGGTTAGCGGTGTTTATTGATTTAGTAATTCGCAGGCACTTTTCCGGATAGATTACCTTCCCGGAGCCTCTGGCAGCGGCGGCAGCGGCTAATGCAGGCAGGCACCGCGGAGGCAGGCGGCGGCCGCTGGGAGGGAGAGGCGGGAGGCAGGGGGGACCGCGGCTGCGGGAGGGAGGAAGGCCTCCCGACCTGGCCGTGGGCGCAGCAGGGAGCATGCTCTGCCTCTGCATCCTTCACAGGGATGAGGGCTCAGGTATGACCGGTCCCGAAACCTGGGCTCCCCGCTCCCCGGAGTCCACGCACAGGTGCTTCCTGCAGTTCCGAGAAGGTGGCTCTGTCCACACACACACATACACACCCCACCCCACCTCACACCACATACAGACATACCACACCCACCACAACACACACACCACACACCACACACACACACCACCCCACACCACATACAGACATACCACACCCACCCACCACAACACATACACACACACCACACACCACACACACACACACACACACCACACCACACATCATACAGACATACCACACCCACCTACCACAACTCACACACACCACACACACACACACCACACCACACAACAGACATACCACACCACCCACCATAACATACACACACATCATACAGACCACACACACACACACACCACACCATACCACATACAGACATACCACACCCACCCACCATACCACACACACACACACACACACACACACCACACAACATACAGACATACCACACACACACCACAACACACACACACACACACCACACCACACAACATACAGACATACCACACTCACCCACCACAACATACACACACCACACACACACACACACACACACACACACACACACACGGCTCTCCCTTCCCCAATCCACGTCCTCTGTGCTCCCCCGGGCCTGCCGCCTCCATCACCTCCTGCTGCCTGCCACCCCTGCCTCCACTCCCTCCATCGCCTCCTGCTGCCTGCCACCCCTGCCTCCACTCCCTCCGTCACCTCCTGCTGCCTGCCACCCCTGCCTCCACTCCCTCCGTCACCTCCTGCTGCCTGCCACCCCTGCCTCCACTCCCTCCGTCACCTCCTGCTGCCTGCCACCCCTGCCTTCACTCCCTCCGTCACCTCCTGCTGCCTGCCACCCCTGCCTCCACTCCCTCCGTCACCTCCTGCTGCCTGCCACCCCTGCCTCCACTCCCTCCGTCACCCCCTGCTGCCTGCCACCCCTGCCTCCACTCCCTCCATCACCTCCTGCTGCCTGCCACCCCTGCCTCCACTCCTCGCTCCCGTTCCTGGATCAGTGGGGTCCTCTGAAGAGAGGAAACCGGTGTGTAAAGGGAGAGAATTTAGTGTGAAGAACTGGTAACGGTGAAGCCGAGACCGTAAGGGGAACGCTAGGTATCGCAGAGGTAGCAGCCACGTCCCTCCCAGGGCAGGAGGACACTAGGGAAGAGGTCGGAGTTGTGAAAACGCTTAGGAGCTGGGTGGGGAGGGGCGCCTGGCAGGGCTGGCACCAGATACCTGGGGGAGGCGGGGCGGCAGCCAGCTGGTGCTGGTTCAGAGGACGCCCCAGGGGGGCTGAGGCCCGGACTCTGAAGAGGGGAGGCCAGACACTGGAATGGAAAACGGAAAGCGGAAACGCGGCGATGTGGACCCTGCTTTGGGCAGGAGCGGCTGCCGCGCGGAGAAGCAGCCTTGGGAGGTGCGGCTCAGGTTTGCAGAAAGCAGACCTGGGTGGAAGGTTGCCCTCCAGCCGTCCAGTCTCTCGAGCGCCCCCTCGTGGCGGAGCCTATCCAGGGTAGCTGGCAAAGGAGACCAGGTCTGCAGAGTCCGGCCCAGCGTCAGAGCCCTCGCGCGCTCCGTGCTGGCATCGGGGTGTCCTCTTGCTGACAGCACCGCACGGGACCCCGGGCCACAAAGCCCAGGGAGAGCCAGACAGGGGGAAGCATGCTGTGTCCTGTTTGTGCAAAGAGCTGCTGGTGACTTCCGTCTTCCACGGCTCTGACCGGGACACGGGTCCACAAGGATGGGTTCGAGGACAGATGCAGAGAGAGACCATGGGAAGCACAGAATACATCTCCCCCCCCCGCCCCCCGGGGTCAGGGGTCACGGGTCAGGGACAAGCTTGTATCAAAACAGAAATGCCTCCTGGAGAGGAGTCCTCCTTTGACGGAGGCAAATTGAAATCTGGAGGGATTTGCTACCAATCGGAATCCCAGGGAGAGACACTGCTCAGGACCAGGGTGGGCCTGCTGACACCGTGAGGCAGGCAGGCAGTGGCTGTCCTTCCCAGGTGAGAGCCGGGGAAACTGAGGCACGAGGGCATCAGCCAGTCAGACAAGGGCCGCTGCTGGAAGAACTCAGGGGCGCCTGGTGGGATGGTTGGTTATTGCTCTGGTCCCAGCGGAGGAGGGGCTGTCTGCAGGGCCTCCGCTGGCCCCACCCCGCGGAGAAGGGCCGGTTGGCTCTGCAGAACCGGAGGGCACGGAATGGCTATGGCCGGGAGGGGCTGCTAATTGCTCTGCCTGCCACTCCAGGGCAGGGTTTCTGGCACTGCAGAACTCTGACAGAGGAGGAAATACCAGAGGAGCGTTTTTGATAAATAATTCAGTGAGCTGAAATGGGAAATGAGAAAGTTTTCTCTCTACCAAAGTGGAATTTGGAAAAAAAAAAAAAAAAAAAAAAAAAAGAAAGCAAGCACTATCAGCAGCAAGGCTGAGCATTCTGCTCGCCTCACAGTAACATTCTCTCCTTTTTTTTCTTTTCTTTCTTTCTTTCTCTCTCTCTCTCTCTCTTTTTTTTTTTTTTTTTTTTTTTTTTTTTTTTTTTGCATAACCAGGAAGGACGGCTCACCGAGCTTTGCGCTCCACAATCTATAGCGCTTGAACGGAGGTAGGGAAATACCGGAAGACTTGGCCTGGATGGTACATTTGATCTCATCATTGCCACTTTCCCTTTTAGGCATTTATTCTACAGATATTAACTAGGCAATCATCAAAAGCCAAGCACTGCGCTGGGTGCAGAGGGTTCGCAATGAAGACAACAATGTTTTTTTTTGTTTTTTGTTTTCTGTAGTGTACAGGAGGGGTTCAGACCTTAAGTTACAAGAAACAGCAGTGGATACATTTATATCTACAAGCTGAGGTACATGCTGTCTCAGGCAGAGTCCAACCAAGAAGAGAGGAGCCACTCTGAGCGCATGGAGCAGAGGGAGTTGAATGCAGGGGACTTGTTACTTGGATGAGTGATGGAAATGCCGAGATGTCTGGGAGAGTGAAGGAACCTAGAGAACAGCAGCAGCAGGAAGCCACTCAAGACAAGGGACAAAGGAAGGAGGTGAAGTCATCAGAGTTCAGGACACCTGGGAGAGGAGACCTGGAACCAAGATGGGAGCTGCCCAAGGAGGCCTGGGGCCACGGCGTGAAAATCATTCTCAACCCCGCCTTGTCCCTTCCTGCTGCCTTCCTGGCATCTATCGCTGCCTCCCACAGGCCGAGCCTCTGCAGAGGTCAGAAAGCAAGCTGGTCTGGGAAACGCAGTACCCCGGAGTCAGCCCCCCGGAGGCCCAGAGTGGGCCAGGGGAAGCACAGAAGAATCCATCGGAGCGCGAATAGGCCACGAAGAACCAGCACTCATTCTCTGAAGGAAAAGAACAATCTTGTGGGGAAGAATTTAAGGGACAGTGCTGTTCAAGGAGATGGTCGTGGGAGGCCGCTTTGAGGCGGCCAGGTGGAAACCAGAGATGACAAGGGAGTATCCAATCAAGGGGGTACAGGCAAACGAGGAAGGGCCCCCAGGCCTGTGCCAAGGCCCTGAGGCCACCTGCACACAGGAGTCAGGGGAAGAGTGTAGAGTGGAGGGTGGCGATGTGGATGGGCCAGGCGACATTCAGAGGGTTTCAGAGAAGGAAAAATTAACAGCTGATTGCCTTCAATAGAGAAAGGATTTTGAAAAACTTAAAAAAAAAAACCTCAAATAGTTTCTATTAACTTTTAGATAAAGCAAAAGATAAAAAAAAATAATTAATAAAAACCTTTTCTTTTTAAAAAAATATATTTTATTGATTTTTCACAGAGAAAAAGGGAGAGAGATAGAGAGCCAGAAACGTCGACGAGAGAGAAACATCGACCAGCTGCCTCTTGCACACCCCCCACCGGGGATGTGCCCACAACCAATGTACATGCCCTTGACTGGAATTGAACCTGGGACCTTTTAGTCCGCAGACCGATGCTCTACCACTGAGCCAAACCGGTTTCGGCATAAATAAAACCTTCAGTGTTCTAGGAATATGCAAATATGTTTCCTTTGTGAATGGGCTAATGCTATGTTCCTGGTATTATAGTTCCTTCAGAACAGATAAAGCCTGTTAAGAATGTTGAGTACTGTAGATTGTGTTTTCTGGACCAGTTTTTCCCTAAATCCTCTAGGCGACTTCATCCATGGAAATGAGTAACAGCTCTTGATTCCATTTTTACCTCTGCCACCAACATGACTTGCTCACATGCCCTCCTCTCACCTTCCAGGCGCCTGCAAACGCCTGTGGAAGTGTGACTTGTTTCAAATGCATTTAAGTCCACACTTTTATGCACAGTTCAACTTATTGTGTACTTCTTTGTGAATACATGTTAGTCAATCTTAAATTTTAATGAGATGGAATTCTCAGGAATAGATGGTTCCACAAACTGTAAACTTCCACAGGGCCTTGTCCAATGTCATGAAAGCACAAATGCCTGCAATTTGTATGAGCAACAATTCAGTAAGTCAGTGTTTGGTTAATTTTTTATTAAAATTTTTTTTTAACTGGGAGCCAGAATTATGTTAATTGATATGGGCGTTAAAAAGATCCCAAGAAGTTCTCTTTCTAGTCAGGATGGCATAACTGGAGCCAGATTTATCTTCTGGCTATTAAGAAGTAGAAAACTGGCCTATGAACCAGGAGGTCAGGGTTCGATTCCCAGTCAGGGCGTATGCCTGGGTTGCAGGCTCAGTCCTCAGTGTGGAGTGTTCAGGAGGCAGCCGGTCCATGATTCTCTCTCACCACTGATGTTTCTAGCTCTCTCTTCCTCTCCCCTCCTCTCTGAAATCAATACAAATACATTAAAAACAAACTAGAAAACAGAACAAAATATTCAAGGCAACCGTTTTCAGACACTGGTTACCACCCTGGCTTGCTCCCTAGAGGTGTTTTGGCAGGGAGAGGGGTCCAAGCAGAGCACAGCTCTTTCTGAGCTGAAGAGATGAAGGCTGTCACTCAGAAGATGAAGGGGCTGGATTATTGAGGCATCGTGCTGGAGAGGGAGAAGCTGCTTAAATAAATAGTTCTTAAAAGTGCACAGAGATCCCCTTCCTCTTTCCCTCCTGCCGCGGGGTCTGTTGCTGATTACTAAGGCTCATGAGCACAGAGAGAAGACCCGCAAAGCTGAGAGGAGAAAGCCTAGGGAGCTGTGAGCAAAATAGATGACACCAGGCTGGGAGATGGTGACATTCGGATCGGCTGGAAGAGACTCTCGCTCTCGCTCTCGGGTCTTCAGTGGAGACCCCAGGTGAGTCACAGCTTGGAAGTGGAGCCGACCCCATCTTAGAATTACACCTAGCCTGACCCACCCTCGGGAAATTTCAAAGCTTAAAAACAAACCTCAGAAGGATCAAGCTGCCCTGCAAGTAACTGCCTGCCATTTGAAGGTCCAACTCCCTCTGAAGGTCACAACAAAATTTAGCCCTCGGAAGTGTAAGTTCACAACGTATAGCATCCACTCAAAACTTACTAAATATATGACCAATAGTATGGGCGGCATCTTAGGCAACTTGAATGAGGCTGAGTTGACTCGCTGAGTTCCACATAGGAGAGGGGAGGGTTGTGAAAAGTGGCTGTTCCCAGAGGGACCATGCACATGGGGCAAAGGGTGGAAGTGGGGGAGTTCCCAGAAAAGGGGGGTGGGGAGGGGCAGGGCCCGCAATAGAATAAAGATGTGGATGGAACAGCCACATTCACACTGACTTGTGTTTTGAAGATGGACTCCAGTCTGTGTCCATGGTGGCAGCTGTGGACATGGACCTGCTACACAACTGAATGGTTCTGCTGCTTGTGGGAGGCCCTGAGCCGACTCATGACACTGAGAACAATTTTTAAATAAATCTGAGGAATATGTCTTGGCAAACACATTATCTAGCATCACTGAGGCTTGTGGGAAAGACTTGGGGACTTCCCTGGAACCCTCAAACCTCAGGGAAAGTTCATGAGTCTTGCTCTGGAAAATGAAAGCTGGCTGAGGGCCCTCTTTCCCTGAGAGTGGGAGCCCCAGTCTGAGCTCTCCATTAGATATCCTGTCTATGCACGGGTGGAGAAATAATGATTTTTAAAAAAATACCTAAAATTTACTGTGCTCCGTGGCAGTGGTTGTCAAACTTTCCGTGTCAGAAACTTTACTCTCAAAATTTCTTCAGGCCCTCGATGGCATTTTTGATACGGGTTACTTTATTAATATTAACCCTATTGGGATTTAAAACTGAGAAATTTTTTAAAAAGTTATTTTTGTAGCTTATTTTATAATAGCAATAATAAAATCATTCCATAGTAAATCCTATATAATAAAGAGGTAATATGCAAACGGTCATTATGCCAGGATGCGTGATGATCAGCAGCAGGAGGATGGGGCATGAGCTATGAGTGGCAGAGAGCTGCAGGAGGGCGAGGCAGCGAGCTATGGGCAATGGAGAGCTATGAGCTGCGGTCAGCTGAGGCAAGTGGCAGTGAGCCACTGGTACTTAAATTCATGCACAGGGCTACTAGTATTAAATAATATTTTTATAAAAAGGCTATATTTTTTTAAAACAAAGAAATGTAATGCAAAGAGTGACATTTTTTATGTTTTGGCAAAGCTCTTTAGAGTCTGGCCTAATAGAATGCAGCTGGATGCTCGCGTTTGCTTCTGCATCTATTCTGTTGCAAAATGCTGTGTTGCTTGAAGTAGAGATGAAGTTGGAAAAGGGAGGAGTATTAAAGTAGCCTTTTCAGAAGATTTGGCTATTCCTCACTACTACGCTAACACTGGACGAACGGGTGTGAAATCTTACACCGCTATATTAAAACCTTTTGCTTAGAATGGATCGTACCTGGCTTGGTTTCATAGCATCATGCATTGGTCATGAGTTGGTTGCTTGAAAATTTTTGGTTCACAGCACTCACAGCAGCTCAAACACCGGAATATTTCATTACGGAATCTCAAAAAGCCACGTAAGTTGATGCTATCAACAATCTCATGAGAAAGTGTTTAGGAATCAGGACACAGTCAAATTCAGAAAGGCAAATACAAATTTTCTGAAATTCTAATTTTTGCACAAGAGTTCAAACGTTATCATTGGCCGTGACCAATATTGCCATTTACTTCCTGGAAGTGACAGGCTCACTTCCTTATTTTTGAGAAAATGTCTGCCAATTCCTTCGCCTGTGAGTTGCTCATTCAAGCAACAAAGGTGTTCCATGACAAAGTAGCTAGTTCATTGCCTGACTCAGACAATGGCACACGCACTTTCTGTTGAGATGAACACTGCACTTGGACATGCCGTGTAAGTGCTTTCTGTCATTCCTATCCCATCACATAGAACATTAAAAAGGCATGTACACGAGGACTGCAATTCAATGAACTTACTATTTTGTACTGGTTCATCAAAGACATTCTTAATTGCAATTGGTGGTTGTTTTATCTCTTCAGGCTCAAGGGGAGTACAGTGACCACTGCCGCCTGGATTCATGCCAAGGTGCCATTGCTTCTGCACCATCAGTGTCAATGCCAACCCAGTGGAAAGGCTATGAAGTCTTAGTGCTATTACAAAAATTGCTTTGATTGCTAAGACCCTTGGAAAGAGCTTCAGAGACCCCCGGGGTCCACAGAACATACTTTAAGATCCACTGGTTATGGTTTACAAATATTGTTCCTATACATATCTTTTTAAAAAAATAATTTTATTGATTTTTTACAAAGAGAGAGAGAGAAGGATAGAGAGTTAGAAACATCGATGAGAGAGAATCATTGATCAGCTGCCTCTTGCACACCCCCTACTGGGGATGTGCCTGCAACCAAGGTACATGCCCTTGACCGGAATCGAACCCTGGACCTTTCAGTCTGCAGGCCGACGCTCTATCCACTGAGCAAACCGGTTTTGGCCCTATACATATCTTTTTTGGTTCTCACAGAAGCCTTGGAGGTGGGCACTCCTGGGATACCCCTTTTGTAAGGAGGAGGAAACCGAGACTCTGGGAGATTAAATGCCTTGTCTCTGGCTTCAGAGAGGCAGGAACGGAGAGGGACTGGAAGGGAATTCTTGTATTTACTCCTATGGATCTTGGGAGGGCATTAAGATGGAAAACACTCCATCTCCATATCAACTCACCTACTGATCCTCAGTGTGGGCCCAGACTTTGGAGGCAAGGAGGATGCTCAAACACATTGGCGTATATGGGGCAGCCCAATATTTGGAGAGGAGACCAGCAGCTTTGTGGGGTGGCTCAGGAGGAAGACATCAGTGAAGTGGACACTCCTCTTCCCCTTCTGGGCCCCTGATCTCTGAGGATGACTCATGGAAGATTCTTGGAGGCCAGTATGAGTCCTTCTTCTCTCTGTCCATCTCAAAGATGGGGATCTGCAGCCAGGGCCAGAGTGTGGAGGAATGAGCTCATGACTGCCTGTCTTTGAAATATTATTTACTATTTTGGTTTTTAAAGTTGCCCAAGACTTGTCAATCCTGCTAGTGTAAGAACCACATGGCTGGGCCCGCTGAGTTCCTGACACCTGCTTGAGGCAAAGCTGTGTCCTCCAGCAAGTGAGGCCTGGCGCTGATTTATGGCTCATTTTCAGTACACAATGCTGCAATTTCGTCAAATGATAGCAGTATTGATTCCAGAAGATTTTCTTTGCTGAAATGCAGGGCTGAGGTGCTAAATGGAGCCTGAGAGTGAGTAACAGCACTTCGCACTTCATCGATTTCATCGTCTGATCCTCCACTTTGATGTACCCGCCCAGGGCCCCCCACCAGAGGCTTGGGTCTTTGTTGCCTGGTTCACTGGCCCTCACTTCTCCATAGAGGGCGCTGGCTGTGAATACAGGCCTCCAAGGAGGCAGGGGTCCACACAGGGTCACAAGGAACTTAATCACCCTCGTTGTTGGGAAAGTCAAAGCCTCTGTGAGGGGCAGATTTGGATTCTCATTCTAAATACATTGACCATCTCCCTCTAGTCCCAGTTTCAGGACAGGAAAGCAAGTACTACATTCAGGTTTGAAAACAAAACAGAAAGAGTGAATCAGTGAATAAATGAAAGAGTGAATGAATGAATGAATGAGAGAGAGAAAGAGAAGAAAGGAAAGGAGGGAAGAACAGACAAGAGAAACAAGACAGGAAGAGAGGGGAAGAGAGGGAGGAAACAAAAAGAAAAAGGAAGGAAAGAAGGAAGGAAGGAAGAAAGGGAGAAAAGAAAGAAGAAAAGAAGGAAGGAAGGAAAGAGAGAAGGAAAGAAGGAAAAAAAGGAAGGCTCCTATAATCAGAACAAGCACTGTCAAGGCAAAGTGAGCCATGCTTTAAGTAGAATCGAACTATCTGCCAGTTCCAGCATTACTGTGAGATTAGAATTCCCTGTGGAAGAATCTGAGAAGGAGGCTCCCTGTCAGAATCATTGGGCTGTCTTCCCATCACCCTTAATATTGGCCAGAAGTGTTTTTGGAACAGAAGATGCAAGGCTGGGCTTCTCAGCCAGAGAGAGGCTGGTGATGGTGGAGGGAGCCCCAGCAGGTTGGGAGAGTTCTAAAGGATCCCAACCGAGGAATGGCAGGCTAAGGGGGTTGGGATCCTAAGGCCAGAAGAAGAAATTGTTGGGGTGTCTCAATGGTAAAATCTGCCTTTGGTGAAAGGAGATGACACCACTATCCCATTAATTTAGTCACTCAACAGATATTTATTGACCTATCAAGAGCATACACTGCTGGTTTTTCTGGAGGAGACAGACTAGAAGGGGAGCAAATACTAAATGAATCGGTTGAAACACATATGTGAGTACAGTGTGGCCTCTCCTTTGCTAAGGAAGAAAGAAACAGAGGGAGAAGCAAGGGCCCCCAATTATTATAGATGGGGTGGGCCCAGGGTCAGAGAAATCCCTCCAGGTCTGAGGAATGAGAAGAACTTAGCAGGGAGAGCTGGAAAGGGGATTCCACACATTTGTGAAGCCCGGGAGCTTGTTGGTTTGAGGGACCACACAGGTCAGTGTGTGTGTGCCTGAGGAGACGGAGAAGAAGGAGAAGCAGAAGGCAAACTCAGGGTGGGGAGACTGTGCAGGGCCGGAGGAGCAACAGCAGGAGCCTGAAGGTCATTCTGAGTGTGACAGGAGGCCACTGGAGGGTTTTAAACAAGAAAGCAGTATGATCTGAATTGCCTTTAAAAGAATCCCTCTTAGTTCATGGAGCACAGTTGGGTTGGAGAGGAGCTAAAGACGTGGGGGTGCAGTTATATGGGACCTTGGTCAGCCAGGCAAGAAACGATGGTGGCTCTGCCCAAGGTGAAAAGGAAAGAAATGGAAAGACTAGGACAGTGGTCGGCAAACTCATTAGTCCACAGAGCCAAATATATCAACAGGACAACCATTGAAGTTACTTTGGAGAGCCCAATTTTTTAAACGTAAACTTCTTCTAACGCCACTTCTTCCAAATAGACTCACCCAGGCCGTGGCATTTAGTGGAAGAGCCACACTCAAGGGGCCAAAGAGTGCATGTGGCTCTCAAGCCACAGTGTGCCGACCACAGGACTAGGGTTTTAGTTTGGAAGAGTAGCCAGGACTCGGCAACGGGTTGGCTGTGGGAAGCAAAGGGCAAAGGATCTGACTCCTACGTCTCCAGTGGAGACAGCATTTCCTAAAAGTGGGGAGACCAAGGCTTGAGGAGGAGAAAGGCTTCCTTCCTGACCTGGGAGGCTACATGTTCCCCTTTGAAGGCAGCGGACTCACTCCTCCAAAGGACTGCCCATTTCCGCAGACTCTGGGCCTGGCTGGGCCACGGGCTCCCTGGCTCCCACCCCACCTGCAGAGTGTGTGGGCTGAGTGGCGCTGAAGGGGATTGCCCTGCCGATGCCAGGGCTGCACACCCTGCCAAAGAAGAAGCCCGCATCCAGTGGCATGGATGAAGAAGCTGAATGGGACTGAGTTGGGGAAAAGGTATCAGTATTCCCCGGGGTGACCTCAGGACTCCTCTCCCAAGGGGGACCATGATTTTGATTATTTATTTATATCACCAATTTAAAAAAAAACTTGTGCACAGAGCATTATGCTAAGTGAAATAAGCCAGGCAGAGAAAGGCAAATATCGCATGGTCTCATTCATTTGTGGACTATAATGAACAACATAAACTGATGAACAAAAAAGATCCAGAGACAGAGAAACATCGATCAGAACGTCAAACCTCAAGGAAGGCAGGGGACAGTGGAGGTAAGGGGGAGAGATCAATCAAAGGACTTATATGCATGCATATAAGCCTAACCAATGGACACAGACAACAGGGAGGTAGGGGCATAAATGGATGGTGGGGGGTAATGGGGAATAAGGACACATATGCAATACCTTAATCAATAAAAAAATAATTTAAAAAAAATGTGTACTATACAACTGTCTAGTGCAGTGATTTCCAAATTTTTTAACCACAACACACATGAGAAATAGTTACATGCCCTCATACACACATATACACACATACATGACTCCCCTGAAGCAATCCTCTCCCTTCCTACATGGAACGCATTCTGGTATTTTGTAAAAACTATAAAACCTGGTCGTCTCAATCCACTAAATGGATGTTATAGCTAATGGGTTGTGACCTAAAATCTGAGCAGCACTAGCCCAGGGCACAGATTCCAAACTCTCAGGTGACTAGCAGACAACAGCAAACACAAATCTATGCTTCCCTGTTGCTCTACTTGAATGGATTCCTGGGAGTAGTCAGATTGTTATTTATATGTTGTGCTCAAATGAACATAAATCATTTCGTTTTCACTTCTTTCTTTGGGGGATGTTTCTGCTACACAGAATAATAGTGGCTGGTGCCCTTACCCCATGTCTTGGATGCTACTCTGTGAGATGGAAAGTCATATTCACTGAGGCGGCAGCAGTCTTATGTGGGCCACCGACGCTTCATTGAGGGGAAATATCTCTTTAAAAAATAAAAAAGATCAGGTCAATAACTGGGCAGGTGACCTCTTGGTTTCCCAATTATCATTCTCAAGAGAAGTGTTTTCTGACTCTCCGAAGAGGGAAATATGGTAAGAATATGCATCTCGGTCCCTAAACTATAGTTAGACATTTTAAAATTAGATTTGTTTAAGCAGCCACTGATGCCAGCAATCTGAAGATAGCCAAGCCCTGGGAGAGTGGGGGAGAGATGGGGAGAAACGGGGACCCGCTGTAGAGTTAGCTGATCTTTGGCACTGATATGGCCTGACCTTCAGCCTCAGATGCAACGTGCCTTAGGTTCTTAGTGGACTTTATTTTTAAAGCAAGGTCTTTTTATTCTCAGAAGTAAAGGAGGCATTTGTAGAAAATGTATCAGATGCTAACAAAGCATAAGAAAAAAGAAAGAGTGAAGGAGGGAGGGAAAGGAGGGAAACAGGGACTAAAGAAAAGGCAGAAAGAAAAAGAAAAAACAAATTAAACTCAACTGGAACCCCATCCCCTGGAGAAACCACTAATAACATTGTGGTGTGCATCTCTCGGTTAATGCCTCAAATTGCATCTGATCTCATGCACACAAGTTTCTCAAGATGAATGCTTGTTCTTTCAGCTCAGAATACTTCCCCTTGCCTTCTCTCTGACCTAAGGGCTCCACTTAGATTCTCAGGCAAAGGTCCACGATCTCACTGAGACTGTGGCTCATCAGCCTATAATAGACAGACAGACAGAAAGACAGACAGACAGACAGACAGATAGATATAAAACCTCTAGCTCACTCCAAACTCAGCCTTGGTCAAGGAATTCCTATACAGTGTGAGGCGTGGCATTAACTGGCCACCGAGTATTTGTTGTTGCTTTCCACTAGACTTAAAAAAAAAAAAATTTCTTAAAGGTAGCGTCTAAATCTTGCCCCCAAGATCTATCACAATGCCAGGCACATAGTAAGCGCTCAATAAATGCGTGTGGCATTGAACTGAAAATGCTGAGTTCATTACTAGGTCTCTCCCAAGGACAGACGGAGGATATTTATTGATGATTTGGACCAGGCAGCAAGCTTTTAGAACATATGAGTCAGACTAGAGTGATTAACCTGTAAAGGCATAAAATTAAGGAGGGCCCAGGCCTGTCTGTTTGCCTGCCAAGAAAGCCATTACATTCCCTGAGAGGAAATCAGAAATCCTCTGGTCTCCAGATGGCGAAGACCTTCCCAGGCTCAGTGCAGAAATACAGGGAGAGGGCCACCTTTGAGGGCACTGGGCCATTCGTGCCCTAACCCTCACGGAGTCCGGGGTAGCAGCTGGGAATTGGAGGGAGATTCTTACACCACTCTCCCTCTCTTTCCTAAAAAACATTGCCTGAGGGTTTTGCCTCATTCCTGTAACAAGGACAGGCTTAGAACATTCCTCTGTGTCTTATCTTTCATCCCCTTCAGTCTGCAATGGCCTTCAGGTCTTGGACTCGAAATTCCACGCACTCACAACTATTCTGTGCTTCAGGGGTCTACGTGTTGTTGGATCAACTGGCAGGAAGTCATTCGTACTTCCCAAGGTGGACACTGTCTCTAATGGCTACGATTGGCCCCAAGGGAGCTAGTCACTAGTTACTAGTATATCCATCTCCGTGACATCTTTCTGTAACCGATTTTGGGAAATTCGGTCCCTCGAGCTCACTCTTTTCAAGATCGGATTCTTCCAAATGAGATTTCCGTGAGGTAGCCAATGCTGTTGGGGCTCCTCCTGTACCTGTTGGGTGGCTTGCCATTGTCCTCAGGCTGGCTCCCCACCCACAACTGCCATGTGCTTTCACTCCCAACAGCCAGCACCTGCGAAGGAAGGCTGCCCTTGGGTTTCTGGAGCCCTGGTTGCCTACGTGCACAGGGAACAGGAAGTGCCTGGGGACTTGCATTTGCTTAGGGGCAACCCTTGGCCAATAGCATGAATACAGCTCCTCTGCCCTCATTTGGGAAAACCTCCATGGCACCAGAGCCCTTGAGGATGAGAAAAAGTTACCTTCTTGTCCTGGAGATTTCTGCTTATATTAGGGCTAGTGATCAAGGTTCCAGCTACACCCACTTCTGCCCCTGCCCCTGCCCCTGCCCCCCCTGCCCCTGCCCTGCAGCTATAAGGTTACAGCCCTAACCCATTCCTGCTCTGCTTCCCTCCCCCAACCTTCGGCCACATGGATTGGACCAGGGAAGGGCACCCTTTGCAGATGTTGCCAATGTCTTGCTCCCTCTACTCTGCCCCTGAATTCTCAGCAGTGACAGTGCCCAGCAAGCTGACGCTTCCCACCCCTGGAACCGTCTTTCCTCTCTGCCTAGGGGCCTCTTCTGGCCTAGGGAGCTTGGTCAGAGCAATGGGGTGGGGGTGGAGGGAGTTTTACTTAGGGTCAAGCTTCCACCGGTTAGGGCTGGAGTTGGGAGATAAAGACTCCAGCCTCTCCCTCCTCCTCAAAGGATCCCCGGTGGGATGGAGCCCTCGGTGCTCCTTGGGAGATCCTGCTCCTTAGTACATCGTCATCAGACTTCCTCTCTCCCTGTCTCACCTCCCTGTTGTCCCAGCAAACCCCGAGACTAGGACCTGGGTGCAGCCAGTTGATCTGGGGTGTGATTCCAGGAAACAGGGTCAGGAAGTGGGGAAGCAAAGGCAAGAAAAGGAAACACAAGAAGGATGTGTTCGTGCACACGCGGCTCCCAGGGAGGGGTCTGACCCTGTGTATGCAGGCCCCACCCAGTCGCATCCACAGGGGGCGTTGGGGACGAGCCCACCCAATCTTTGCCTTGTTGGCGGAGCACTGCCACTCGGCGGGAGCTTTCAGGTCCTGGCACCTCTGCACCATCGCTGGAGAAAGCCTCAGGCAGGGCGACCCAGAAAGCCAGCAGTGTGCACAGGAGTGTCTGCAGTGATCTCCAGGGTGGACCCGAGGGGTGTGGCTGGGGCCAGCGGGGTCTGCTACTTCCCTGAATGAACGAGGCCTTGAAGCTAATGCACAGCGAGGCCCAAAGGGCAGAGGCTCACGCTGCATCTGCAACACAACCCCACACCCTATTTTTGCCTCTGAGGAGCCCACTTTATTTCTAAGTGCTGGCCCCGGAACTTGTCCTGTTTCTGACTCCAGAGGCAGACTCAGGCTCTGCTCAGCTGATAGATATGCCCTCGTAGGTCACCTTCCTTTCAGTTTACAGAGGATTTGAGTCTTTATTATGTCAAAGAAAGGAGAAAAAACACACACAACTAAATGGGATACTTATTACGGCATCACACATTACCATTGCGGGATATTGCAGCATATCTTTTTTTCCCTTCCTGGTGAATTATTAATAAAGCCAGTTTTTGTTTAATGCCTGCTAATAATTTCTAAAAACAGACCTACAGCTTCAGCTGTAAATGCACGTTCATAAATCATTCCACTGAAACCCAATTGTATGGTTTGCAAAAATCTCTGACTATAAATCAACTTCATCTTTGCAACTTTCTCTCTGGAATCCCTGCAGAATGGCAGACAGACCCAAGCAAGATCCGGGAAGGCAAGACAGGGACGTTGAAATAAGGCCTCCCAGGTCGGTCTGTATCAGCCTTGTTCAACAAATATCGAAGAGGATGGAAGTCTGAGAAAAAGGCATGGAGACAAGCCACTTTCCTTCTGCTGACTTTGGCTCAGGAAGGGCTGAGCAGTGCCAAACGACCACGCCCGAGCACCATCAGGTGCCCAGCAGTTCCCTCCGATCAACCCTAAGGAAATGGTGTTCCGATCCCTAATGAACAGAGTAGAAAACTGAGGTGCAAAGAGGCCTGGTAAGTGGCAAAGCTAGGAATCGAACCCAGGATGGTGTTAATGGCTTTGACCGTGGTCTTCCAAGGATTCTTTATTGGCAATCAAGTGGACTTAAAATCCATATCGTTCTTCCCATGAAAGAAAGGAATAAAAAATACATACAAAGAATGAATTTGAGAGATGGAAATAAGGCAGTTGGCAGTGCCCACTTTGGAAATCCTCCCAAGGAGATTCTGGTGTCCTCTCATTAAGAGCAGCTCATTTGATGCTGGATAAACTGACCCATCCCCATGTTACCAGGTTATAGTCCTCTCCTGGGCAGCCCTCGAACAGTGGGTATTGACTCAGTGCCCACAATACTGGGCTGGACACTTGAGGTTCGATGGGGATCTGAACCACACATGGCCCCCGCTCCGAGTCTACCGCAGGGGTAAGCACGAATCCGATATGAAATCTTCTCCATGATGTCACACAGCTCATCTCAGACCCTTAGGACCAGATGACTGAGTTACCAGTAGAAGGAAGTAAGTGTTAACAAGGTTGCCAAAGTCTTGGGTGAATGTGCTGAGGTGCTAAAGTTCCACAGATGGCAGCTGAGAGGGGTGACCGAGTACTCGGAGTGCCTAGGAGAAGCAGGGTTGGTGACCAGGGAAGGCAGCAATTGCCTGGAAGTTTCTGGAAGAGTGGAGAAATAGACACTGTGGAGAATGTGTGTGAGGCAGGCGGGATGGCCAAGGGACTTGCCCAGTTGGACGTCAAAGCTGCACGTACTTTAGTTTGAGAAAAATTTCCCCCTCGGGCCCCATCTAAGAAACGTGTGATTATCATGAAAACACCACGTTCTCTCCTCATTCCCAGTTGGATGCATCTTCAAGAAACTCAATTCTGCCTCTGCCTCTCCCCTTAGCAAGCTGTTGAAATCCACTCCCATAGGCCTGCAGCCCCTGGCCCAGCTCACTCCCTACTGGCTTCAGTGGGTATCTGCTGTTGCCCACACCCTGTCGAAGATTCTCACTGCTCCCCGCATGCCTTCAGCAGAAAGACCCCCTCCCTTCACCTCCACCCGCCAATACCTGGCCCGTTCCTCCCAGCCTGACTGGAACAGTACATCCGGGTAAGCCTTCCCAGCCACCTTGGCAGGAGGCATCTCTCCCTTCTCTCTGTGCTGCCGGGTGGATCAGGGAGAGTTCACAGCTAGTGCAGGCTAAGAACGTGGTGTCCCTTTACACCTGGCATGTCAGGCTGTGGGTTTAACACTGCAGGGTGTCATCTGAGGGGACAGAAAAGCAGGATGAGGAGGGCTCAGGCAAGTCTGCACTGGCCCCCAATTTGGCATCCCACTTGGCAAAGCAGACGCCCTTCGGCGACACTCCTGTGACCTGCGCTGGCCTGTGAGCGTTCTCCAATCCGCATGCTCACCGCCTCAGACGCTGCCTCCCAGTTGGGCAAGCGTTTCCGTAAAAGACATTCTGGTAAATACCATTTTCTCCTTCCCACACAGTTCCCCGTGAGTTGTGGCAGCTCTAATATGTCTGCAGTCTGGGCACCTGACCGCTGCCTGGCCCGTCCTGCCAGCCCGCTCCCGGCTCCGGGCTGAGCTGTGGGCTGCCGGCCTCCCCCACTAGCCTGAGACTCGGGCAGTCGGCCTCTGCACCTGCACAGCCTGCACAGCACCGAGCGGCCATCATCCTTGCTAACGAGGAGCCACCTGCAAAAGGGGGGGGGGGTTCACTCGCTGGTTTGCAGGACCCTCAGAGTGGACCCTCCATGCCCGAGGTGTGCTCAGGCCATGACAGCCTGAGAAGCATGGCACCAGCCCCGGGCACATTCAGGAGAGCTCTTAGGATAACACCATCGAGGGAGAGCCCCAAGCCCACCAGGCTGGGTCCTGGACATGCTGACCCCTCAGGGAGGCATGAGAGGAGCTCCCTGGCTGGCAGCCCCCGCTCCTCCCAGAGACTCGGGACACGCCTTCAGAAGCACAGCAGCAGGGAAGCACAGGACCACGGACACGCAGGACCACGGGAGCACAGGACCACAAACACACAGGACCAGGGAAGCACAGGACCAGAGAAGCAGCGGAAGCAGCAGAAGCGGCTGCTGCCCCGCTGGAAGGGAGCCCCTCCCACCAACACGCCTGGGCTCCTGGGGGCAGGCTCTGCTCTGGAAACCCAAGCCTGGAGGGTATGGATGCAACTCCGGGCAGAGTCCAGCTCCCTTCCCTGGAACTGGAACCATCTAGAGGCACCCACAGGGGCCAGCTCCCCTCATCAATTCTGCATCTTCCTGAAAATGTACTTTCTGAGCCCCTTAATTGCATTTCAGAGATAACCCTGCAAGCGGAGTGGCAGGAAGAGAAACCATAGAGAGAGGTTGGTGGTCAGGCTCTTTCTTCTAAATCAATCAAACATCTGCGACTAATGCAGCTTTGGGCTGCTCCTCAGGAAGCATTAGCCCTATTAGCGGGGGCTGGCAGGAACACACCATGAGATATTTATGGCCTGAGCACATGTGCATTACCGCGGGGGCCGGGAGGAGACCGTGCAGGTCAGCACGTCGGCTCGCCTCACCTTGCCTTGCCTTGCCTTGCCTTGGGGTCCACGCCACGCTGGCGGACAGAGGCCAGGTTTCCGGTCTTGGTGCCACACACCCTGACACGTGTACGCGCAGAGGCCTGTGCCTCCCAGTCCTAACTGGGACCAGAGCTGGAAGATGCAGGCAAGTCACCCCAGCGGTCTGGGCTCTGGGCCCCAGTCAGAACGTGACAGACCTGGGGAGATGCCCTCTGAAGTCCCCTCTCTGTGTGTGGTGCAGGGAGGAGAGATGTTGTACTTAGAGATGCAACTGTCTCCTAAGGAAGAAACCCTCCGGTTTAACCAGGGAGTGAGGAGTGGAGTGACCCTGCAGAGGGAAGGGCAGTGCTCTCAGGAGGAGGGCACAGGAGGAAGACTGTGCGGAGCGGAGAGGGAGGACACAGGGTTGGGCAGGACTCCTCACAGTCCCCCGATCGTTCATGAAGGTCCTGGAAGAAGCAACCGCCTCACGCTCGGGGCCGCTTTGGAAGTAGAATCGGGAAGGAAATGTGCTCTGTGGTGGACAAAAATGGGGCTGAAGGTAACAGGAGAGTCACAAAGATAGGGCAGAGAACAAGAAAGCCCAGACATGTGGAACCAGGCCTCAAGGATGGCCCCGGGTGGAGGCAGAGCTGGGCACCTCCGCCCACATGGGGTTCATACCAGCATGAGAGGGCAAGACAGGCCAGTCCCCCCATCTCGTTCTCTGGTGGAGGTAAGAGCCAGGGTGGAAGCTGCAAACCAAAGAGGGGCCGAGAGAGGGAGCACTGGGCACCCAGAAGGGAGCAGGGGTCCCAACGGAGAGGAGCTGTGAGGGCCAGGAAGCTCAGCATGTGGTGCCCCTGTGCCCACCCCCCCAACACCCCCAGCACCACAACTCCTCCCTACTCTGCAGCTCAGAGCTTTTCTCTTGTCTTACTGATGAGGAGTCTTGACAAAACAGTCTCCTTCCCACTGCTAGGAAGGTTCTAGGGAAAAGAGCTGTTTCTTTGCTCGGCCTGTTGCATTCACTCCTCTCTCCTGCCTTTAAAAAAAAAAAAAAAAAAAAAAAAAAATATATATATATATATATATATATATATATATATATATATATAATTGATTTTTTACAGAGAGGAAAAGAGAGGAATAGAGAGTCAGAAACATCGATGAGAAAGAGTCATCGATCAGCTACCTCTTGCACATCCCCTACTGGGGATGTGCCCGCAACCAAGGTACATGCCCTGGACCGGAATCGAACCTGGGACCCTTCAGACCGCAGGCCGACGCTCTATCCACTGAGCCAGACCGGTTTCGGCTCTCCTGCCCTTTTTATCTTCCTCATTTATGTAGTCCGAGCTTGTCTGGCCTGCCCAGCCTGTGAGTAACTACAGATCATGGTCATTTCTGGGTCCCTACAACTCAGGGCCTGCCATACAGGTGTTTTATAAAGGTGTACAGCATGACTGGACATTTTGTATTCATTGCTGAGTGGAGCTGGTGTTGAAGTTTCCTGAATCCCTCAGAGGACTGAGCGAGAGCTGCTGGGCACAGTGGGTAGGCAGGTCAGTCCATTGCAGAGGGTGGAATCTTCCCTTCAGGAAAGTAGAGATGGGTGGTGTTGTCTAAACACACACAGGCGTCACCTGACGTGTGTGTGCAGTGATGTTGGAGGAGACGGATCTACACATCAAGCACGCCACTGCGGTCTAACCCTGGGCTGGGAGAGATGGGGGGGAGGTTCTGGCAGACCATCCCTGAGCCCCCAAGATAGGAAGCCCTTTTTCTCTCCTTCCGGGAATCCTGCAGCCTCAGATTCTATCTCAAGTTCCATGTCTGGAAAGCCAGACATGTGCACAGGCATGTGATGGCTATTCTTCTTCAGCAAGACCAAAATCCAGTGTGAAGCCTTCCCTAGGGGACCTCAGAGGCCAGATCACCCCCACAGGCAGTGAGGAACGAGGTTCCCGCTATTCCTATCTGTTCAGCCCTCCGCTCTGTGTGCTGAGGGTCCCCGTGGAGAGTTCATGCATCAAGAGGAGTGACGCCCTTGGCGTCCAGCTTTCTGGAGGACCCGCTGAGGCCGATCTTCCCCAATAGCCTGTGACTCCTGCTCTTCCACACCAGCTCTGATTTTGCTGGGCAACAGGAGGCAGGGCCTGGGACCACTCTGAGAAGTCAGAAAAGATGGTTATAAAAGGTCGGCTGTGTTTGAGTGTAGAGAATGCAGGGGTGGGCCAAAGTAGAATTAGTTTACAGCTGTCACGCATGTAAATAACACAACAGTTAATAATACAAGAATAAACTGCGTGTTTCACGTACTCACAATTATGAATCCGCTTTGGCCCACCCCTGCATGTCTCCTGTCTTCCGGGAGGAGAAGCACTTTAAAGGACACCCTTGTCTGAACAACTCTCCCGGCAAAAGAGAAAACTAGAAATCTGTCTCTAACATGAAACCAAGCACTTTAAAGCAACCCTTGAACCAGGTCCCATGACTGCTCCATTGATTTCTGGGGTTTCTGAGACCTTTTATATTCACCTGAGATTCCTCACCACGGGACCCCGTCCCAGGTGCCACATCCTCTCTCTCCAAACCCTTGGCCCAATCTGATTTTCTGAGTTTATGTGCCTGGTCCCTGAAATCTCCCCTCTCCTCTCTCTTCCATCTCCTCCTCCTCCTCCTCCAGATGTTCAGCCTCCCCTGAAAATCTCCATCACTCCGGCCAGAGGTGAGCTGCTTGTTTGCGTGTGCTCCCCTTTACCCAAGTAAGGAAGCTGCCGCTCTGCGGGGCCGTTTCAGGGCCAGGCCTCTCTCCTCAACATGGCTGCTCCCCACACAGGGCCTTCCCCACCCTGAGGACAGTTCAGAGCAGCGGTCACAACCCGGGGCCTGTGGATCACTCCTGGGCCATGAGGTTCGTAAGGCTGGCCACTGCCGGTTCAGAGGACAACGTGGAAGTCCTGAGTCCTCCAGGAAAACAGCCCCAAGCAGCCTCCACCCCCCAGCCCTGCACAAGCACATTCCTTTGCTCCTGTCCTGACGTTAAAATTCATGAGCTTCTGCATTGCTCACCATCATGTGTGTGTGTTTGTTTTTATATAAACATGATTTCCCCATCTCAGTCTCCCGGGCCACTTGATACTGTGGGAATATATGCACCTTCCTGTTGGCCCGCACAGGAAGTCAAAGGCTGGGTTCCTGGACAGCCAGCTCCAAGAGATGGCGGCCGGCGCCGCACGGGAGACTACGAAGGGTGTGGGCTTTTAGCTTGTACCTCATCACCTGGCAAAGCCCTAGAAAAACATCTTCACCACCTGGATGCCATCGCATTTGGAGTCACAGTGAATTAGAAGGGGGGGAGTTAGTATCCTCATGTACAGAGGGATTCCAGGCAGCCTGAAGCTCCGGAACTAGAAAATGATGCAAGCAGAGCTGAGACTCCTTTCTAAGTTGCCTAGCCCGTGAAGCATCCTGTTTTAGGGTGGCTGGTCAGCCAGCCTAACCTGGGGCAGGAACTCTGCCTTTCACAGAGGACACGAGGAGAGATCCCTTGGAGACAAATCAACCCCACATCCAAACATACACACACACACACTCACACTCCTCACCGTTTGGTCTTGCAAACTTCTATTTTAAAATCAAAGCCTTCAGGAGCCGCTCTGACACCATGCTGCCAGCTCATCCGTGCCCGCTGAGAGACCTCTGCACACACCCAGAGCTGGAAGGTCTGGCTTCTAGCCACAGGGCACGGAGGGCAGCTTTCTGAATACAGTGGAAGGAAAGTTGGGGGGAGATCAGGCTTTTCTATCAGTCCTTCCCACCCCCCCCCCTTCATTTATAGATTGAAAGCTGGACACTCTGGTTACATCCCAAAGATCTCATCATAGGTTGGAAATATCCTAAGTCAAAAATGCATGTAATCTACCGAACATCACAGCTTAGCCTGGCCTACCTTAAACGTGCTCAGAGCACTCACATTAGCGACAGCTGGGCAGCATCTCTGACACATGAGCACATCGGTTTACCCTTATGATCGTGTGCCTGGGTGGGAGCTGCGGCCCTCGGCCACTGCCCAGCATTATGGGAGGGTCTCCTGCCGCATATTGCTAGCCCCGAAATTCAAAGCACGGTTGCTACTGAATGCGTATCGCTTTGGCACCATCTTAACGCAGAAAGATCCTAAGCGAGCCATCCTGACAAGATGGACTGTCTGTACTCTCTCTGCCTGGCCCGCTTCCCACGCCGCTTCCTGCGGAGAGCAGCTCGATGGCCTTGAACTGGAAACGAGGGTGAGTGTGAGCAGCGCAGCTGTCCAGCAGCACACGGCGGCCTAGAACCCTGGCCTGGGGGTCGCAGGGTAGCAGCCTGCACGTGAACCTCTTAGGAGAGAGCCCTGGGATCCGGTGTGCCTGTGTGTGTGGGTCAGTGACACGGTCACTGCCCTGCCGCTCCGCACCGGGCCCCTGGCTGCCCCAGCAGTACAGGGGGCTCCAGGGGGGAGGCTGTGTACCCCAGGATGTTCCCTGACGCATGCTCGCGGCATCACGCTGGGAGACCACTCTGAGACGCCGTTTGTTCATCTTCATGGCAGGGTGAACCCTGAGTCCCCTCAGCCTTCCTTGGGTTATGGAGATGGAGAATCACATCCTAAAATCTGTTTTCAAAGGGCATTAGGTCGTGACCCCGGGGACAAGAAGAAGGAAACTGGAACCAATGCCCACAAATGGCCACAGCCCTTGTGGAGTAAGCAGGTCACTGCAGGAGAGACATCCGGTGGGGGTCTGCATGCACAGGAGTCCCACTGCCCAGGGAGGCGGGTCAGGGGGCAGAGTGCCACCCGCCCTGCCTTCCGCCTCTGCAGGTAGCAGGTGAGCACTTGCTAACTCAGTGGCCCCTGAGGGCCGGGCGCATGAACGAGGTGTCAAAAATGGGAGAGGCAGAGACAGGGGCCGCTCAGGCCCAGGGTCACCAGAGCGTCCAGCTTTCAAGAGCCATTTCCTAATTTTTAGAAGTCGGCCACTAATTCCATTAAAACAGCAAAATCGCCTGACTCATCATGGGCCAAACCAAACTTGGTCTCTTGGGGTGTTGGGGACTGCAGGAAAGTGGCTGCTGGGGTGCCAGGGGTCCAGGGAGGGAGGGAGGGAGGGAGGAGGGAGGGAGAGGGATCAGTCCATGCCATGGAGAGAGGATGCGGAGCCAGGAAGCCAGTGCGTGGTGCAGAGAGAGCCAGCGGGTGCAGCAGACTGCCTGAAGCCGGGCTGGAGAGTCCCCCCTCCTCCCAGCACCCGCCCTGTCTGTCTCCGAGGCCGGCAGCTGCGGCAGGATGACTTGCAGGTTTTGCTGGCAAAGCATCTTCCCTCCAGCGGGGCATCTCCACCAGCTGCTGCTTCCCTTGCCGAGGCTGCGGGACCTGTGAGCAGGGCTGTGGGACAGGGGTGGCCTCCCCCTGCCCCCCATCACCCCCTCGGGCACCCCTGTCAACCTCTGCAGGTGCCGAGGACGGCCTGGCCAGTCCAGCCCTCCCAATCCTCTGATTCATCTTCCCTCCCCCGGGAACGGATCTCCTGTCAGGCTCTGCCTTGCCTGCCATTCCCGTCTCTGTGGGTGGATATTGGCTAATTGATTGGGTTCTTGTCGCTGCTTTCTGCTCCAAAGGCAGTCAGGAAGGTCCCCAGGCATCTCTCTGGAGGGGACGATGACAAAGGTGGCATGGCTTCTAATTGCCCTAAATCACACTCATGGAATTGGCCGGGGCCCTTCTCGCACACCCCACCCCTCCTTTCACCCCGGAGCCCCCCGAAAACATACAGACAAGCAGGAATCCACCCAGGAGTCCCCGCCCCACAACAACACTCCCCTCCCCCTTCCCTGAACAGAAATGCCTTCCTCTTTGAAACGAGAGATTAAAAAAGCCATTTCACATGCAGCTTAGAAACAGACTTGCGAGCGGAGGATCAGGCCGCTCCTAAGAAGGCTTGGTTGATTCTCCAAAATATCCCAACGAGTCGGTATAAAGAAGGACTGCTAAATCAAATGTTGCAAAAATAAACGATTCAAGTGCCCTGCTCCTCTCTTCAGCCGTTCTGAATCTGCAAACTTTAGACCTGTTGCAAAGTTTGTCCTGCACGCAGTCAACCAGCTCCACTGAAAGCACCTTGGCAGAACGCTCATCCCCCAAAGAGTTTTAATACAGAGGAGCGATGGCTTACAGCGCCCCGTGGCCTCCTCATGCACCCATTTGTGTTAATAAAGTTAATAAGAGAAAAGCACTGCCGTTCTCCATTCAGCTGGATTGCTCTCCAAAGAAATCAAAATCAAATGTTCAATATGAAAATCCATTTTGAAACGTGGACACGAAGAGACGCAGGCCAAGTACAACCTCCATCGCTGGATGCACAAACTGGCCTAGGTGTGTCACCACACCTCTCCAGACGCCAGTGCCCTTTAGGCAAAATGGGGTTAAGATCACAGACTGGATGACTGTTCACCACACTTCTCCAAATGCCAGTGCCCTTTAGGCAAAATGGGGTTAAGATCACAGACGGGATGACTGTTCTGAGCGCCATGAAATAATGCACATGTTTCTGTGTGTAGATCCTACTTTAAGAAAGCATTGACACACATACAGTGGTTCTGGTTCACACGTACCTCCCAGGAATGCTGGGAGAATGGAAGGGGGTGATGGACATGGCAGTGACCTGTGACCTCTAGACCCACCAACTGTTAGAGGAGGACGACATGCTCACGGAGCAGGTGGCCTCGTATGCCCACCTGTCGGGTCTTGGCGGGCAAGAGGCAGTGGTCAGGGGGCAGAGAAAAGGCTGAAGGAAGACGGGTCCCACCTGCACCAGCTTAGGCGTTATTGAACTCCTCTGTCCAAGTTCACCTGCCCGAGGGGTAAGCACAATAATAATTTCTTCACATGGTGAGTGCCAACAGGGTGTGCTAACTATGCAAATACGACTGCCCACACCTCTCCTCCTCCCACCCTCCTCCTGTCCAACGAGCCAGAGTCCTCTGCCCTTGTTCCTTCCTGTGCTCTCCGCAGCTGCTGCAGTCCAGCCAGCCTCCCGTGAGAGGGCACCTTTGGGCCAAACATCACTGGGCGAGGTGACCTGGATGTAGCAGAGAAGAGCTTGCCCTAAGGGTTCCAGGTCTCCTCAGGCTCTGGTCTCCCCCTCTCTTCACAGATCACCTTCTTTCCCTCTCCCATAAGCCCCCGCGTCCTTGTGTGTAAAAGGGAAAGAAATGAAATACGATGGAAGAGAAGAGTCGGGTCTGAGTAGGGCAAGGACAGAGGTGGGCGCCATCATCCTTTGGAGCATCTTTCTCTGGCCCCAGCAGTGACGCTATGCACCCAGGGTCACAAGGAAAGTGGCATCCAGGACTGGCGCCTAGGTAGCCGGACGCCAAGGTCGTGTGTCACTCTCAGTGCGGCTGGAAGTGAGCTGTGGGGCGTTTGGGAGACTCATCACCCTATCTTCAGAGGACTTGCCAGGACACGCAGCTTACCCAGGCCCTGCACCACCCACAGTGAGTGGCCACCCACGCCGGCTTCCTGCCCCCTCTCTGATGGGAGCTGTGCCACCTTGGCGCTGCCCCCAACAGGGAGGGCATGGAGGGTGGAGCTGATGCCCATTCTCCTAGGACCTGTTCTCCCAGTCCCAGTATTTAGGTCACCCTTCCCACTCGCTGTGATGACTCACCGCTCCCCTCTGTCACAGTCTGATAAAGAACTTGAGCCATTAAGAAGTAGAACAAATTACTAAATGGGAGGCACAAGAGAAACCCAGGATTAAATTAGTTCATTATCCATAAATCATAGATGACACTTCCTCTGCCTGATTCTTGTCTCTACCTCTGTCTGCTAGACTTGACACAGCAACAGCCTCCTCTGGGCAGGAGGGCAGGGGCTCAGAGGAACCCCCTTTCCCCTGAACGGGAACCCCGCAGGTGGCAACCAGCTTCAAGCTGGGGCACAGGAGCTGGGCTGGCTCAGGCCTCTATTGGCTGAGGGCTGTTCTCTGCGCTATAAGATCTTGAAACCAAGTCGCAAGATTTCCAGGGTGGGCATGGCAGGGCTCACTGTGCCATGGGCATGGTTCTGCTGCTGAAGTGGTGGGTAGGGCTGAGCAGAAATGGCTGTGTCACTTCTGTGGGTCATGTCACTTCTGTGTGTCATGTCACCTCTGTGGGTCATGTGACCTCTGTGGGTCCTGTCACTTCTGTGGGTCATGTCACCTCTGTGGGCCACATCACCCCTGAGGGTGTGTCCCTTCTGAGGGGCACATCAACTGTGGGGGCCACATTGCTCATAAAGGGGTGTGTCACCTCTGTGAGATGAGAGGCATGTCACCTCTTCAGAGCACGTGACATCTTCAGAGTCTGTATCATCCCCGGCATGGGACACACCCTCTGAGGAATGTCTCGTCTCTCATGAGCGTGTCCCAGGACTGGGTCCCTGATGCCCTTCTGTCACAGCTGGAAATGGGAAGCCTGGGTCTCTCCTGGGGCCACACAGCCTTGGAGTGGACCCGGGAAGGAGAGAGACCAGCCCACCCAGTGCCAAGGATGCCAGGGTGTCTGTCCCCCAGCCCGGGAGAAAATCCCTGCCCTGCTCTCAGCCACCGCCTCTCCCTGCAGGTCTGTGAGCTTCCACCAACCAGAGGAGGCAGGAGCCTGGCTGCATCTCCCGGGGCTGGGGAGGAGGAGACTGGGAGGAGGCCTGATGGGCTGGCAGGGAGTGGACCCAGGAGGATTGTGGAAACGGACAGGAGAGAGAGGTGCCTCCCCCTGCTGGCCACGGGGGGAACAGTGAAGCAAGACCAGGCTGGGAACTGATGGAAGACACTCAAGCTGCTGAGATGTTCAGTGTGATAAGGAGCTGCTACTCCTAGGCCATGGGTCAGGGATTCCCGGACAAACGGCCGTCTTCTGGACTCTCCGTGCAAGGGTGTTCTCCTAACCAGAGCTTCCTGGGATTGTGCAAAAGGATGGAACTACTCCCTAAGTCACCCCGGCATCCTTCCTGCCCTCCAAAGGGCTACTGTGTTTCCACAGTGAGAGCAGGCTGGAGCGAGGGGCAGGGAGGTGGAAGGGGGACCACACAGCTTGCTGTGTGCTGAGCCCCTGCCAGCAAGAAGTGGGCACAGTTCTTATACAAAAGCAGGAAGTGCCCGGTGCTGCAGGCCTGCCTCTCCAAGCCTAGCAGGGCCCCTGTGCTCATTTCACAGATGAGGAAACTGAGGCCCAGGAAGTGACTTGTCCACGCACATGGCTGAGCCTGCTTTTAACCCAGGTCTGAAGTTCAAAGCCCATGCCTGATGACATGGCCATGTGACCCCTGGCTCGGGGCCCAAGAGGGAGGCCGAGAGCGCGCTGTTTCCTGGCGGCAGCCAAAGCCGGCGTCGGCAGCAGGGCTCGGTCTTGCCACACTGCCCTGGCCGCGCTGACGTCCTAATTGGGAGGAAGGTCAGATTTTTCCACATTCTCGGTCTCCCAATTCATCTTGTCCACTCTGACTCTCAGACCTGATCACTTCCCACCCCTGCCTCTTGCTTAACTGTTCCCTGGGCGAAATTCCAGTCTCAGCCGGAAGGGCACCATTCCCACTGAAGGCAGAAGTCAGAGCCTCTCCTCCCTGCAGCCTGACCAGCTCCCCGGCAGGAGACAGCGCACTGGCCGGCGCTGGAGCTCACTGGGACCTCACCGGCCATCCGACCGACCCTGATCTGTGCAGCGTTGCGAAGCGCTGCCTCGGTTCCCTTCCCCTGAATGCATTATAAAGTTAGAGGGAGACGAAGAAGTCTTTTAAGAATCCCCCAGCTCTCCTCATTAGCATGCAGAACGCTTTCCTGGCAGCGCACAGGCTGTGATAAAACGGGAAGCTTCTTAACACAACATATATTTAATCCGTGGCATTCATTCCCACATGAAATTCAATTGGATATTTTAAGGGCGTTAACAAGGGCCCTCGGCTCGAACTGTGAGAGAAGTGCAGGTGTGGCAGAGACGTGCAGGTGGCTGAGGTGCTTCATCAGGTGATAAAGGCGTCGCGGGGGCGAGGCTGAAGGACAAACCTTCATTCTAATCCTGCACGTTGTCGCCGAGGGTAAGAGAACGGGTTGGACGATGCCCGGGCGATGTCATGACCCACGGCCGTTGGAAAAAAAAAAAAAAAATCAATGAAACTTGCTCAATTGTTCCGTCTCTCCGGGAGCTCTCATCCGGGTGACTGATGAATATACTGCAGCTCGGGCCTCTGACCCCCTGAAACGCACATTCTAACAGAGAGAGACGGACAATACGCCGGCTAGCAAATGAAAGCAATACTTTCCGATCGGGTTAAGGGACAGGTCCGGGAGAGGGCATTCAGGTAAAGCATCTGTGAGCCATGACTAGTGTTGGAGGTGTGACCTGAGGCACCAGCAGAAGCCCACCTGGCACAGAGGGGACAGCCTGTCCCCTGCTTCTCAGGCTCTCTAGCCTGGGGGTGGGAGGAACGGGAGGCCAGAGGGGTGGACGTGGGGAGTGCTGAAAACCAGCCTTTGGTTGCAGGAATAAGCCTTCTGTTTTCCAATGAAAGGTCCCGTCTGCTACAGGACTACAGGGAAAGGATGGCTGGGTGGGCTGCTCATGTGAGGGAGATAGCCGTCATGGAGAGAAACAGAGAGCAGCACCCGTCCCCCCTCCCCACACACACACACAATGGGAGCACCCGGTGTCCAGGCCTCTTCACCGTGAAAGCCAGCCGTTAGTGGAAAGAAAACAAGTGAGATATCTTAGTATCGCTGAGATGAGGGAGGGGGTCTCAATGCCCATAACGCAACCTTCTGATGATAATTAGATGGACTCGATTTCTTTCCTTGCCCCGTGTATTTCTCCCCGTCAGCTCCTCCTGAATTGTATCCTTTATGATAAACCAGTACTGTAAGGAGCCATTCTCGCGGCCAAAACAAGACGAACACAGCAGTATTTCAGAGGAAGACTGTAGGCCACAGAGGGACAAGCACCTCATGGCAGATGCCAGTGCGGCAGAATGTCAATTGCATTGTGCATTGTCACATCAGGAGACCGTCGCCAGCCCAGGGAGACCAGTGTGGACCATCACAGGAACCAGAGGCCCCTCACCACCACCATGGCCTGGGCTCCATATAGCATTACTCCAGGCACAATGGGGACGAGGGAAAGCCCCAAATGGACTAAACTTAAGCTCTTCACCAGCAGGCAGCGTTTAACTGCAGGACAGAAATGGGAAACAGCTAAGGAAAAAGCTACATTGGCCTGCCTGGTCTCGGATTTGCAATCACCACGCGTGCTTCTACTCAGACAATAAAAAGACGCCATTAACAGGAAAACACTATCAGCAAGTTCATTCATCAGGGCCATTTTCACACTTGCATGACCAACTACAATCCTGGTGGTTGAAGCGGAGGCCTCCCTACTTAATTAGAGTGTTTTCTCAGCTTAACAGTTCACCCCCTACCCTGGGCCTGCCCCGGCTTTCAGTGAAAGATGAAGTGCTTGAACTTCACAAGTGTTCTTTGTAGGGGTTCCCCCTTCCTCGGGCGAAGGGCCATGTTGGGTGTTACCAGGACAATCACTCATGGCTGAGCGATCAGGTCCATTTCCAACGATGTTCGTTAATGACGCAGCCTTGTCCATGAACCCCAAGGGGATGGAGAGCATTGGGGATCCCCAGGTCCCTCACGGCTCAGCTGGGTGGCTCTAGAAAATGACTTCCCTTAACCTCAGTTCTCTCATTTGTACAGCGGGGATAATGATAGAATCTTCTTCGAAAACTTAAGTGACACGAGTGCTTAAGTGGCATGCAGCCCTCAGTTAATACTGGGTATTAGTATATTAACATGGCATTGAGCTGGTGACCTTTTGGTGGATGGAACAATGCTCAACCAACTGAGCCACACTGGCCAGGGGAAATGTTAACTATTTTTAAAACTATTACTGATACATCAAAACAGAAAAGTATACGTATTAGAATTATATATCTTGACGGATTTCCCTAAACAGAACACACTCCTCTAACCAGTACCCAGATCATAGAGGAAAACATTGCCAGAGCCCCTTCTCCTGCCCCTTCTGTCACAAGTCTCCCCACAGTGGCATGACTTTTTTTAAAATATATATTTTATTGATTTTTTACAGAGAGGAAGAGATAGGGACAGAGAGCTAGAAACATCAATGAGAGAGAAACATTGATCAGCTGCCTCCTGCACCCCCCCTCCCCCAACCGGGGATGTGCCCGCAACATGCCCCTGAGCAGAATCAATCCTGGGACCCTTCAGTCCGCAGACTGACGCTCTATTCACTGAGCCAAACCGGTTTTGGCAATGGCATGACTTTCATTAGCATAGAAGTCCTGCCTTCTACTAGCATAGACTTCTGCCTGGTTTTGTAGGGACATAAATAGACTTATCCTCTGCATATGCTTTTGTGCCTGGCTTCATTCACATTGCACACAGTTGTACCTGGTTCATATTCATTCTTTTATGCTGTTCTATTATGTGAATACAACTTAATATACTTATCCATTCTTCGCTTTTATGGGCTTTGGGGAGGTTTCAAGTTCAAGGTGATTATGAATAAAGTCAGGCTAGAAATTCTTGCCCAAGTCTTTTTTAAATTTAAACTTTTTTATTCGGAGATCATTGTAAATCCACATGCAGCTATAAGAAATGACACGGAGACACCCGGTGTGCCGTTTACCCAGATTCCCTCAGAGATAACATCTCGCAGAACCTTAGGACACTAACACCACCATGATACTGACACAATCCACCATGGATCTTGCTCAGATTTCCCCTGCTTTACTTGTATGTATGCATGGGAATATGTGTGTTGTGTTCCATAAATCTGTATCATATGTGTAAGTTCATGCACCTGCCACCACACGGGTAAGACCCTGAACAGCTCCATCACCGACAGCCACTGAGGAACACGAGGGCAGCTTGAAGGTGAATGCCACGTCGAATGCAGTTTTGTGAGAAACCTGAGTCAGGACCACGCCGCTAAGCCACCCTGCATTTCTGACCCTCACGAACCGTTGTGTGATGTTTCCTTGTTCTAAGCTGCTAAGTACTGAGCTGATTTGTTATACAGAAATAGGCCATTATTACAGATATCTTGTATCAGATGCTTGTTAAAAACGTAGACCTCTGAGCCTCATCCCAGATCTAGAACCTGCCCTTTAGAAGTGCCCCCTGGCGATTCTGACAGGCATTGTATATTTGAATCCCTGCTCTTACCCTTGGTGCCACGCCTAAAACACAGGCATAATCGGGCATAATGCTGCTTCTGAGAGTCCTTGTTTGCCTTGTTTCCTGTTTGATCTCCGGGTTAGGGAGGGAATACGTACAGCACAGCAGCAGGCCCTCTGGGTGCCCTGCCCAGGCCCCCTCACCGTTTCAATGCATGCCCGGTGGGCGGTGGGGGACCAAGGGCACCAGTTCCGCTTTGCCAGGACCTTTTCCTTACAGCTGAGCTCATTTTGCTGCCCGCCCCCCACAACCAACGTCGGCTCCCTTGCTTCTCGGGTAGGGCGACTCAGAGCGGCAAGTCCTGCTCTCAGAATCTCCCGCAAAACTAAGTTCCACTCACCTAGGCCCGGGGTCGGCAAACAGAGCCAATAGCAACAGGACAACGACCGAAATGTCTTTGGAGAGTCACATTTTTTAAACTTCAACTTCTTCTAACGCCACTTCTTCAAAATAGGCTCGCCCAGGCCGTGGTATTTTGTGGAAGAGCCACACTCAAGAGGCCAAAGAGCCGCATGTGGCTCGCGAGCCGCAGTTTGCCCACCACTGACCTAGGCGCTGCTTTGCTGGGGAGAACACCGTTTATTGGCTGCCTCCCCTTGTTCTCCGGTCAGGCCCCATCCCCCCGAAGTGGCTGCCTTCACTGCCCAAACACATGACATACATCCACGTCCTGCCCCAGGGCCCGCTGAGGCAATCCAACGAAGACAAGTACCTCACACGGTGTTGGCACATGGTATCTGCTCCGATAATGCCTTTCACTGTATTTTTTTTTTAATTGCATGTATGGTGAGTGAAGGACACAAGAATAAATAACTAGGCTCATGACAAACTGTGAGAAAGCATCTGTAGTGTGAAAAACTCAAGGACACCTCCCCAGACTCGAATACACAAAGTCGACTACAAACCAGCACCAACAATAACGGTTTCAAGAGGAAATACCAGAAATTGGTAATCGAGCAAACACGGGGGTAGAGGGGGTACCAGATGGCCAAGAAGTGCATGAAGAGAAGTTCCAGGTCAGTAGTGGTCAGAGGGATTCACCTTCCAGCGAGGAGTCCTCTTACCCGCACCAGGAGGGCGAACGTTAGAACCGTGAGCAGGTGGGAGTTCTGCCCTGCTGGGGTACGTGACCTGGATCCACTTTTCTGTACAAGTTGCAGGCAGCACTTAGCAAAATTTAGAATTCATTGGCTCCAGCACCCAGCAAAGCCAGCCCCGGGCGCACACATCTCATGGAGATGCTCACGAAGGAGCAGGTGGTTCGCCGAGGGGTTTCGATGACGGGGAGTTGGAAGCAGGCTGGCGGTGCTCACGGGGGAAATGGATGCGTCAGCTGTGACCGCGCATGCTTCCGAGTCAGACTCGGCGCTCAGAAGCGAAGCAGACGTCTACAGATCGACACGCAGAGTGAGAAATGCGGGAACCGTGATGAGATTTAGGGCAACGTTCCATGATGTAAATGACACACGAACCCAAGACGGCCCCGCATATTTCACAAGGCTATATGCATGCATAGCGGAGGACGTATATCAAGTACATCTGAAAGGGTGGCGGAGGGTGGGGTGGGATGGAGAGAAAGCCTCGAGGAGTCTAAAAAAAATGACTCAACCGAGAAGAGCAAATTTTAAAACATAGCATGCTAACGGGGGGAGTATCTTTATGACCACGGGATAGGGAAAGGTTTCTGAACTAAGACATGCACATTATAAACCTTAAAGGAAAAAGACCGATAAATCTGCCAACATTATCATTTAAAACCTTTAATTCAATAATCACCATGTAAAAAAAAAAAAATGAAAAGATAAGCCACCGCCGAGGAGAAGAGATTTGAAATGCATGTAATTGAAAATGGGTCGGTATTATTTATCTCTTGGTATCGTTCACTGGTATTATTTGGAGAACCCCACATAATAGTTCATTTTTATTAAATATTCACAAAGCACCAGGCGCTGGTCTAGGCACTTCATTTGGACTGGATTCATTGCAAAGTGACAAGGAAAGTATAAGTGGCAAAGGATATGCACAGACAACTCAGGAGTTACTGTGTCACCCTGTGTCCTACCATCACAACACAGAACGTTTGTTCCCTCCTCGCTAGACACTCTCTGATTCTCCCCCAGACCTTGGGAGACAATGGGACTTAACGAGGAAGAGCCGTGTTTACCTTGGGGAACCAATACCCGGGTCCACTCGGACCCTCAGTCTCCTCTTTGGTAGGAGGATAAGACTTGGAGGTGTGGTTTAAAGTGCTCAGCACAGTATTCAACACACAACAAATACACAATAAATAATGTAAAATAACAGTAGCTCACATGTAGTAAGGACACGGTCCTGAGTGCGCGCTCCTCCCCCCTCTCTCCCCCCCCCTCTCTTTCTCTCTCTCTCTCTCTCTCTCTCTCTCTCTCTCTCTCTCTCTCTCTCTCTCTCTTTATATATTCTTATTTAATCCCCCACCGCAGTTTTCTTGGCTAGGTGCTGGCATCATTCCCATTTCACAGATAAGGAATTTGAACGTCGGGGTGCTTAGGAGCCCACCCAGGTCATGTGGTGGGATCTGGAGCCAGGCTCACACCCTGAACCCCCATATAGCACCTTCTTCTGTATAATGGGTAGGCTTCCTAAACCCACCCCCTCACCCTCCCTTTCTACTTAACATAAAAAGTACCCAGAACTTTAGAAATGTCTACTGAGGCCAAATGTGTTTCTGAATTAGTGCTTCTCAGACTTGGATGTGCAAGTGAACAAGGTGAGGGGGGGTGTGAAGGGAGGGGGAGTGGTTACAAAGCGCATTCTAACCCAGCAGAGGGGGCGAGAAAGTACACAGCTACCACACTGCCAGGTGGCCAGAGGCTACTGGTCCCCACACCTCGCTGTGGAAGTGGCCCTGATGGTCACTGACCCCTTCGTGACACACCCAATGGGCTCCTCCTGGTAGCGTGATGATCCTAATGTTTGGGCTTGTACTTGGGGAGGACAAGAGGGAGGTTCTACTAGCTTTCAAACATGGCTCAGGTCTCACACTCAACAGAGGCCAGAGCTCAGCACACTAAACAACAGATTAAATTCCTGTGGAGACTGCATTGTGTTAATACGAGACTGCTCAGCGTGACACGGAGGAGGAGGGTGACTATTCTGGGCCTCGATCCGGTGGCAGCTGAGTTACAGGATGAATCATGTGGCTTGAGAGAGTCACATAATGTGTTCATCAGGCCCGGGCTCCTCCTGTGAGTCAGACCCTGGTTCCTGGCAGTAAAGGCCAGGAGAGATGTGCCCGAGGCCGGGAGCTGTGTTAGTGGACATGCCTTCCGCGCAGGAGATGGCGAGAGCCTGGAAGGCGGGCTGTTCTGGGGTTTGCGGGGTTTGCCTGGGGACAGGGTCAGGGGTCCCCAGCATTGTAAGCCCTCTCTTCCCGGCGCCCCTCACCTGGCGGGAGGGGAAGCTCATGGAGGGGAGGCACGGCTCAGAGGGAGCCATCACAGAAACGCCCAGGCAGTCCCAGGCCAGGGAGGGGAAGGCGCAGTCCAACCAGCAGGGCCCTCATTTCCTCCTCCTCCTCCCACCCCCTGTGAGGCTGGCTCTCACCTTGCTGCCAGGTCCCCGAGACAGGGCGGCCATGCACCAGCCTGGCCACACCCTGCCACCAGCAACAGTCTGTCTCCCGCTTCAGAAGTAAAAGCTGGACTGGCCCGTCTGTTCAGTGGGCAGGGTGGCCAAGGCAGCCCAGGCCCCGAAACCTGTCCCCACCTTCCCCTCCGCCTGCCAGGCCCCAGCCCCTCCCCGGACCAGGTGCCAAAGCAGGGCCAGGCAGGCATGCGCACACACTCACCTGCCAGCCACAGACTCCGGCCAGAGGCACCTGCCCACCTCCTGCTGAGCGTCCTCCACCTCCAGGAATATGCTTCTCTCTTGGCTCCACAACAGTCCAAACTCCTGTGACCTCCTCACCATTCTGCAACGGAAGGACCAAGGAAGGACATTTAACCTTCACCTTGGACAGTGTGGTCCACTTAGCCGCACCTCGCCCTCCGCTTATTCACAGGTTTCACATCCGCAGGTTTCGCATCCGCAGATTCAACCCGCTTGTTGAAAACAGTATTTTCCAATTCGCAATCGCAGATTCCACCAAAGGAGAGGGCCAACCACACAGACAGAAGTTATGGGCGTGCCCGGCCGGTGTGGCTCAGGGCTTGAGCGTTGACTTATGAATCAGAGGGTCATGGTTCAATTCCCAGTCAGGGCACATGCCTAGGTTGTCGGCTTGGTCCCTCCCCAGTGTGGGGCGTGCAGGAGGCAGCCAAGCCATGATTCTCTCTCATCATTGATGTTTCTCCTTCTCTCTCCCTTCCTCTCTGAAATAAATTTTTAAAATTATATATTTTTTAAAAGATATAGGCGTGCCCAGGTGGGGTGGTTCAGTGTTTGAGCTTGGATTTATGAACTAAGACAGTGGTCAGCAAACTCATTAGTCAACAGAGCCAAATATTAATAGTATACTGATGGAAATCTCTTCTGAGAGCCAACTTTTTTAAACTTAAACTTCTTCTAACGCCACTTCTTCCGAATAGACTCGCCCAGGCCGTGGTATTTTGTGGAAGAGCCACACTCAAGAGGCCAAAGAGCCACATGTGGCTCTCGAGCTGCAGTTTGCCGACCACAGAACTAAGCGGTAACAGGTTTGATTCCTAAGCGGTAATGCAGAGACCACTTGACCGATGAACCCTGAGGGCAGGAGAAGGGAAGGAGCTGGCATCTATCATCCCCATGTCAGGGTCAGCCTGACAGGCCACAGATCTAGAATCTTTGCCATTGTTCGGCATAATTATAATAGTATTGAGTGTTTACCCAGCTCCTGGGTCTCTCTGTGGGACCACTGCCCTCAGGCTGCCAGCGTCCACTTTGCCTACCACAGGAGCACCCGGGGTGCCTACGGGTTTAGATCTTCTGGGGAAATCCTTAACCTGGGAATGTGGGGTACAGCGGGGATCCTGGCCTAGTCCCCTTGTTCTTGAGAGGGGCACTCTGAGGTGTGATGGACACTGACTCCAGAGCTCCGGGTGGAACTGAGCCAAGGGGGCGACCTCCCTCTCTGGGACATTGTTCCTCATTGCTCCCCTACCTGGCTCCTTCCCTGCGTGATCCCACTTCCCCAGTCCCCGCTGGCTTTTCCTGGGAGCATTTCCCATGGAAACACTTGCAGGCAAAGGCTCATCTCGGGATTTGCTTCCGAAGGACCAGACCAGAACACCACCTGGCGGTAAGTGCCAGAGCCTGAATTCAAATTCAGATTCAACTATACGCGGTGTACACTGCCTCAAAGAGAGCCAGCCACCTGAAACAATGACAACAACTTAACCGCAAACCACAAACAGGAAGACAGAAGACCTACGCTGAGCTCTCCCCGATGCTGGGCTGTGTGAGCCCCCCACCCCCCGCAGGCCCCAGGACTCCTGCAGACTCTGGCGTGTCCTCCTCTGACATCATGCCCGGCGCCATGAAGGTGGGGACCGTCATTAGAGTTTTGGGAGCTGGGAAAGACCTCCCTTAGCCTGGCAATCTTTTCCCTCTCCAACCTCCTTGCAGAGGCTGCGAGCTGGCGGAGGAGCCTGAAGCTCTGTGCATTCCGTGGTTCCCTCTTCCGCAGCCAAAGGAAAGGGTGCATCTCTGAGGTGTGAATTCGCACCTCCCTGCGTCTCCCACTCACCAAAGTGGCACTGAAGCCAAACACCTGGAGGTGGGGGCGGGGAGGAGAGCCTTTGCCCTGTCTTAGCATTTGGGGCGAATTGTCCTAGAACAGGGAGACAAAATGGTATTTTTATTACTACAGCCTACTGCCCTGGGAGCTGAAGGTGCCTCTTGGGGACTTCCAGGTCACACAGTTGGTGGGGGGAAGGGAAGCAGGGAGAGCTACCTGAGGGCGGTGCCCTTGAGGCCCGTGACCCCAGGGAGGCACCTGGCCAGGCTGAGGCTGCATGGACCAGCTGGAGGTGGGGGCACCCCTGCACCCCCTTGCTGTACCGGAAGCACAGATGCATGGGGCTCCTCCTCTCGCGTTAGGAAAGCAGAGAACCAACAAAGGAGTAGCAGAAGGAGGCGGACAGGAAGAACTGGAGAGGAGGGTGGGGTTAAGGAGGAAATGCAAATGTGCCCACAATGTTTATTTCTTTCAAAATCAAAGGATCTGAACGTGGCAAACTGCTAGCGTGTACTGAATCCAGGAGTGGGCTAGGTTATTCTCTCACTTTTTCTGTGCTTAACACATTTGTCAAAGAATAGGAAAAATAGGGAGACAGTGCTGTGCTCTGATATGTATTCAAACAGGAGTCACGCCGAGTCTCCATCTTGCACACACTGGTTTCCACAGAGGCCAGCAGCCCATCCCCTTCTCCTTCCCCTCCCATCGCTAAATAATTTTCTCTGTGTGTAGAATTTATACAATCACAGCACATAGTCTTAGTGCTTTTTTTCAGAATTCAATGAGTTTTCTTATCAATTTAATTATTTCAACACATTGTTCGAGTTAATTAGCTCTCCTTACGTTGATTTACTGTGAGAGCAAAAATGTTCTTAAGCTCAACAAAAAATATTTTTAGAAGTCAGCAACATACGAATGCATGTTTATTATTGAAATTCCAGTTTCAAAAAATATTTACCTGTATTTTCCAATCACCCTACCAACCACTACCCAGACATCAATTTTTAAATATTTTGTGTCTTTCCTTTTGACTACTATTAAGTACAGGTGAAAATATGTGATTTATACAAATTCGTATTTTCTCTTCTCCCCCTTTGCATTGCACCATAAGCATTTTATCATACCACTGAGAATTTTTTCTGCGTATAATTTTAAAATATATATATATATTTTATTGATTTTTTGCAGAGAGGAATAGAGAGTTAGAAACATCAACAAGAGAGAAACACGGATAAACTGCCTCCTGCACACCCCCTACTGGGGACGTGTCCGCAACCAAGGTACATGCCCTTGACCGGAATTGAACCTGCGACCTTTCAGTCTGCAGGCCAACGCTCTATCCACTGAACCAAACCAGCCTTGGCTTCATGTCTATTTTTGCTTGTTCATGGTCTTTGCTCGAGTGGTCTCTAGAGACAGTTTTGTCCTGAGCCATAGGTATAAGGCCTTTACCTACTCAGGACTGCATCCCCCTTTTTTTTTTTTATCTTAAAAAATCGTTTTGCCCATTTATCTTTTGCTTCTGCACCAGGTAAGTAGGTCTCGACTGAGATTCCTTGCATTTGCCCACCTCTCCAGATTTGGGGGCGGCAGTGTGCCCTATGACCTCAGAACTGTGACGGGCCCAAGAAAAGCCATTGATTTTCAGTTTTTCTCCCACTTTTTCTTGGTTAAGGATGGAAGTAATAACTTGCATGTCGGAGCTGAAACCAGAAGAGGTTTTTTTTTCAGGGGCTTTTCCATTCCAAATTCAATTTATCCAACGGTTATAGGACTAGCCAACCATTAGAGAAGTTGGAATTGTAATTAAAAAGTTTCCAAAAATAAATCTCCAGGTCCAGATGGTTACACTGGAGGAGTCTACCGAGCATCGAATAGATTTGCTTTTTATATTTTTTTGTTAATGCTTTGCCTGAATGGTTTTCTAGATGTAATCCTCTTTCCATTATCACAAATTTTCCCTTTTAGCTAAAATAAATTGCTCACTTGTCTAGTTACATATTTCTTTATGACCTCGGTGTTGACACTGGAATGGGGGTTGTGGTTAGTCTAGTCCCGTGGTCGGCACACTGCGGCTCTCGAGCCACATGCGGCTCTTTGGCCCCTTGAGTGTGTCTCTTCCACAAAATACCACGGCCTGGGCGAGTCTATTTTGAAGAAGTGGCGTTAGAAGAAGTTTTAGTTTAAAAAATGTGGCTCTCCAAAGAAATTTTAATCGTTGTCCTGTGGATATTTGGCTCTGTTGACTAATGAGTTTGCTGACCACTGTTCTAGCCAAATAAACATCTTAGTCCATCACCACATCCCCCTCCTAGCATATTTCCTCCATTGGAGTCTTAATTCCCTTTCCCTTTCTCTATATCCTTTATGACTTTGCTTTTAGAAGTGTAAACGTATGCAGATAGAAACGAGTGAGTGCCATGACATGGATTTGGATTTTCACCAGCGTCGATTTAAAAAGGTCAGCAGGACAACCCTTCCTCGCTGTCCTGCTTGGCCAGACTCAAGTGTGGTTTCCCTAACTTCCTATCTGTGGCTGTGTGGAGGGCAGGTACCCGGAGCCAGGACTTAAGCATTGCGCTGGGGGCTCCTGGAGTCAGGGTGTCCTCCTTTGGAGTACCCTGTCTCCCTCTTCTGGGCTATCGCATTGCCACGCAAACAGGCCAGGAGCATGGATAGAGCGTGAGCCTGCAGAATGAAGGGTCCCGGGTTCGATTCCTGTCAAGGGCATGTACCTAGGTTGCTGGCATATCCCTAATAGGGGGTGTGCAAGAGGCAGCTGATCGATGATTGTCTCTCATTGATGTTTCTAACTCTATATCACTCTCTCTTCCTCTCTGTAGAAAATCAACAAAATATATTAAAAAAAAAAAAAAAAAAAAAAAAGGCCAGGAGCAAGGGACGGCCTTCAGCTCTGCTTCTGAGACACCCACAGGGCCTTGCGTCAACGCAAGAGATGGGAAACTGGCTGGAGTCTCATTTCTGCACAAGCGGTGTGAATGTCACCAGTGCTTAGTGGGTCACCAGTTCCATATCCACAACCGGGATTTTAGAAGCAGCAGATGGAGATGCTGCCGTTGATGCCAGAACCCGGCCTGGGTGTCCGCTGAGCAGGCCAGACCCACCAGGACCTGCCTTGCTCTCGCTGACATCTTCCTGTCTGGCTCCTAGGCCATTTCTCCAGCCTGGTCTGGTTAGCCCCCAATTCCCGAGCACGGCACTCTGCCCTGGCATTTGCTGGGCAAACTACCCTGTTTAGAGCCGAGTTCCTCAGGTTGTAGAGGAACAGCCTAGAGCTGGTCTGCCACGTGCTCGCCATCTTCCTTCCTCAGTCCTGGTCAGATCTGCTCAGAGCAGCTTCAGCCTCTCGCCTGCACTTTGTCCCACTCCTCCTCCGCCGCTGCCGGAGCAGACAGTGCCGAGAGCAGCCAAAGGTGAACGTGGCTGCCCCGGGAAGGGAGTGCCAAGAAAGTGAGGCTTATAACTTTCCCGGTTTATTCTGAACGTGGGGTTCTGCCTCCCCAGGGTTTTCCTTCTGTAACCTGACCCGGCCACACCCTGCTTCCACGGTGGAGCAGAGCCTGGACAAGCCCCTGGAATCAGGGCGACCAAATTCCACCAGCTGAGTCTGCCTGCCTTCCCCTCCCATCCCCCTAAGTAACAGGCTATCCTGTGATCCTCCTGACAACCACGGAGAACCTGATGATCTTGGAATCGCACTACCTTTGCGCAGGTAAGTTGCCCTTCCACTTTCCTGCCCAAGGCCCTTTCACAATCCGTCACCGCCCCACTGAGGAGGGAGCTGTCCAGGCCCCAGCACGTAGCCATTCTCAGGGAAGGACCTGAGATGGTAAGGCTTAGTTTCTTTTTATCTCACCCCCAGGACTGTCACTATGGTCGTGCGGTCTGCATGCTGCCCCAGAATGCCCTTTACACAGACCGGGGTGAATGGGGCAAGGCCCTGCTCAGCTCTCCCGTCATGCTTCTTGTCTCATCCTGAGCCCTCCTATCCATCCATATCATGTGACTCAAAATCAGGGTTTCGCCAACTATGGTCCACAGACCTGCCGCCTGGTTTTGTAAAGTTGTATTGGCACTCGGCCACACCCATTCATTCACATATTGTCTATGGGCACTTTTGTGCTAAAAGGGCAGAGTTGAGTAATGCCAGCAGAGACTGTGTGGCCCTCAACATTAAAAACAAACAAACAAAAAACAACAACACTACTATCTGGCCCTTTGCAGAAAACATGTGAGATGGGTCATGGAGCCATCTCTCTCAGTGCTAATGTGCTTAGTTTCCTTTCCTGGTAACTAACTATCCCTCTCCCCCCTGCCCGAAACTTACCATCACAACTTGTGTGAGAATGTGGCCAGGAGCCCTATATCTCCCCTTTCTACCACACAGCAGGCCAACACTACACTATTATTTATAATATTTGGCAAAACTATGCAGAAGGAAGACTCAATGGAAATAACTCTGAAGGGAATGAGACGATTTGGGTTCCAAAGTCCTGGCTGACCCTTTATTTGCTCTGTGATCTTGGGCAAGCCACGTAACCTCTGTCATCTTCACTTTCTTTGTAGAACAGAGATGGTGTTTGGAGATACCTTTCAGATGTACGTGGTCTCATCCCCTACCCTCCCTACATCCATGCCATATTTGTATATTGCCCTGAGGATGAACTCCGAAGTCTCAGGAGGTACACAGCAGGAAGTTAGGGTGACCTACAGTGTTCTTGGCCCCTTTTGGTGAAAGGGCTGTGCTTTCTCTGTCTTCATCCGCAGGAAACCATCTTCCTCCAGGTACCTGAGTGACCTTCCCATCCCTCAAACTCACTGGGTCCCCAATTATATATTCTCTGCCAACCTCACCTCCAGGTGGTGCAACCTTTAAACCCGTCCCTATCGGGGAGGGCACCTGTGTTTTTCCCAAATGGGTCTCTTGGGAGCTCTGATCCAGGCCATTATGGTGAGTTGCCATGAAAACTTGAAAAGTCATTTAAAAAATAATAATAATAATAATAATAATAAAATATATATATATATATATTGATTTTTTACAGAGAGGAAGAGAGAGGGATAGTTAGAAACATTGATGAGAGAGAATCATCGATCAGCTACCTCTTGCACACCCCCTACTGGGGATGTGCCCGCAACCAAGGTGCATGCCCTTGACCGGAATCGAACCTGGGACCTTCCAGTTCGCAGGCCGATGCTCTATCCACTGAGCCAAACCGGTTTCGGCAAAAAAAAGCCATTTTTAAGTGCGCCAGCTTATTCTTTGCTGTGTCTGGCTGCTTGGTCTCCCCCCCAGCAAGCAGGTTAGGAGTTCAAAACCGCTATTTGGGAGCGCCCTGAGAATGGCAGCTGCTTGAATGCCCAGGGAGAGTTGCTGCAATTTCCTTCGTCCAGGGCTGTATGTGCAAGGCTTGGTGGTGTTCGTTTGGGGTGCTCAGGCCTCATTCCTCTTCCTTGGTGCTCCGCTGTGTCTTTAATAGCAGAGATTGCTCAATAGGCATGCGTGTGTGTGTGTGTGTGTGTGTGTGTGTGTGTGTGTGTGTGTCACCTGCTTACCAATACTTAATGGCTGGCTGTGGTCCCCACAGGACAAAGATTAATGGGTAATGAGGAAAATGCCAGAGAGCCAGCTCACAGGTCAGAGGACTGTGCTTTTCTGAATTCCAGGTCCCACTTCCTCAGTCTCAGTGTAGTAAACAACCCCTTATTAGTACCAGCTGATTGTTTCTAAACTCCTTCCTCACCAGCACTGGAGACTGGAGATAGGGGGAAATATAGCAGGAACATCAGGTATAGGGATTTTTAGGGGTCAGTTTTAGGGACTCATGAATAATTTCCACCAGCCACACACAATTTAAAAGCCTTCCTCCCTCCAGAGTTTTACTGATTTCCAGACAATAAAACACCACTGATCATATCCTATCGCTGGTTCACGGGTTCTGAGTAATGTAGAGTAGTGCGGTGCTTTACTATCTGAAGTTGTTGGAACCTTCCTGATTTATGAGACTTGGGCATGTCTCAAGAATTTAACCATTTAGCTTAGTCAGAATTGACAGCAAGAGGACTATTAGATTACAATGAACCAGCATGGCTCCAACTGTATGAGAAATACAATTCCAGGGAGGGCAGAGGCCGCAGGAATCCGGGACCAACGAAATGAATGTTGCAAGCTTCTGGGGCCACCGGTGGGCAGGGCAAAGGCCTGTGAGGCCAGCAAAAGCTGAAGATTAAAAAAAGAAAGAAAGAAAATGTGAAAGAGCAAAGACTTCACTTGAGAGGGGAAAAAGCTAGAAATAGAAGGGCTTAAAGAGAACCAGCTTTGTAGACAAGGAGAAAGGCTTTCCAAATAGGTATGGACTACATACTGTGTATGGTTTTCATCTCAGCTACATGGGGGGCCTCATTCTCTAAAAGCAATGCAAATCCCACACCGCATGTCCTGCACTGGCTAATTCCCGTTTAATTTTCTGCAGGGAAGTGAAATATCCAGAGATTGCTCCACGTGGCCACAGCTGGCTGGTGGTAAGTCAAGTGAAAGTATAGAAATAAGACGCAAGCATGTCTTTGAGCAAGACAAGCCTCTACCTAGCCAAGTCGCAAGCTTGTGCACAAAGAACACTGGGCCGAAACCGGTTTGGCTCAGTGGATAGAGCTTCAGCCTGCAGACTGAAGGGTCCCGGGTTCCATTTCGGTCAAGGGCATGTACCTTGGTTGCGAGCACATCCCCAGTAGGGGGTGTGCAAGAGGCAGGTGATCGATGATTCTCTCTCATCGATGTTTCTAACTCTCTATCCCTCTCTCTTCCTCTCTGTAAAAAAATTAATAAAGTTTTTTTTTGTTTTTTTTTTTTTTTTAAAGAACACTGATCTTAAAAGTCTGGCCCAGGGGCCCCATTTCCCCCAACTGGTAATCATAAACTATCAAGAAACAATGATCTGAAGGCGTGCTAGAGAACGAACAAAAGCAGCGGACTCAGGAAGGCAGTTGACACGGGATAGACCAGCATCTTCAGAGCTCTTAGCTTGAGAGGGGGCCACCAGGTAGGGAGGGGAAGACCCAAAACAATCAGCCGATGGCTTCTGCTGACCTCACAGGCCTTTGCCCTGCCCGCCAGTGGCCCCAGAAGCTTGCAAGCGCAGCTATTGCAAAATGAGGGCGAGGCCTGGAGAGAGCCAGGGAGGGGAGCCTCCATGTCTGGATAGAACTTCTGCCCACATTTCTGACTGTCCGTATGGGGCAGACTCTAGCTGAGGATAAAATAACCGAGACGGGATTTCCGCTGCCACTAAGAAACAGCATTTGTAGCTTGAATGCAAAGCAACTGATAAACCAAGCAAATAATTGATGTCCTATGTCAGACGCATTGGGCAGGGAATGTAGACTCGCAGGCTCTGCCAGCCCACAGATGGGCAGCATCAGATGTATTGTATTGCCTCGACTCTGCGGCTTCGATGACTCAGGCAACTAGGGTCCGAGGCCTGCTGCTCTGAGAGTTGGCACAGTCCCCATCTCACGCTCACGTTTTGCTGAAACAGGCTGCACTTCGGTGCGCAGTGCTGTCTGGCTGCCTGCGTCTGCGGTGCTGGCGACATGAGGCTGCGAGGTCATCCAGAGGCAGCGATTCACTCAATCACTGAAAACTGTCTGCTGCTGGAGGAGGTCACAGGGTGACCAGAGAGCCGCCTGCCAGCCATCTCCTGCAGGTTGGCCCAGGCGCCTCCCTCTGCCATCTTACTCTGGCCATGGTGCCCCACCCCTCCCTTGGAAAGTAGCATTTTCGTCTTGAATAGATGGATGTTAAAGATCTGCGAGGGCTTCACGAGTCAGCATATAGCAAGCTGGTTGGCACAGGAAGGTGAAATATGTCACATGGGTCTGGTATCTTGGTATCAACAGTGAACTGTTTCTATTGCTGTCACTTCCGATTATAAGAACACTCAAAGGTCAGAACTAGGAAACAGCCCCTAGTGAACTGGACAAACAGAGCAGTAGTGTTTGTAATGCACTTCTGTCCCACCCGGGCCATTGTGACGAAGTCTCTCCCGTTACCAAGGAGAAAAATGGGGCCCCTCAGTTAGCTTGTCTCCACAGCAAGTGTGCAGTCACACAACGTGGCAAGTCTGAATTAGAAGTCTCAGCCTTCACAGCTGGCACCCAAGGGACCCCTCTGTCGAAATGAATGCGATGTTTAATAAGGGATAAGGAGGCTTGGGTATTCTGATGGTTCCTTTTTCAGTAACGCTGATATTGATCACACGTTGTCAACTGGAGCTATGCAATAAAACATTTTCCATCAACTTTTCACCTAATACGTTCAGCAGCCTAGATCCATTATTTCACTAGAAGTGACACAATGGTGTTTTCTTAACCCTATTGCTTCTCTAAAACTTAGCTGATTCCTGAGTGAAGACCTTTCCCTGATCAGGTTGACCTGACACACAAAGAAGTCTCCATCTTCCAGTTAGAATTCCTCAAAATAATGGATTGGTGGGTGGCCTAGTAACCTCCAAAGGTGACTTTTTTTCTTCACTATCATTATGACATCATAAATTATGTATTTCATGCTTCAGCCCAGTGTTTTCTTGTTCAAACTACTCCATGTTTGGTAGATGTGAGTCCCTCTCAGTTGGCTCCTGGGTCCTTTTGACATGACCTTCCTCTTTTTTTAAGTATGACAGCTTCAGCATGTGAGTGAGAGGAGGGTGTAAGCTACCCAGAAGGAACCTGAGTATACATGTAGGCAGCCAAAGGCAAAGGAAATGTGTCACCTTCTCCCTTGAAAACCCGAGGCATGCCAGATTTTATTCCAAGTTGCTCCTTTCCTGAAGAGGGGCACTGTTAGTCGCCTTGGAGAGGGAATCACCTTGGTTATGACCCTACTCTTGATTGCTTCCCTGCTTCCAGCCTCAAGTTGTCCTTTCCCTGCCCCGTCCAGTGGGAGAGGCTGGGTGCTAGGGTGGGCCTTACTGCCAGGTTGTGATTTATCCTAGGCCTTTTCAATGGGCAAAGCTATGCCATATGTGTCTTTCAGAAAGAGAAAAATAGATCACAGTATTTTACTGGTATTTCTAATTGAAATATTCAACCCTAGGATTTTTATTTGACTTTAATGTTATATTTTCTCTCGTGATAAAAATCTTGGCTCTGAATTCCATGGACATAATATTCACTTTATCATATATAAACACACTTTCAAATGGCACCACCAATAGCACTGCTAAAAACAACTCCCTCTCCTAGCAATTGTTTGTTTTTTTCTAATACCTTTATTGGGGGGGGGGGGTGTTTTCTTGTTATATTGAATCTAATGTGCCCTTCAAATATAAACATAAATATATAAAATACATATATGAAGACATTTCAAAAGTATTCTAGTTTTCTAGGTAATATTCTGAAACCAATTGTAGATAAACTTTCTTTAAAAAAAATTAGTTTTAGAAGAAAACAAATTACACTAAGGGATGTGTGAACACAGGGCCACGTGTGGAGGGCACAGCACTGCAGAGCAGCCTTCCCTCAGAATGCCTCGCGTTCTGAACACTCACTGGATCCGTGGCCCTAACGTAACTGGTGGTAAATACACCGGGCCATCATTGAAAACTCAAGAACATGCACGGCAGTTGTCTTGTTGTGACGATCACAGTGAAATTCATTCTGTAAAATAACATTGGAGTACGTTGCGCATAAATTAGCAAAGATCAAATCCTGTGATTGATTTTAAAAAACATTTACCAACCACTGTATGTTCAGGAATTTGAGGACTGCTGATTTTTCTCTGCTAGCTCAATCTTCACAAAATTACATATGCTTTACCCCGAGGTAAATTTAGCTACTAAAAAGGATTATGACAACCTTTTTCAAATAAAGCAAAATGAGTCAGTAGGAAAATAAGTTCTACTTGACAACCGGGTACATCATTTTCCTGAACCACTTGGCCCATTCGTAGCTGAAACCCCATTTACTAAGTGAACCTAGAAACTGTCCCCCCTCACCCTTGCCCCTACACAGAAACCTGTCATTTGTCCAGCAAACAGTAATTAAGGGAGACAGGTGAGTCTGTCAAACAATACCAAAGTATTACTCAAATTATTTGTACCACATGTGCTGGAATCTGGCCATCTAAACTATCAACTAAAAAGTAAAGGCTATTTTGGTTCTAAAGCAGGAAAATCAGACATGTCTTGGCTCTTACCTTTGGCACTGACAAGTGAGACAAATTCATTGGAAACCTATCTATTTTGCTTCAGTGTAATCTGTATATATTGCCTATTCTTTTGTAGGGGAAATAATGTTGAAAACATTCAGTCTTTTTGGCAGTTAATCAACAAGTCATACCACCTTATGTCTAACAGTCAGAAATTTCCTTATTAACCATTAAAAAAATGCAACAGTCAAAACCATGACACAGTTATTTGCTCTAGGTTCTGTTTTTATTTCCATAACCACCTTTCTGCTAGACAAGAACATTAGCAAAACCTGAGTCAGAAACGCCGTGTCTGAGACAATCCTGTTGTTTTCTTCTTCCAGTTACCACATGGTGCTTTTTCACAGTTCCAGAGGTTCTCCTCATTTTAAAACATCAAAAAAGTACTACATTTGATGGCAGTTGTTGTTAAATAAAGTTCAATCAACTTTACAGAATTTTAGTATAAATTCAAGCATGTAAATTAACACAAAACTTAAAAAAAAAAAAAAAACACCAAACAAACCCAAGTGCTAGCTCACCTGTGGTGCCAGGAGATGTAACAGCACTATCTGTTTTTATATTTAGTGGTAAAAATATAATCCAGTTTTAGCACCAATCTACAAGATTACATGTTAATGAAAAGATAGGATTTGGCTTACTGGAAGATAACAGTCCTACTATCCCTCAGTGAGGAAATCTGTTCACTTTGCTGCATCCTGGCTCACAGAAAAGACAAACACGTGAGGAAGAAGAATAGTCTTTGTGAAGGCTTTTCAGTACTTAGACCACCTAAGTCAGTGGTAGGCCAGTGGTTAGCAAACTGCCGCTCGCGAGCCACATGCGGCTCTTTGGCCCCTTAAGTGTCCTAACGCCACTTCTTCAAAATAGAATTGCCCAGGACGAAAACTGACTTCTGCGAATGGGCCACAAAATTTCAATCGCACTGTACATGCGCGCCCGCACGTGGTATTTTGTGGAAGAGCCACACTCAAGGGGCCAAAGAGCTGCATATGGCTTGCGAGTCGCGGTTTGCCGACCGCTGACCTAGGTATTACTGTTGTATTTTGCTGGAAGTGGAGAATTGCATCACACATAGAAGATCCCCAGGAGTTACACTGTTGTACATATGTCAGGCTGGATCACATTTAAAATGCTGACCATGGCTTTGCAGCCTTAGAGGAAAATCAGAAAAATTAATGCTAGTGATCAATTCCTATTTTTTACCCAAAATGCTATCTCATCACTCCATTTCAAAAGTGAAGTATTCTAAAAAGGTGACACATTTTTACATAAAAACATATTGAATGTTGATGCATTATATATCAGTTATTAGACATGGCAAATACAAGCAAAGAAAATAAAGTGCAACTTTACAGTATATAAAACATACAGAAATCACTTTTTAAAATAGGCAATATAGACTGAAATATAAAAAGTGCCTGACGTAGCAAAGTTAGTCAGAAATGAAAAAAATTTCAGTTGAAAAAATTACCATTTCTCAGTACAGCAGAGCGACAAACAATCTTTTATTAAAGCTATTAGATTCGGAGGCTCGTGTATATTTTGGCTTTGTGAGGGAGAAAGAAAGGCATTCTTCTAGAAGGCACTAACTGGTTTAAGTGTGCAATCAGCTTCACAGAGAAAACAGGTGCAAAGTACAGTCAAGAAGACTGCCTGGTTCTGTTGTGTTCCTTCCTCTTCCCGGGGACTGACTGTCAGTCAGAGGCTTCCCCCACCACACGGTGCTCAGTCCACAGTGTCACAGATCTCCTTCACCTTGTGGTTGAAATCGTCAGGTTGATCTGCATACACATAATGCCCCGCTCCAAGGATGGCCTGGGAAAGGAAAAGCAGGTGGTCAGGGGGGAAACGGATTTACTAAAGCAATGACATAAGCAAAGATGCTTATCAATGAAAGTCAGAACAGCTATATGTAAATAAAACACAGGGCTTGATGCCCCATATGGGGCGTGCAGGAGGCAGCTGATCAATGATTCTCTCTCATCTTTGACGTCTCTATCTCTCTCTCCCTCTCCCTTTTTCTCTGAAATCAATTTTAAAAATAAAAAAGAATACTCTGGTTTCTCTCCAAATCGCATAATGACGATATCAGATGAGCGTGACTGTCCCATAGCTGTGGCTGGAGAGGGGGCAGGGGAAACGGTACAAACCCTGAAGGGGGGTGTGTGTGTGTGTATGTGTGTATGTGTGTGTGTGTGTGTGTGTGTGTGCGCGCGCGCGCGTGCATGCATGCACAGAGTGGGAGGCCCCATGAACTCTGGTCCCTCACTGTCTGTTTGATATTCTATATTTATTTTACGAAAGCACTAACCTGTAATAAAGTGAACAACTTGCTTTTTATGGGGAAAAAAAAAGAATAAGCAACACTGTTCTGAGGCAACTAGGTACTATATAGGCTGGGGTAAAAGTAGGTTTACAGTTAGTTATTCATATGGAAAATAATACAATTAATAAATAACAATGCAAGAATCAACTATTTCATGTACTCACAACTATAAACCTACTTGTGCCTCACTCTAGATATTTCTATCAAATAAAGAATCTGAGCGAATAAAGAGGAAAAAAATCTATTAAGCTTCATTAAAATTTTAACATGCAAGAATAAGTAAATAAAAAAATAAACCATTCCAAATTGACCACTAAGACAGGGCCAGCAGTGAAACTGAACAAAGTGAGAATGTGCTGCTTTGGGAGCTGGGACTTGGCCAAGGTGCTACTGGATTTACCCCTCTTCCAGGCTCTCCCACCTCCAAAACACTATGGCACAGCCCGTAAGAAAGGCAATTCACCGCCTGGACATGAAGACCAGTGTGGGTCCAATCCTACCCCATCACAGTGATCCCAGATCTCAGACCGAGGCTGCAGCACACAGCTCAGGTGTGAAAGCCTAGGTGGCCAGCAATCTCACTGAAGGCAAAGATCAGAACAGATCTCACCTAACTGAAAACCCCCAAAAGCCATCCACTTACTATTGTCTTCACGTATGAGTGTGGTCGTAAGGACTGGATGCTGGTGCCAGAATTGCCGTCTATGCAGGACCGGGCGCCGTAGATCACCGAGACTGGAATGTCAGGGTCCATTTTGCCGATTCGCTGGAGCATTGGCCTTTTTGCCCATCCATAAGGAATAGTCATGTTTCTGAATGCTGTCTCACCACTTTAAGAAAAAGAAGAAAATCGCACAGATGACTTCTGGGGAGGAGCATGTAACAAAACAGACTCACATTAAGTTTCTTCCTCACTTAACAAAACGCTCAGCTTAATCAGAAAGCAATTTAGTAGAAACTGTAAGGAACAACCCCACAGAAGATTTATATCTCTGTATACACCCTGCAGAAGGTGTGTGCTTTGTTGGATAAACATGGATGTCCAAACTCTAGTTAATTAAATAAAGCCAAATCAAAACTTGCAGCCCTAACTCCATGTTATTAAATGATTAAATTTCCTATGGGAATAGTTAAAATGTATTTTTTTCACTCTAACTTTTTCAAATATAGAAGACAGCTTTTCCACAGGTTCATAGCACCAGCTTTTTATAGGCCTATACCAAGATAAGAAATTAAAATTAAGCATTTTTTGTGTATTGTTTATATTTTTAACATTTGACATCTTAAAACCTTGCTGGCTGAGAAAGAATGTGCCTCCAGGAACCAGCCATTTCTTAGAGGTGGCCAAGGACTCCACAGGGAACATGCCTTTGATATGCAAATGAACGAGTGCAGAATCCCGCCTCTTTGGCTGCCCAGACAATCCAGGAGGCAATATTCCTCTGCCTCACCCATCCCAGGACCAGATAACCAGCACCTAGAGGCTATCCCCATTCTTTGAGCCTATCGGAACTTACTCCACTGGCCAGTCCCAAATGCTACCCTGCCTGCTGGGTGCCTTTCTGGAAGACCCCGTAAAGGCTCTGACCTATTTTCCCTTTGCTCCTGTCTTCTGTCTCCTGTCCAAAACCTGGCCTTTCTGTGCTCTCTTGGAACCTGTGAATATAATGAACTGTTTTCTTGAGTCTTTCCTGCTTCTTGTAATCATGCTACACAACACTTTGCAAACTCCCAGGATAGCCCTGTTTTGCTGTCATTTCTGCTTTTCTCACAGTAGTGGGCATCATTTTGAATTGCCTTTTATGAAGGCTGTACGGTCCACTGTAAGAAAGGCTATCACAGGCACAAGTAAGCATGAAATGTAAGTGAAGAGTGAGACACTAAGACCGTGTAGGAAAACACATGATGTATCTGGGATAGACCACTAAAAATTGTAGGAATAAGTCCAAGTGTGTAGACCTAATCTACCAGATCCTACTGCCTGAGTTACAAAACTATCTCTTGAGGACTCCAAGCCTCTCCAGCCTCCCTCTAACCCACTTTATTAAAGAGTGAGGCCATGGTCACAGCTCAATAGCTTCCATAGTCTCGATCTTAAATGAAGTAGGTATACATATTCGCTATCACAGTTAGGGAGGAACAAAAGCGAGGGAGACTGTCTCTGCATCTAGCCTCTCGGCCTTTCATACTCCAGTCTCCATCTTAGATAGGATGAGGTACCACTTGGGGGCCACAGCCCCGCTACATTAGAAGCATCTGTTAAAGATGCAGCCCAGAACTTCTAAGCCTGACTCTTGGAAACAGGGCTCAGAAATCACATTTTTTACAAGCTCCAAGAATTCTGGTACACACAGAAGCATGAGAACTGGAGTGCTCACCTTCATACTCCCTTCTTGATCCTCAACCTACCAACTCTAGGCTCTTGTCTTTCGGGCTCTTCCTAGCTCCCCACCATCTTTGGGCTCTGTTTTCTCCCTTGGTTCCTTGCACACAATATCCCTATTTTTTTCAGTCTTATTTGTGTGTTTTTTTTAAAAAATAAGAAACACCCGTGTTTGGCCTTCTTGCTCCCTCTAGGTACTATGTTCTCTCATTCTCTCTATCCTTGTAATTACTGTCAAAATACATGCAGGATCTCTCTTCCCCTCCCCAACTCTTTACTTACTCCTCACCATTAAGAGCTGCTTAGTAACAAGAGGTGCAATCATCAAATGAACTTAAAAAATGCTGCATAACATCTCCCCCGAACTTGGGAGATTTTTTACTCTTAGTAGAATAAAAGATCCTAAGAAGATCCATGATACAGAAAACTATTTAGATTGCTTAATCTAGCACTCTTTTTTGAGAGAACATTCCTTTTCAATTTGGGGATGTGGTTTTATATGAAGTCTTCTTATCTCTCAACTCTGACGGTCTCTTACAGATGCCTACCAAGACTTCCTCAAGTGATCCATAAGCATTTTAGGGGAAGAAAACAGGCCTTACTTTTCAAACTCCTATCAGAATCCAGTATTTTACACAAAAAGTGCTCCAAGAATAGATGAGTAACTTAAGAATTAGTCATTTAACTACTGATAACATCTCCTAGACTATTAGCATATTTCAAAAAAGAAAAAGTCTAAACTATGAACACAGTGCAGTTAGAATGATAAGCCTTACCTTGGAGTCTGGACATTACAGTGGTAGATGTATTCTGTCACAGTGTCATCTTCAAACATTGAAGCATACTTCCGTTTGAAATCAGGTCTTAAACGCTGTACTAGACTTAAACCTATTTAACAGAAAATGAATGTTTTAAATGGTCAGTGTTTTAAATTATAATTGACTTATAGATTAATTCAGAAAGTTTCAGTGTTTGCTTATATAATGAGCATTACATGCTTACAACATACGTATTCAAATGTATATTTTAGGTGGAAAGAAACATGTATCCTAGAAGCTGCTCTCCTCAAGTTCCCTAAGGAGAGCTCAAAGTAAGAATTCAAGTGTTCCATTGTGACCCATAGATGCTCTTTAATTCAAAAGCATATGATTGTTTCCTAAGATTTGTTTTTGTAGGAAAATAGATTCTATTAAACACAGCAGATGAACCGAGCAGCTCATATCTAAAATGAACTTATATTTTACCAAGATATATATATTTCTGTGGAAAAAATAAATTCAGGGTTTCTGCTTGGGTCACTAACAATACTCCAGGCAACCACAGTGGTCCTATGGCCCTGAGGGGAGAACAGGGACAAGGCCCCAAAGGAAAGAAAGATGAAAAACAGGAACCATCATATTTCTGGGGCCCAGGGACTAACCAGTTTCCCTTTCTGCTATCACTGCCTATTATTCTAGCAAGGTCTTAGTTCTTTAATGACATTCCTTCCTATTTCTGAAGGAATCATGCAGCTCCATCAAGAATTTGTAGGATGTAGTTAATAGTCTACATCAGTGGTCGGCAAACTGCAGAGCTACGTACGGTTTGCCGCTCTATTGACTAATGAGTTTGCCGACCACTGGTCTACATTACTCTCTAGTATCACCATTACCTTCATGTGCAAGCAACAAATGGGAGGCATCCATCCTCTACCACTGTCTCCTAATTTCTTTTCATACTTTATTTTTCTGATCAAGTCAAAACCATTTACTACAAAGATTCTTAGATAGTTCAGAGGAGGTCCAGACCACCACCATCTGTGACAAAAAGGAAGAAAACTGCTTTGGCTTTGAGACTAAAACAGAGGAGCTGAGAGTCAAATGAACCTAAATCAAAGACTAAGCACTGGTATCTCAAAATATGACTGGAAACACAAAACAAGAGTTCCCAAAATCTTTGCAGAAAAGAACTTTATCTGCTTAACCCTCCGGCATTATAGGATGAGAAAAGATTCTGTGAGTGTTGCCGTCTTTTCCATGGTAGATCAAGTCAGGATTCAAAATCTGCAGCTGGACATGACCTCTGCAGCTGGACATGACCTCTGTAGCAGGACATGACCTCTGCAGCAGGACATGACCTCTGTAGCTGGACATGACCTCTGCAGTTGGACATGACCTCTGCAGCAGGACATGATATCTGCAGCTGGACATGACCTCTGCAGCTGGACATGACCTCTGCAGCTGGACATGATCTCTGCAGCTGGACATGACCTCTGCAGCTAGATATCATCAGCCTGACAAGTGCTCTTTAATGGCCACCAACAGGTCCACAGAGCACTCCCCCAGCCCAGTCCCTCAAAGACTCCTTATTGAGGAGAAGGGTCTGGTTTCATTCATCTTTATGCATGGACTGGTACTTTTTAGAGAAAAAGTAAGGTTCAGTTTTTCTCTTTGTTTTTAAGATGTTGACTAACAATGGTGATCAACAAATACTTCTTTACTGCTCATCTATAAACATTCTGCTTTCCTAGGGTACAGATCTAAACACTCACCAAAGGGTCCTGCAATCCTGAGGCCAGCTAAAGGGTTAAAGGGAGTCAATACTGCTCCCAGGGCTCTGATCCAGACTGGAATTGGTCTGTCTTGATCAGCAAGGTCCGGTCGCTCAGGGAAACCCCAAGGCTCCACTAAAATGAGATGATTTACCCTGTTGGGAAAAGAACGGATTTACTTTCACTTGGCAAATTCACCCCAGTGTCAAGAATTAACACAATTTATGAAATAAAGACAAAAGAACCACCTTTAACAAGCTTCACATTACAGACAAGACCAAGGACTGAATAGGTTACATCATGTTCTTATCCTATCTAGTAATAGGGTAAATATGCAAATTAACTGTCACTCTGTCACAATGCTGTGGTACCCATAGCCACAAGATGGCGGCGCCCAGTCCTCTCAGCCTCACTGGAGTCCCCCAGTCCCAAGGGGGTGCCACTGAGAGCAGGCAGTGTGAGCAGCCGGTGGAATGATTGCATCATTGCCCTGGCGACGAGGCAGGTGTTCTGTGCCCACCCGTGGATAGGCCTCTGGGCCACGCAGAGGCTCGCGGGCGCAGAGTGGCTAGGCCCTGCAGAGAGCTACCGGTGCACGGATTCATTACATATAAACTAGTTACATATAAACTTTTGAGATTTGATAGGATTTGAGAGGATATCTAAGAGTATATGATACTGTGTGACTGTTCTTGAGAAATTGTATTTGTTGTTGTTTAAGCTATACTCTGACAGATGACCACTCAGAAAAATCCAGTGGTTCAATCTATCTCAAGGCCGACACTGCAGAAATGACTGAAGATTAATATTACACTCATAAAATAGTTTAGGAGGCATTAGGAGTTTAAGTGGGTTCAAAAGAACTTTAAATTGACTTTTCACAAACATAAGGATAATGAAAGGTACTTCCTAGTTTTGGATGCTATTTTGGTGAACAGCACACCTACCGTACCCATGACATCATGCTAGACTGGCCGCAGATGCTATCCTTTCCTGATTTTCTTCCTTACCGACAAGAGGTAGAAACTTTTCAGTCTAAACTCATAAAATTGTTTCATATCACTAATAGTTTTATTTTTCCATCCTTTGAAACTGCTTTCTGATGAAAGCCATAACTCCCAGAGTACTTCCTTCCAGTGGCTATGTTATATAGTAAATAAATATATTATTACTATCTTATATAGTAAATCACACAGGTCTTCCTAACACAGATGATATTTAATTGTAAACAAAACAGCCAACAAATGCCAGCAAAAATCTCTCAGGGATGAATTGACAATGTTTCTAAAGTCCCTTTCCTAAGTCATAAATGAATCAGAAAAGTAAAGAAACCAGCACACAGGGTAAAGGTGGCTATTATTCCTGATAGTAAATGTTTTTCTCTTTTGCCAGCACACTTTTGTTCTCACTGCATTTTCTCCAACAGAAAGTTTCAGCACACAGACCCAGAGCTCCAAGAGCCCTTGGAAAAGTCAGCCCAATATTCTGTCTTACAGATTTGAGAAGGAAGCTGAGATACACTGTGTGATCTGCTCCAGGACAAAAAGCTAGTAAATGTAGAACAAGGATTAAAATGCACATTTCCTGACTTCAGGATACTAGCAGATGCTAACAAGCCATTGGGCATAAGGCTCTCTCCTAAGGACAAGCTAAGCACAAAAAAGAAAGATATTAGTAAAGGCAAAGCCCTTCACTTTTGTCAACTCTAGGCTGGTCCTAATATTATACTCTAGATTTCATAACACCAAGATTTGTAGAATGTAACTACGAATCTGCGTGGAAATGTGCCATGCAAGAGATCTCTATAGACCTTGAGTGCCTTCAATCATAAAAGTTCTATGAGACTATCCTATATAAAAGGCTATATGCAAATCGACTGAACAGGGGAATGACCAGCCGCTATGATGTGCACTGACCACCAGGTGGCAGACACTCAGTGCAGGACCTGCCCCCTGGTGGTCAGTGCACTCCCACAGGAAGAGCACCACTCAGCCAGAAGCCCGGTTCATAACTGGCGAGTGCAGCAGCAATGGTGGGAGCCTCTCCTGCCTCCACAATAGCAATAAGGATGTTTGACTGCCGGCTTTGGCCTGCTCCCCAGTCAGACATTCCCCAAGGGCTCCTGGACTGCACAGGCTGGGATGAGGGACCTCTGAGTGCACAAATTTCGTGCATTGGGCCTCTAGTTATTTTTATAATAGTGTAAAGAAGGGGAATGGGAATGAGTTTTTGTTTTAATGGCAGAGACTATCTCTGACATTTTGACTTCCTCCTAAATTCCTCTTGTACAGCCCACATTGAGATTTGAGGAAGGGAAAGGTCAGAGGTATGAGCAGAATTTATGAACTAGCCACCTATTTGAAAGTGGCAAAGATTAATGTTAAAACATAGTATTATTGCCCTGGCCAGTTTTTCTCAGTGGTTAGAGTGTTGGCTCTCACACTGAAGGGTCACAGGTTCGATTCCAGTTAAAGGCACATACCTTGGTTGTAGGCTCGATCCCCAAAAGGCAACCAACTGATGTTTCTCTCGCTCTGTCTCTTCCCCTCCCTTTTACTCCCTCTAAAAATCAATGGAGAAAAATAGCCTCAGGTAAAGATTAATAAAAAAATATATATATATAAAAATAAATTTAAAAAAAGAAAGAAAAAAGAAAAAAAATGATATTATTCATTATTGACTTACCTCGTAAAGAAAAAAATTATTCTACCCTAAAAGATGACTAAACTTTTGTTAAAATCTATTGTAGGATCTTGCGCAGTCTGCTCTAAACTCTCACAGACCCGCTAACCCAAGAAGGAAGAGGACAAAGGAAAATTCGAGGGAGGGAAAGTCAAGTTAAATGATTGTTTTGGTTTTGCCTTAAATTTGGCTTGCCTGTTTACTGCGGATCTGTAAAATATCATCTTTCGGTAAGAATGGCAGCTTAACAAATGAGAATAAATTGCCCTAATAACTGATCCTATGTCATCAGCTTAGCATAGTGCTTAGCACATAACAGATGATCAGTAAACATTTGGAGTATTGTTGTTCACATTTCCTTTCAGTCCTTGTCTTTAAGGATATATAAATTTTGTAAAATATAATCAAGTAAAAAGCAGAGGAGCTAGCTAGTCTGGATTTCCTGGTTTCCCAGATGACATGAGAACATCACAATAAGTTCTCATATTAATCTTGCAGGTTGTTACTCACTAGTGGATAGTAAAATCCATTTAGAGAGTCAGAGCCAGTATGGCCTGATTGTTTTTTAATAAAATTATATAATGTGGAGTAGAAAAATATATGTGTATCATTGCACAAAACTTTGTTTCAGACACACACACACACACACCCACACACACACACAACTCATACTGAGGGTTCTAGTAAAAAAAGTTTGAAAATCATTTTTTTTAAAGTTCTACAATAATGTCTAAACTGGAGTTATATATATCATCTACTTCCACTACCTCAGAAAACAACTGTTCCTTATTTTTTATTGTAAGGCTTTAAAATGAGATAGACTGTGCAAAGTTATCAAATAAAAATATAAAGTAAATGTTAGATAGTTACAGTAGCAAAAACAGGAAGACTACTGGAGAAGAATTCATTCCAGGAAGCTGGGAAGACAGTGACAAGAACCACATGAGCAGTGAGTAATTTAACGTTCATCCTCCAGGAAAGACTAACCACAGGTTTTGTATCACAGGTTATTATAACCCTGCAATAGACCAAGTTCCTAGGCTATCTTCTTGCCTCCTTTTCTAATGAAAAGATCATCTCATTTGATAGTAGTTATTTGGTTTTAATGTAGTATAACTAAATTAGTATAGCAATCCAGACCCTAGCCTCTCATATTCTGCAGCTGATAGCATGATGGGATTGTTAGTTCACACCTACGATTAAGAAATGGGTCCACCCCGACACCACATATGAGTCATCCTATCAGACATATTTGTCAAGAATCAGAGACTGACTTGAACTACATGAAAAACAAAGAACCAGCAGAGCAGGAACAAGAGGACAATAGCCCATCAATTTCAAAACATAAAGAGGCCCTAACCAGTTTAGCTCAGTGGATAGAGTGGACTGAAGGCTCCCAGGTTCAATTCCGGTCAAGGGCATGTGACCTGGTTGTGGGCACATCCCCAGTGGAGGGTGTGCAAGAGGCAGCTGATCTATGTTTCCCTGTCATGATGTTTCTAACTCTATCCTCTTCCTTCCTCTCTGTAAGAAATCAATAAAATATATTTAAAAAAACAAAAACAAAAACAAAAACAAAAAAAACATAAAGAGGCACTCTTCTCCAGGTTAGTCATTAGAGTAGGTCCTGAGTTGGAAGATGGTGAGGTGATTGGAGTATAAAGGGCAAAGTGGTGGACAACACACAAGCTCTAACCCCTTGGGACAGCTGAGTCTAAGTGCTAACAAAGGTATAAAACCTGACTTTCATAAATTTTAAGTTCTGCCACTAACCACATATATTATAACAAGGAGAATATTCAGAGTAAGAACTAAAATGCACAAGGGAGTCTGCAGGACCTACTTATGCAACAAGGAAAGGAAAAAAAAAGGATCAGAAAGAACTCTAGTGAGTGCACAAATGAGCGATTCTCAGATGGAGGTAGGCTTAGGCATTTCCCATGGCCTCCAAGCCACCGGGAGAATGGGACAGGTCCGGAGCACAACACACCAAATACCTCCAACTTCAGGTCAAGTAGGACCACCTTTCTTCTCAAGAAAGGCTGAGGAGAAATGTTCAGCCCACCTCTGCAGAGTCCGAAGACAGAGCCAGGCAAAATCAAAAGGTCAGATGATCTGAAAACCTTTTCCTGAAGAAGTAAAGACCAGTTGTAACCTACTCTGTTGTAACTTGTAAACACTTCCTAAGTTAGTTCTTAGTGTCCTTTTCTTTAGTTTATAAGAAATACCTGAAAGTTTGATAAGAGACATCTAGAGTAGATAGTTCCATACTTGCTTAGTTGATACTGGTAAAATGTAAAATGAAGCATATTAAAAAATTTAAGAGTTTATTTGAGCAAAAACAAATTTGAATCAGGCAGTGCCAACCAGAAGTAGTTAGGAATGCTCCATTAAGCAAAAGGAAAGACTGGCTGTTTGTGATTCGTTGTCCTTAGTTTTTGATTTCATAACCTTGAGACATTTGCAGGCTTAGATTCTGATTTGCTTACATAGGCCATGGCATTGGAGCCACATCAGTCTAGAAGCCTCCTTGTTTCATTCATTTAAAACTGGGCACCCTTGCCGAAGCCAGTTTGGCTCAGTGGTAGAGCGTTGGTCTGCGGACTGAAGGGTCCCAGGTTCGATTCCAGTCAAGGCATGTACCTTGGTTGCAGGCACATCCCCAGTAGGAGGTGTGCAGGAGGCAGCTGATCGATGTTTCTCTCTCATCGATGTTCTAACTCTCTATCCTTCTCCCTTCCTCTCTGTAAAATAATCAACAAAATATATTAAAAAAATAAATTAATTAAATTTGCACCCACTATGTGCCAAGCACAAGATTTTAACTGAACTTCATTAATGATTAGGGATATTTGACAATCCAGAGAATCTCATTATTTTGAAATTAACCTGCATTGAGTAATTTAAGTTATACAATTAAGAATTCAGGATTGACTATTCAACACATTCTACAGAGTTCTACTCAATATTTGTTAGCAATCAGCCAATTTAAACATGCTAATTATTTCAAGCTTTCTCGTATTCATCTATTGCTAATATTTGGTGGTTCTTGATCCTGACACTTTAGTTTTATTTCTAGTATTAGGCACAAACATTCAAATCTCAATTTCTATAAATGTAGTCAGTCCAAGACTGGAATCACTGGCTTTGTTTTAGGTACCTATTCTGTCAACCATGTCATTCAAAATATGTTGCTATTCTCTTTTATAGGTAATTTTAAAGTGATCATTCCCTTCTGAAAACACTTATTTCTTTAAACATTCACAACTGCAAGTGAAAAATCTCCCTAACTTAAATAGCAGATAGTCACGAAGAGACCAGGATTCTAAGACTCAGGGGTTTCATAACCAGAGTCTGGCCCATGTCATATCTCCAAGGGATAAATACCACAAGAGAGACCTCATAAACATCTGTTACGAAACAAAGGAAGTTCAATCCCCACAAATACCCTGTTGTCTTATACCAGAAAAGTATTCACTTCCTTCTCTCAGTGACAAACATTTGTCACTAACCGTGGGACACAATTAAAGGCAGTAATCCCAAACAGCCAACCAGGCGAAGGAAATTTGATTTTTTTTTTTTTTAAAAGAACTGATCTGCCAGTTGAAAAAGCTATCACTGTCTAGCACACAAAGAACCATAAACTCTCCACAAAAGTCAAGGGTAAATGTTGAAGTTTAAATAAAGAATCTGTATAGAAATATTGGCTGTTCCAGAGGAAGAAAACCTCAGGTACACAGGGCTGCTGCCCCACATGTACATGGGGTTATGCAATGGGCGGCCTCAGGGGTGCATAAAGGCACTCTGAAAATGACCAGCACCCAATGTCTCATTCACAGACCTCAATGTCACAGCTGGTTGCAATTTTGGATTTAAAAATTAGTCCAATGGAAAAAATACCTTGGCAACCAAAAATGCTGATTATTATTTGGTTCTTTCTGAAAGATAAACAAAAAAATGAACTTTTCTTCCATTTTTTTTTAAGCACTCTAACGTGATCTTCCTTCAGAGAAGTAACATAAATAATAGGAAATAACACAAGAAAATCAGGTAGAGAAAGGAGGAGATGCTACAAAGATTCTGAGGCAAAAACCTATTAATTAAATGACTAGAAAAATAGTTCTATAGCAATAAATGTTAGGACATAGTATAATTATAAAACCCTTTAAAATACACTATGCAGGTATATTTTCTATAGTTTAGAGGAAACTAAAGCTTAGAGGTTAAGTGATTTTGCTCTAAGCCAAAACATAGCACTAGGTATTCTAATTTCTAACCTTCTGGTTTCCTATTACAGCTTATTACAACCTGGAAAAACCTGTTGGATCCATAGGTCTAATGGTAATAATAGTAAGCAATACCATAACAACTTTTATTTGTGGCTTCAACTGTATATATTCTAAGTTTAACAAATAGAAAGTCCCTTCTTAAGCTTCTATCAATATGTAGCAGGTGAAACAGGAAAATCTGACATCATTATTTCAGCTACTAAATTGGCCATTAATTGTAACGTGTTGAGGGTCTTTTAAGAGAATCTGTCTTATAAGGCTCAGATACAAAGCACCAAAGATAGAAACTAGATACTAGCACAGGTGCTTCTCTTGTGTCACCATTACTTACCTTTTCGGGTACTTCAGTGAGTAAGCAGCAGCCAAGAACCCACCCAGGTTGTGTCCAAGCAAGATCATTTTGTCCAATCCTAGGGCACATCTCCACTCTTCAATGGATTCCACAAACTGATTCTCTACTTCTTCCGCTTCATTGTCAAACATGGGTCTACTACTTCGTCCAAAGCCCAATAGGTCAAAAGCATAGACGGGTCTATCAGTGCAAAGATCTTCATAGTTCAGTGCCCAGAGTCCAAGACCTCCTCCAAAACCATGGAGAAGGACAAGTGGAGTCTTATTTGGAACATCGTAAGAGAACTTCAGTGTCCATATTTTATTTCCATTAGATATACGAACAGCTTCTTTTTTATATATACAGGGGACACCTAATAAAAACATAAAAGAAAAACTCTGCTCAACTTCACCACCTCTGAGAAGGGAAAGTATTCTCAAAACAATCAGAAATTAATAATCTACAAATCAACTAGTTGCCATTCATATGATCTTAGCCTTTATTATATCATTCCTTAAAAAAAAAAAAAGTATACATTTCACTAAAGCAAGTAATTCTTAACTATCGCATTTCACATCTAAGAAGGACAATCCATCTCAGACAAGTCTCAAGTTCGTATGGTCAAGGTCTTTTGGCAAGTCATGTAGTTCTTTGGACTTCTTTCCACATTCATCAAATGAGTACTTCACCCCTAGAAATGGAGAGGAACTCAATATTCACTGAATCCGTTATTTGGAGGTCTCTATACTTGCAAACAAAACAAAACAATGCCTTGGATACCTTGAATTTTTCTAACACTTGACGAGTAAGCATTGAAGACTAAATTGCAGACTCAAAAGAAACCTTTTTCCCTAAAAAGTAAATAATAAATTTAGGGAAGGATTAACAGTATCGTATTTAAACACATAACTAAATCTTAAGTCATTTCAGAGTTTAGAGGAAAAAAGGTGACATGTTATGGTAGGCACTCCTCAGCATAAGTGACAATAGTGTGAGTTCAAGTCCAAAATTCTCTCTGGAAAGTGCAAATCATTATCATTTTGTAATTATAAAAATTCTTACTTGCCTTCAATGCTGTAAGACTAAATACTTTAAATATCTCCCCAAAAGACTAAAGATGAAACTAATCTGAAATTCATTTACATTAAATTATTAACTGAATGGCTATACACTTTAGATGTCCCCTTATTTATTTGATGTTCACTTGCAGTGGACAACCAATGGAGAGCCAAGTTCACCCCCTGCATTAGTCACTTGCTTTCATGTCTGATATTGGACTTGGGGCCAATTCTCACTCCTATTTGCATCCCTAAAACTTAGCAGTAGGAAATCAGTATGTTTGTTAAATGCATAAGGTGGGCATTTAGTAGCCTTCCTTATCTCCTATCAAGAATTTGTTTGTTTTTGAACCTTTAATGAGGGAAAAAAAACAAACAATACCAAGCTCAAGGACATTCACTGTGTTTAGTGTGTCACTGGGTCAAAGGTTGGACAAACATGAACAAAGATGCACACAGTTACAGAATGAAAGCTGATGCCTGGCATGGCTAAATCTTGCTTTCCTCATCAGTCAGCAGCATGTTGGGGAATCCCAAGCCGATGGGAACTCCTGTGCAGACTCTGGGCATTGCAGGTTGCCCTCCAACACATCCACCTTCAGCAGCACCTGGTACATCTTCTTCAGAAATTTCTCATCATACTCAGACCCATGAGTTGGCCTTTTAGGCATCGCAACCAGATGCAAGGTATCAGCCACCTTGAAGTGCCAACCACTCCACCTTGGATATAATACGTGCCATGAACACAGTCAAGGTTGAACTCCACAGAGTTGATGAGGACCTAGGTAACTTGGAGGCACAGGGGAAGCCACGTCCCACCACATGTGAGCTCAGCAGTTTGTAAGAATTTTAGTAAACCACAATGACGTCTTTCACAGCTTTATAGAGAAAAAGATTACCCAAACATATAGAGTAGAAATTTATTTTCATGCTGAAAATCCATGTCAGGTGACTGGCTGTCCCTTCCTATGGCTATATTCAGTTATGGTCACCCACTCCTGAAGCATTCAAATGCACAAACAAGAAAATTCATTTGTGGTAGAGTGGATGAAAAACATACATGACATACACAACAAGTACTTGCACATACATACACAACAATCATATATGTGAACTGCATCACTTAATCCACGCCTCTAAATTTTATCAGCAGAAGAGAACTACTGGTATACCATAAACACTATTGTTTAAAGTATACCCACAGATACCTGGGAACACCTAGACAGTACAAGTCTGGGTGAATTACAGTGTCCATAAGAAAGAAAGAAACAAAAAGGTTTCCACACCATTATAAACGTAGAATTAAAGAGACCTAGAATACTAGAACTGAAAGGAATTTTAAGGATCCTCCTACCCCCTTGTTTTATAGGTAAACATCAAGAAGCTGAGAAAAGTGACTTGCCAAAGATCTTGTAATCACCTGATTGCTGATCAAGGCCTAGACTAGGTTACCTTGTTCTAGTCCAGACCTTGTTCCATTCTACAAGACATGTGCTCTGGACTGGCTATAGCCCATTCCTAAAGCATAGTCTAGGAACTTCTGGGGAATCCCTAAGACTCTTTTAGGAGATCTATGAGGTCAAATCTATTTTCATAATAATAATAATCCTATATAATAAAAGGGTAATATGCAAATTGTCCCCTCGACCAGGAGTTCGACCAAGGGGCAAGGCTAGCTGGACAACTGCCTACAGCCCCTACCCCAGCTGGCCTGGCCCCACTGGTCCCTATGACTTTGTGCACCAGGCCACTAGTATTTTATATTTGCCTTTTCACTCTTATTCTTTGAGGGTACATAGTGGAATTTTCCAGAGATCACAAAAGATGTGATTATCAACAGTCTAAATGCAGAAGCAAATATGAGAATCCAGATGCCTTATATTGTCAGACAGTAAAGAGATCTGTAAGCATGTAAACAACGCTACACTTACTATATTTCTATTTGAAAAGTAGTTATTTTTAGAAAATGTTACTTCTTTTAACTTGTATAGGTTTATTACTATTATTTTAAAATAAATTAATATATTTTAAATTACTCAGTCTTAATTTCTAATATCGTAAATGACACCTATTACCTATAAACAAAGCTCCTTAGGGTCCTTACTAAGAATATAACAGACACCCCAGACCAAAAAGTTTGGGAGCCCCTGCTCTTCTGGCTCATGACATGAAAAAGAAAAAAAAAGTTCTGCAAACAACTAACATACCACAAAATCTTAAGTTTCAGGACAATATGAATACTGAACCTATTTTAGCAAACAACTGTTAATGTATAAGAAGAAGGCCTTACATTTTAAAATTTTCTCTTCAGCTTCTTTAAGTTGTGATGTAGACGTAGGGCACCATGTGGGAAGCCAACCAGTTAGCCATCCTGACCTAGAGCATCAAAACAAAACACAAAGAGGTGAATAATGCTCTTCTCAACTCCCAACTATTATACAGAGAAGAAAAGCAGAATAGAAAACTTATTGAGGGTGAAGCTATCTACATATGACAAAATTCACCTGATAAGAACAAAGCATTGTGGTAAATACTGGATTACAAACATTTAACTCCAACCGTGACCCTACAAGTGAATATCAAAGTCTACCTATGTTATCTCTGCGGATAGTCAGATTATAAATAATCAGGGGTTAAAAATGGATAGACCAAGAAAAGACAAACCCTGGCCTGGTAGCTCAGCAGTGTTTCCCAAAGTGTGGGGAACATACCCCCAGGGGTACGGGAAGAGTTAGGTGGGGGTACGCGTTGCACCGGATATGCACTGCACCATGCTTAGCTGCACCTAATTCTATGTTCTCATGAGTACGAGAGGTACTCAGCGTTATGAAAATTATAGAAGGGGTACACATATGTCAAAAGTTTGGGAAACACTGGATTAGAGCATTGTCCGAAACACCAAGGTTTTGAGTTCAATCCAGGTCAGTGCACACACAAGAATCAACCAATAAATGCATACATAAGTGAAACAACAAATCGTGTTTCTCTCTCTTCCTTCCCCCAGCACTCTCTCTCTCAAAAATCAATAAATAAAAATTGGGAGGCGAGGAGAGACAAAAAAAGGCATTCCCCTTCCCACTGTAACGCAGCCTCTTACCAGTGTGGAAGTGCAAGCAAGTCAGAGACCATGAGAGGGTATAAAATATAATTGCTATGAGGATTGAGAAAAATCTTATTAAAATATGAGACTGCTTTTATAATAAGGCTTCAAATCTAATAGTTAAAAGTAGGACATTAAAGCCATCTCCTGTTTGTATTTCCTCCTTTCTATGCAAGGGCAGGGGAAGTGGAGTAAACCTATAGGTGGCCTATGGTGGCAAATTCCAGGAAATCCCTCTCAATCTAGCTAAATGGTAATGAAAATTATAAATTCATAGCTTTAAGTCCAGAAGAAGAGGGACTGACTAAATCTGATGGCTCTGGCTCCATTTCTCTGTAATCCTCTCTTCTGTACTTTCCCCAGGGATTGGCCCTCGTACAATCTGACTAGAGTGAACTGGTTCATTTTAGTGAAAAAGCTTTGGGTTTCAACAAACAGTAAATGAAAAGAATGACCTAGTCATCTGGCAGAAGATAGCTGAACAAAGAGAAAAAGGAGAGAAAGGTGTGGAGAGGCTGGAACTGACATGCCTTGATGTAGCCAGCCAAGGAGACGATGGACCTTCAGCTCCTGCCCTGGCATCAGCAGAAGTTGCTTTTGACTTGATCGCCATAGATTAATGAGCTTATTTCAAAGGTGGAGTGCGAGTCCAAGCACTTCCAGTGAAGGAAAAGACATCTGAGTCCATGCACACAGGAAGTGCATAATGTATGCTCTAACAAGTGCATTGGCTGTTTCCAATAGCTGCTGTAATAAATCACCACAAATTGGTGGCTTAAACAGAAATTTTTTTCTATAGTTCAGGAGACCGGCATCATTAGGCTAAAATTAAGAAGTCAGCAGGGCCATGTTCCCAATAGAGACCCTAGGGGAAAATTCATTCCTGCCTCTTCGGAGTTCTGGTGGCTGCTGGTATCCCTTACCCTGTGGCAGGGTCACGCCAGTTCATCACCACACTGCCTTCTCTTTTGTGTGTCTCCTCTTCTGCCTGCCTATACTCTTCTCTGCCTATTATTTGAAAGAACACTAGTGAATCCATTTAGGGCCCACTGAGATAATTCAGAATCATCTCATGATCTTTAACTGAATCAGTTAAAAGTCTGCAAAGTCTTTGTCATATAAAGTACCATTCACAGGTTCCAAGGATTAGAACATGGCCATACCTTTGAAAAGCATTATCTTTGGGGACCACTATCACAAATAGAACATGAAGTGTGTCCCCAGATAAAATAGGTAGAAACATCCAATGAACGGTAGCTAGCATTACACTGATGACAATAACAGTAAGTCACTAAGATGATGCTCCATCGTTATGCAGTAATTCCTAAAGGAAGAATGTTGGCCAAGGTTTAGAAGGGGTTCAAAGAATTGTCATTCTGCATCATTCCTTGCCTCAAAGTTAAGGCACCTACAATGGAAAACTCAGTCTTTCTCAGGCTCTTTACCTGACGCCCTAATATCCTTTATGTCATTCTTATTCTCTCTCTATTCTCTAGTCATACAATATCCCCTGTTCTCTTGCTTCTTGGTTCTGAACATCCTTGGAATGTGCATCTCCCCTTCCTTTCGTGATTCACTACACTTCTCACCAATCTCAGATTAGATTTCATTTCCCCAACAGGATTAGATCAAGGTGGCAAGATGGCACCCTATACTCAAACTTTATTTTCTTACTTCCCAAGTTGTGTTATAAAATTCTTATTTATTCACTAGAGGTCAGTGCATGGATTCGTGCACTGGTGGGGTCCCTTGGCCTGGTCTGTGGGGACTGGGCTGAAAATGGCTCTCTGACATCCCCCAAAGGGTCCCAGATTGCAAGAGGGTGGTTCTCGGGTGACTCACCCCAGAATCGGGCTCCCTCCTCTTTGGTTCCAGGTGCATCACCTGAGAACCACAGCTATTAAGTCACTGCAGCTTGCAGCTCCTGCATTGAACATCTGCCCCCTCGTGGTCACTGCACATCATAGCTACGGGTTGGACAGTCAGTCGCTTAGGCCAGTGGTCAGCAAACTCATTAGTCAACAGACCCAAATATCAACAGTACAACGATTAAAACTTCTTTTGAAAGCTGAAAATTGACTTCTGTGCATGGGCCACGAAGTTTCAATCGCACTGTATGTGCGTGCCCGCACATGATATTTTGTGAAAGAGCCACACTCAAGGGGCCAAAGAGCAACATGTGGCTTGCGAGCCGCAGTTTGCCGACCACTTGCTTAGGCTTTTATAAATATAGATTAGAATCCTTACCCAACTGTAATTTCATTGAAAGTTAAGGACTTTGTGCTTATAACTGTATTCTCAATTTATATTCCTATACCTTGCATATTAATATACTTTGATGATATGAACAAAAAAAGTTATTGCTTCATCTGAAATGAACTGGTTGCAATGATTTACAAGAGGATCACTTGAGTAATAAAAGAATTTTCTGGGATGATAATGAAGGTCTCTATCTTGACCCAAAATTCAACCCATGAACACTTAATATTTAAGCAACCTATATATATAAAAGCCAAGCGACTGGAACAACCAGCCACTATGACATGCACTGTGGCTAGCCAACCAGCACGATAGAGGCGTGCCGACCAGCCAACCTCCTGTAGCCTCTCCCCACTGCTGGCCCTGACTGGCCCCATTCTGGGCAGGCCAGCTAGGCCCCATCATGCAAGAATTCATGCACCAGGCCTCTAGTTGGTTCTAATAAAATATTATACCAAAAAAAGTAAATGGCTGGATTTGATAACTGGTTGGATATAAAGGTATAATAGAGGCTTCCTAGTTTGTCTAAATGCCACTAATGACGTCACAGAACACATGAATAAGAATAGATGTGAGTAGAGAAATGTGCTAAGTTTTGGATGGGTTGACCCAGCATCCAGCTTTTCTCAGCTTTGTAGGCTCATCCTTTTATATTTCCCTTCTCTGTAGAGTTCCTTTGGGCATTATGTATAACAGGCACTCAGTAATTGTTTTCTGAATGATTAAGTCACTCACAATCCAGATTACTCTCATTCCAAGTTATCTCTATTTCATAGATGTAAAAACTGAGGTTCAGAAATGTTAAATACCAGGCAGGTCCAAGAGTACACAGCTAGTAAGTTACATGACACAAGCAGAGATTTGATTGAGTTCAACGCCCCTTTTTCATTCAAGTGTCTACCTTCTTTATACTATGTGAGTTTTCATTGCCTATAAGATAAAGTCATATTCCTTAGGTCTGCAGAGAAGATACATTATAGCCTGTATTATAATGAGGCTCTACTCCAATGGTCTCTGCTGTTAGCGTTAAACCTAACCTTCTGAATTAACAGCATAAGGTAAGACCTCTAGGCATCTTCCACAAATGTTCCTATTATCAAAGTATGAACTAATGTAAAACATTAATATTAGCCTATTTGTAAACATATAAACCTATTTACAAATCTGCAATGGACTTGTTAATTTATTCAACACCTTTCCAACTGTTGGATAAAAGCGATTAATAAGCAGTTAAAAGAATCTCATGATCTTTAGAGCTTAAAAAATTTAAAGCCATTATTAAGCTGAAACTCCTTTGTTCTTATCCAGGAATAGTCACAAAGTTCCATATGTGGTCACAAAAATATGAGCTAGTACCAAGAAGTTAGTTACAACTCAGTCCCATAAATTTTTTAAAATATCCCTCAAATCTTACACAGTTCTTGTCAGAGAGAATCAAAGGTCAATACAAAACAAGGTAAAAGAAAATAAGTGAAATGAACTATAATCTACTATTATTCCAACTGACATCATAGACATGCTGGGAAGGAATACAAATTCAATCTTTGTTTCAATCTTAAAAAAAAATAATTACATTCACAATGTACAAGACACTAGAGTTTAAAATGTCATATTCCAGCCTGTAATACAGGAATTTTGTCTACCTCTCATCATAAAACCAACTTTCAAAGGACAGGATGTCTTATCCAAGAGGCAAAGTAATATTTTTACATTTGCAAGCCTAGAACATTACATTAAAAATTACATTAAAAGTTTTCAACCACTAATGCTCCTCTTTTTTTCATCAAAGCAGGTAATTTTTTTAAAGTGGAGCTTTACATATCTCTATAGGGTGAAAAGCAGAGGGTCTACATTTTCCATCCTTCAGCTGATCAATCTTTGTTCACAAGTTCCCACACCTTAGCTTGCTACCTCTATTACTCTAAAACACCCATCCAACCTCATCCCCTGTCTGTGAGGTAAATTAATCTCATCCTCAAAGAGACTCTGCCCCTGTCACACCATCTTGTGTCATTCATTGTTCTGCATTTCTAGTCTAGGACTACTAGAATATGGGCACAAGACTGAAGCTTGTCAGATATCCAAACATTCTTCTGAGGTCAAAAAATTAAAAGTAAAAATTAAACTCATGTGGCTCACCTATAAAAGAGTGACCAACACACCAAGATGTCTATGCGCAATTCATATTTACATTGTAATTTAAACTGCTTAACAAATTCAAGTGACACTGTATGTTAGTCTCTTCATAGCTTTGGAAAATAAACAGAAAAGCAAAATTTAACTTCCAGACTTTAAGCAGATAATCAAGAAACACCATCATCCATTACTGAGGCTCTAAATTCAAAAGTGACCCAAGTATCAATCATAATATAAAGTAAAGCCATTCACAGGGAGGACATTTGTAGACCATATATCTGATAAGGGGTTAATATCTAAAATACATTTTTAAAAAAACTGATACAACTCAATAACAACAACAAAACTCAATCAAAATGGGCAAAAGATTTGAATAGACACAGATGGCTCACAGCCAGTGTGGCTCAATGGTTGAGCACTGACCTACGAACCAGGAGATCATGGTTCGATTCCTGGTCAGGGCACATGCCTGGGGTTAAAGGCTCGATCCCCAGTGTGGGGTATGCAGGGACAGCCAATCAATGCTTCTCTCTCATCACTGATGTTTCTCTCTCTCTTTTCCTCTCTCTCTCTGAAATTAATAAAAATATATATTCAAAATAAATAAATAATATATCATTAATGTTGTACTTATGTCCTATCCAATCAACATTTAAGTTTCTTGGTAATCCCTGTTGTGTTCTCTAAGACACTGGAATATCTATAGTATTACTAAACCTGAATTGCACAATCCATAAATATTGTGAAACAGTGAAAGAGGTTTCAAAGTATTCTGAAGAAAATGTACAAAAATCTGGCCAATTTCCACACATTCTTGGCCACTTAAATAACATTTCTAATTAGGTTATAAGTAAAAAGGATTTCATTATATTACAGTTTTATAAATGGCCTCTATCCCTATGCTAGTACTGTTAAGAGAAAAAAATTTAGGTTTATTATTGGACTCTATAGGCTACTGTAAGCACAGTATTCTATCTCATTTAGAGCAACTATGAAGTTTGATTTTTGTTATAAATATTCCAATTAGAGGTGCATATATACATATTCCTCTGAAGTAATTCCTCAACCAATAGATGATTGAAAACTTCCAAATTGGACATTATAACACTTGGACAAATAAAAGCCTTCTTTCCTGAGAAATTACTTTCTAAATTCCATTCTTGGAAAAAGAAGAGAGACAGAGACAGAGACAGAGAGGGGGGGGGGGGGAGGGAGAGACTCATATGCCCATAATTTAAGGGATTAACATGCCAGTTTTAAAAAGTAAATAATACTTAAATGACTTATCACTAACCTTTAGATCAATGACAACACAGGCCCTCTAATATATTGTAACACATTAACATTCTTTTAACATTTTTTTTTCATTTCTAACCTGTAATTTTTACTTAAAAGACTCAGAGTTGGAGAATCAGTAGTATTTTAGACACAGTCCTGTGCTGCTTTTCCCCTCATTTGTTTCCTACCTTCTCTCACACAGTAAGCAAAGCATTCTGTAGTCAGACACAGCATCAAACATACTTAAAGAAAGCTACATGTGCAATTTTCAATTTCTACTGTAATTTAAATTGCTTAACAAATTCAAGTGACACTGCATGTTAGTTCTGAAGTAAGTTCATCCAATAGCCCAGTGGTCGGCAAACTGCGGCTTGCAAGCAATGGTTTGTTGCTCTGTTGACTAATGAGTTTGCCGACCAATAACCTTAGGAAAAAACACTTAAAAACATTTTAATAATGTACTAATGTCTTTAACCTGAAGTCAAAACTTCTGGGTAAGGGCAATGCTTTACACAGTCATCGGCAAACTCGTTAGTCAACAGAGCGGCAAACTGCGGCCCGCAACCTGCAGTTTGCCGACCACTGCACTAGCTCAACCTGCATGGCTCAGTGCTTGAGTGTGGCCCTAGTAACCAGGAGGCCACGGTTTGATTCCCATCAGGGAACATGCCTGAGTTGCGGGCTATATCTCCAGTGGGGGCCCATGCAGGAGTCAGCCAATCAATGATTCTCTCATAACTGATGTTTCTAGCTTTCTCTCCCTTTCCCTTCCTCTCTAAAATAAATTAAAAAAATACATTTTAAAAAATAAAGTAAGTTCATTCGCTAGATCTGGAATGGGGAACATCTGGCCAGCTGGCTGTATAAGGCCCACAAAATCATTTGATCTGGCCCTGCCAAGGCATTAGGTATAAGTTAATTGTTTGACCAAATTTAGCAGGCTAATTTTTAAGTTGATAATTTTGTAAGGCCTGCGAATGTTATCAATATCCAAATGGCCTTTGGCAAAAAAAGTTTCCCCACCCCTGCACTAGATCAAGAAAATTAAAAATCCCAGGCCTCAACTTGAATAATATTTTTTAATAAAATCATCTTTCCACACAATTTTTTATAATTCTTAATTAGGGGTGGGCAATTATAGAATCAGGGGGCTGGACTAAAACCTAACAGTATAATGTTTCTGAACTATTTTCTTTTATAATAATAATAAAAGGGTAATATGCTAATTAGACTGGATGTCCTTCCTGACAAAGCCGCATGGGGTGGGGCCTCTGGTAAATAATGTAAGTCAAATCTTTAAGGACTCGTTCAGAGATGGATACAATTCTGAAATGTATTATCCAGTGTTGTTTTCCTTAAATGGACCATACCTTAATTTTTTATTAACTTTGTCACAGGACTGAAATCAGTATTTGCTGGTCTGTGATTGGCATTTTGGAAAACAGGAAAAACAGTGAAGCCTGGGTTGGCTCATTCAAGGTCAAGAAATAGAATCATATTCCTAATTTCTCTAAAATGATCTAAGTTCATAATCCTAATTGTTTGTTGTCCTACTCAAATTCAAACTCTGAATTTTTAAGAATATATCTTTTGATGTCCTTAGAATACCTTAGGATGAAAAAATTTAAGTTCCACAGCCGCAAAATATATAATCAACTATTAGGTGTTGTTGTTTTTTTTATCTTAACGTTTGTGTCAGCATAAATGTATTTAATTCAGTAAAAAATTATTGGAACTTTATAAAGCCCTTTAAGGCTTCTACCAAACATCTGAGTAAAGCAAAAAAGCTTTGTACTCAATGGGCTGACAAAAAATATACAAATAACTATACTACATGATCACTGTATCTCTCCTGCCGGGTAAGTATACAGTATAGTTACACATATAACTATACTACAAAAGATGGTATAAGTGCCATAAAGAAAAGTTTAAGAAAATAACAAGGACCTTCAAAGGAGGGAGGTGTGACTGCTTCATGACCTGCATCGTTAGGAATTTATGATCAGATCCCTCTGAGAGGTTTCTGTTTTGAGTCAGAAACAGTAGTGTGAACTAAGCCATGGGGAAATGGAGCAAGGAACATGTTTAGGAAACCATGAAAGACACAGCTTGGCTAGAGCCCAGGCACAGAGAGGAAATATGACTCCAAAGACAGACAGAAGCCACACTGCCAGCAAAGGGCTCTGAAGTCAGGCTGAGGATATGTAGTAAAGCCTCTGTATGTACCCGCACTTCAAACAACACTGTGCTTCTTGGGTATATAAAAGTAATGAAATAACCTATGTTGCGAGTGTAGGAATAGAATAATTCTGCAATAATCTAGAAAAGGGAGTAAGGAGGGTGCAGGTGGCTCCAGGTGACAGTGGGAATGGAGAGGTGATGTTGTGCTTAGAACCTACTGGATTTGGTAACAGACTTGGTATTCAGAGCAAGAAAGAAGGGAGAGGGGAGTTAAAAAAACAGGCCATAGTTTTGAATCTGGATGACCAGAAGAATCCTAATAAAAGTGTCCTAATAAAATTAGTGAAGTCCAAGGGGAGAACTGAGCATTTTGTATTGTTTAGTTCAGGGAAAATAAGGTACAAATAAGTTCCTGATCTGGACATATTACATTTGAGAAAACAGGTGCAAAATTTGGCACACAAATTAGACATGGCACTAAACTATTGAAGAGGACTCCATAATAAGGATGAGATTTCAATTTTCTCCACCGACAAGGAGATATATCAAGGAGTGTGAGTAAACAAGACAGAAACTGAAGACGAAGATAGAATCTTGGAGAATGACTAGGTTTAAAGAATGGGAAAAAGAAGAGAACCTAATAAAAGTGACACTGGTCTGAAGTAAGACAAGAAGCAAGAGCTAGAATGTTTGTTAAAAATTTCAAAAAGGGATAGCCATCATGCATTGGGGGGGGGGGGGGGGGAGATGGGGAGGCTCTCCAGCCAGTAGCTGGGCAATCACAGTCCGATTTCTTAACACAATGAAATCACTGGCCTCCTTTACATGAGTGCCTTCTTCACAAAACAAAGTACCTGAGCTAGCCAGGGAAGAGGGGCCTCATAAAGTCAGAAAATGGAAGAGGTGACCTCATGACACTCAGCAATATGGACAAAAAGGAGTCACTGTAATAAATCTATCTGAAGAAGCCTCTCAGAGGGATCTGATCATAAATTCCTAACGAAGCAGGTCATGAAGCAGTCATACCTCAGGCCTCAAACTTCCATAATAAAAGATTATATTTGCTTTAAGAAATCCCTGTCCATTGTTTTGTGCACCTGAGTTTACACACTTAAAAAAAAAAAGGGGGGGGGGAGGGGTAGCCATCTTTAGAGTAGCAAACACTGAAAGGGACCCAGGAAATATAAGTACCAAGAAAAATAAAAGCCCACTGAGATGTGACATTGAATTCTATGATTTTTAAGAAATCAGATGACAAAGGTTTGGAAGATGGCAACAAAGAGGAGTCACTGGTTTTAACCGTCTTTTAAAAGATAGAAATCCACTCACTCTCTTATCTCCAAGAACTATACTCAAAGTCTAATGCAAATCCTGTAGGAGACTGGTAAATCCATTGGAGGGAAAAGAGAGCGGGGACGGACACACACACACATACACACACACACACACACACACACACACACACCCTTATTTCTAGCATCTGAAGACTCCCATGGTGTAAATACTACCACCATAGCTGATTTGGAGCTGCCACTGCATGTCAAAATTCCTGAGAACTTAGCAATGGCTGCCAGGATGAGCCAAATACAGCATCACTGCAGACCACCTATTTCATAGTCTACTCTGCAATGAGCAATTCTGTGACAGCTTTCCCCAGAATTCAATGGATACTTACTCATTCTCTGGGACAACCTTGCTCTAATTCACAGAAGTCTACTCTACTCTTGTTACATTTAGCTTTCTCAACTGTATTACAACGGAAAGGGAACAGATGTTGAAAGCCAATGGCTCCCAGGCATGCGTGTCTTTACTGGGAGTCACAAAGGAAAAAACAAGAATCATATGCTAAAAAAAACACCTTCCTAAGACTTCTTATAATTGTTTCCTTTGTTAGTGTCATCTTTCCATCTAAACCTGAAAATTCTTAAGGATAGGAAACTTGATTCAAGACTTCTGTTTTCTACAATCTACTTGGCTGCTGGATTAGTTCTACTGTAGATTAACCAAAAAAAATAAAAAATAAAAATAAAAAAGTAAAAAAAAAAAATACACACACACTGAGTAGCCAGATTAATATGATCTCTGAACGTATAATAATCTGGCCACTCAGTGTATATCCTATGTAATAAAAGGCTAATGTGCAAATTGTCCCCTTGACCAGGAGTTGGACCAGTAGGCAGGCTGGCCAACCGCCCATATCCCCTCCCCCTGGCTAGGCTGGCCTGACCCCACCTATGCACGAATTCATGCATCCGGCCTCTGTTTTTTAAACAGAGCTTTTTGTCAACGCAAGGAATAAATAAGAAAGTGGCAGTTGAATAAGTCAGATAAGAACAAAACAGCCCAAAGTAGTTGCCATCCCAGTGAGAGGCAGTAGAGATATGGGGAAAGCACGTTAGACTGAATCCAGACACTTAGGGACCTCAAATTCAGCCCTACTACTTACTAGTCCTGGGGTGCTAGTAACCTCCCAGTTGCAGGTCTAACTGAAAAATGGGAACAGCAATACCTAACACACATGGTCAACCTTAGATTTCACATGAGCGCATTTAGGAAGCACCCAGCAGGAGCAGGTACCTGCTCTCCTGCTTGGTACAGTTCAGAAGGCCATACTAGTTTGGACACTGGCCACAGCTGGAGTGTATTGCCAAGAGTACCAAGGAGACCAACCTCTGTTGTGGCACCCTGGCTAGTCAGCTGCTAAGGATTTTTTCATAATCTGTTTCCTGTGACTTCCAGCCATCACCCAAAGCCACGCATGCCTTTCACAGTCGTATTGCATCCCAAGCCCCACAACAACAGGGAGACAAGAGAGTCACCTTAAAGCAGTCTCAAAAGCCAAAAGCACCTGACAGACTAGATGGGGACAAGCAACTCCTGTTTGTGTGACATTCAGCATCCTACCTGAACAAGGAAGCTCCAACACAAACCAACAAAAAACCCCTCATTTATCATATAATCAAAATTCAAGGGAACAACCTAATTTTTAATATTTCAGAATTACCTCCAACCCTGAACACCACAATTTCCAAATACTCCTGTCTCTTCATGGCACTCCACATTACTTTTTATTATTTAGATTGTTTCATATGCACATTTATCCAGACACCTGAAGGAGAATTGATATCAAAATGTTAAGCTTTTGGGGGGGGGGGGGGAGGAAGCACAGAAGTTTATTACTCTCCAACATAAATTACTAGCCTTGAGACTACTAATGTTCAAAGCAAATGCATTTTTCCACTTATTAACTACTACTCATCCATCTGCTGACAGGTGCATCAACTTGGTTTACAGGTGGAAAAGAGTACCTTAAACTTAGCATACGTACGAAAAAAAAGCTTCCCATTAGACATCTGTTTCCCAACTTTCATACAGTTTTCTAAATGTGTGTCCTCTGAGATACACATACACGGTTTCCCAGCACATCCGAACGCTTGGAAGCAAAAGGGACATCCTCCGTTTGAAAGATTCATTCTCAACTTGCTAACCACATCGGGGTTGGCTTTCTATTATACAAAGTAGTGGTAAGTGTGACATTTTTCTGAAACCCAAAGCCATATATATACCCACTTCTCTAACCCCCGTTCCCTCACCACGGGATGCTCCCTCCCTGGTGAACCCCGGCCTGTGCCCGGGTGCTAGGGTGAGTCGGGGCTCCCCCCTTCCCCCCCCCCCCCCAGCGCCCCGAAGCAGCACCGCCCCTCCCTCCAGGCTCTGGGGACGCCCGGCCCAGGCGGCACCTCGGTCCAGGCCCCGGCGGGACAGCGCACGGCGCGCACCCCGACATGGAAGCTGCGCTCGGAAGGGGACCCCGTGGCTCGGCCGTTTCCAGTGCCTGGGGGGGGGGGGGGGGGTCAGGTGCAGGGACCGCTGGCCAGGGTCCGAGGCCGCCGCGGACGGCGAGCCCAGCTCCGGGCGTCCGCCCACCGCCGCCGCCGCGGCCCGCGGAGCCGCTCACACACCACAAGGCGGCGGCCCCTCCGCGGGGGGGTCAGGCGGCCCCTGGGCGCTGCCGGGGTCGGCCTCAGTCACCTCCCGCGCCCGGTGCGGACCGGCAACCCGCCCGGGGCAGAGCGGGCCGGGCGGCGCGAGGGAGCGGCCGGGCCAGGCCTCCGCGCCGCCCGGACGGACTCGGCCCCTGGCCCGCGTGGAAGGCGCACGCCCGAGCCCCGCCAGTCCCGGCCGCTCTCACCTTTCGCCAATGTCCTCGTCCTCCGCCGCCATGGCCGCCGCCGCCGCTGCGCAAGCGCCGAGCTCTGCCTCCCAGCCGGCGGACGGGCCGACTGGGCCGCTCGGGCCGCCGCCGCCCTTAAGGCCGCGCTCCGCGCGCATGCGTAGCCCGCCCACTCGCGCGACCCGGCGGCCCCGCGGCGCGCAGGCGCGTGCCCAGCCCGCTCCCCGCCCCGGGCCGAACACCTGCAGCGCGTGCGTCATCACGTTCTACCGGCTCCTGCGTGGGCCCCGGGCCCCGCAGTCAACCTGGAGCGTTTGGTGAGATTCGCCCGATAATTATGTAGTAACTCATCTCGGTGAGGACTGGATTGATGCATCATCCGCTGGACGGACTGACTGTTAGGCACTGGGCACCAGGCAGGCACCTGCTAGTACCACGACAGTAACTGATTAATGTTTAGTGACGAATGGAAATGTCCTCATGGAGGTGATGTGCGGTCTTCCACCAGCCCTTCCCCACAGGTGGATAGCCAAGGGGACAGGGAGACTCTCGGGACCCATGTAAATCCACCGCTATAGACGCTGGCATTACAATAGAGGTCAAGGCCAGCAACTTCCACCGCGCTCTGTGTAAATGTACAGAGTATTTAGACACATTGCTTGAGTGGGAATCACTGATGTAAATGTCAGCATGCCTTGACCTGTTTTCAAGTCTTAGAGGGAATCAGACACTGCCTAGTTAGTATTCGTCTATAGTATTTACTGCGTACCTACTATGTGCCCCCTGTGCCAGGCACTGAGAAACAAAGCACTGAAATAGAGAGCGTACCTTTGCAGAGCCTATGCTAATGTAATACCTTTTATTTTTAATGCAGTTCATTGCTCTTCTTCCCTAAGCCTCCTCCCTCACTACACTCTTTCTCTCATGGGTCCCTGTAATTCAAACTATCTCTATCCCCCTCAGATTCTCAGCCTTGTATGATTGCGATAGCTTTTTAATGAGCATTAGTGAATATCCTCCCAACTACACTGGAAGTTCCTTGAGGTTAGATTTGGTGTTTTCTGTATGATTTAGAGAAAATTAAAAAAAAAACACTCATAATTCCTTGAGCATAGTCATAGCAATAAATATTTTGTGGTGTTTGAACCAATTTATAAATATTTTAGGGAAGACTAAGACATCCAAAACACTTTTTTTTTGGGGGGGGGGGGAATTCGTGGTATTGCTAGAGATTTGTAGGGTCTCTGCAGAAAAGGACCTTCTACAATCTCCACCTCTCAGACCATATCTATATTAGGGGCATCTCCTTCTATAATATATTGGCCAGGCTGGTTATTGGGGACGCTGCTGCCTAGAGTACAATCATTTAACAAAATCCAAAGATGTGGTGGCAATTCTTGCAGCACCTTCAGAAAGTTGGACTGACATACATGCGCTCTCAAAGGACTTTGTGGACCTGGAGCCTGCTCTCATGATGCCAGTGGCTCCTGCACAGTGGGGGTGGAGGGGGTGGATGGAAAGAAAAAGAGAGCTATCAGTGTCCTAACCCTTTTAGTGACATAACCAGTTACCTGGAGTGATCAGTCTTTATGTTGGAAGGTCACCAGTGCCTACTCTGAATTCTCCAATTAGTCAGAGGTGAAACTTTGCAAGGCAAATACAGTGTCTGCCTTTCCTACTCTGCCGCAGGGCTATGGGGTCTGGAGACCTGAATGCTGCCATTACATCCCCAAGACAAGTATGCCATGAGTGGATGACTGGTGCCCCTCTGGTTTCAAGGTGGGTTTTAATTTCTAGCCCCTGATCCCCACTCCCAACAGAGATTCTCCAGGGGAAAAGTTGAACAACACCGCAGCCACCACAGGGTCTGGCTTTATCATAAATGTGCCAAGCAAACACTTGCAAGGCAGAATAAGGATAAGGGCATGAAGGGTTTTCTGAGGGCTTCAATGGCCTGCCTGCCCTATAAGTGCTTATAAAATGCTGTAATCAAACAAAGTGAGGGAGCAAGTGTGGCAGGGAGATAAGAACACGGGAAGGTAAGAGAAAATGATAGCTGGGTCTTGAGCTGTATGACCCACAACGGGTAATGGGGACCGGGCTGGGGGAGAGGAAATCTCATGACTAGAGCTTCTCAAACTCTAATCAGTATCTTGTTATTATAAATTGCAGGTTCAGACCCTGTAGGTCTGAGGTGGGGCCTGATTCTCTATTCATTGAGATGCTCCATTTCGAACCAGCTCCCAGGGATTGGGGGGTGGGGGGGTCAGCAGACCATCTTTGAAGTAGCGAGATTCTAGAGCAGCCTTACCCACTAGAACTTTCTGCAGTGCTGGAACTGTTCTAAATATAGTAGAGATGAGTTATGTAGCTATGAGGCATTTGAAATATGGCTAGTGCAGCTGAATTTTTAATTTTAATTACATTAAAGTTTAGAACACACAGAGCTAATGGCTACCAGGTTGGACAGCAAGGTGTAGATCTTATACTCCTCGTCCATGAAAATGGGAGTTTAAGACTAGATGACTCCCAACATTCTTTCTGGCATTCTATGGTTCCAAATTGTCTTCAAGGTATGTATGAAGATAGGGGTGGGAGTTTGATGGGGGGACACTTGTTAAAGTCTGGAGTAAGGCCTGAGGGGTTGAGAGCTGCCCCATGGTGGAGCATGCAGCGTGTTCCCTAGAGGCTGGATTCTAGAACTCGGTGGTGGAGCTGCCCTCCGGAGACAAGAGCCGGACTAGCCAATGAATGTCCGTGGAACTCTCACACCCACATAAAAGGCCTTCTTCAGCAAGATACAAATGTCAGGCCAGAAAGGAAGAGAGAATAATCTAACCACGTCAAAATTTAAAACAGCTTGGTTGGTGTGGTTCAGTGGTTGAATGTCAACCCATGAACCAGGAGGTCAGGGTTTGATTCCTGGTCAGGGCCCAGTTTCAGGCTCAGTAGTGGGCGTGCAGGAGACAGCTAAACAATGATTCTCATCATTGATGTTTCTATCTCTTCCTCTCTCTGAAATCAATAACTTTTTATTTTTATTTTTTAATTTGAAGCACCTCTGTGAAAAAAGACACAATATAACACAATGCAAAAATATGAAACAGACCAAGCTTTACTCTCTTTAATATATAAAGAAAATTGGATTGAAAAATAGATTTAAAAAATTCTTCCCAGGGGAGATAACTCTAAAGCCATAAACAGCCATATGATGCTGACACTGATCTGTGATCAAGGGAATGCACATTTAAACTATGATGATAAAAACGAGAAAGGTTCATGGTAATAAATATTGGCAAGATGTTAATCCATGGGGACCGTTTCCACACAGTTGATGGGACTGCCAATTGATACAGCCATTTGGAAAACAGTTTGGGAATTATATGTAAAATTCATGTGCCCTCTACTAGCCCAGCAATTTAACTTGTGGGAGTCTGGTCTTTCTCATGTGCACAGAGATGTATAAAAGGATGTTTGTTACCTTCAGTATCCTAATAGCAGGGGAGAAAAAGAAATTAATAAGAATGCCTATGAGGAAATAAACTCTAGCATGCCTATAATATGAAATACTGTGGCAACAATGAAGAAAAGTGAGGTAAATCTAATATGGAAAGCTCTCTAAAGCACATTCTATATAGAAAAATCAACATTCATGAAATATGAGCCAAAAGTTGATTCTTTGAAATTAATAAAATTGACAAACTCCTAGCTAACTGATCTAGAAAAAAAAACAAAAACACACACACAAATGAACAATATCAGGTTTGGTAAAAAGGATATCATCACAAATCCTACCCACATTAAAATGATAATTGGGCAATATTACAAACAGCTTTATGCCAATAAATTTGACAGTTCTTTGCCACTTCTCACACTGAGAGTGGGAGTGTGTTTTCCCTCCCCTGCAGTGTGAGCTGTGAGTTGTTTTGGCCACTAGAATGGGACAGAAGTGATGCTGAGTCAATTCCAGTGCTGGGATGTAAGAGATCCGTGGCTTCAGTGTTTACCAAGTCATGTGTTTCTCTTGGAAGTCAGCTGCCCTGGCAAAAATCTAACTCCTGGGAGACCACCATGCTGTGAGAAAGTCCTACTAGCCACATAGAGAGAGAAACCATGGGGAGCCCCGAAGCATCGGAGTTGTGAGGGAAGCCTTTAAAAATTTCTAGCTCCCTTTCTCCCCGCGTGGTTAAAATATCTACCCGAGTAAGCTTCCCACAGAATTGTGAGAAAGCAGAATGGTCATTGTGTTAAGCTGCTGTATTGTAACGTAGTTTGTTCTGTAGCAATAGATAGTTACACCACAATTGTTTCGTATAGTGCTAACCCTTTATCCGGCCAATGTATAATGCCGCTATTATGTAGCTGGTGTATGGAGTTCAAAGATTTATTTCAAAATAGTTTGTGTAGCTTCTAATGTTGAGGTCACTGCAGATTCAGATGCAGTTGTAAGAATAATATGAAGAGATCCCGTGTCGGCTCACATCTTTTGCCCATTTTCTAACTGTTGAGTTGTGAGACCTTTTTATATTTTCTGGGCACTAGCTCTTTGTCAGATGTGTGGTTTGCAAATATTTCCTCCAATATTGAGCTTGTCTCCTCATCTTCACATCGATTTTTGAAGAATAAAGTTTTTTAATTTAATGAAACCTAATGTTTTGATTTTTGATGACTTAAACTTTTGATGTTGTCTAAGAACTTTTTGCCTAACCTGAGACCCCAAAGATTTCCTCCTTTGTCTTTTTCTAAATGTTATGGCTTTACATGTTACATTTGACTCCGTGATCCATTTTGAGTTAATATTTGAATGAAGGGAGAGGTGTTTGTTTATTGCCCATGGATAGCTAATTGCTTGGGCACCATTTGTTGAAATAGAAATAGTCTTTAACGTATTATGATGTAGCCTCTTGTGCTCTTATAAAGAATACTAGAGCCTTGTGCATGAAATTTATGCATAGAGGGGGTTTCTCTCAGCCCAGCCTGCACCCTTTCCAATTGGGAATTCCTTGAAGGATGTCTGACTGCCAGTTTAGGCCAGATCCCACATTCTCTCACAATCTGGGACTGCTGGCTCCTCACAGCACACCTACCTGCCTGCCTGATTACCCCTAACTGCCTCTGCCTGCCTGCTTGATTGCCCCTAACCTCTCTGCCTGCCTCTGCCTCTGGGCCATTCTCTAGGCCTGATCCAAGCCTCTATGGCTCCTGCCAATGGAAAGAAAGAACTATCAGTGTCCTAACCCTTTTTAGTAACCTCTCTCTCTCTCCTTCTCTCTCTCTCTCTCTCTCTCTCTCTCTCTCTCTCTCTCTCTCTCTCTCTCTCTCTCGGCCTCGCCAGCAGCCACAGTGGCTGCTGATTAGGCCCTGCCTCTCTCTGGCCTCATCCAAAGCCACTGAGGCAGTGCTGAGTTCAGCACTCTGCCTGGCCTGGGCAGAGGCTAACAACTTCACTGCACCAGCCCCACCCCACACCCTCCTGCTGCCTTCCCCCCTCCCCCCGCTGTCCCTTTCATCCTCGCTTGGTGACTGGTCTTCCATCTGGTCGTTTAGGATATGATAGCCCCTGGTCTTTTATAATATAGATATATGATGTGTGAACAATGACAGGCATTTTTCAGGATAAGGAGATTTGTAGTGTGGATGCGGAAGGCCTTATTCCCCCAGCTGGTGTGAGAGTTTCGGTGGAACAGCCTCTAGCCTTCAGTCCCTCACGAAGGTCATGCCCTTCAGAGGAAGGCTCACATCTGATCACAGATGCAGGTAGGGGTATTAAGGGCCAACTATTTCCACCCAAATTGGAATGATTCTGATGAGTTCGTTTCTGCTCCAGAGCGCTCTCTGTATCCACAGCTCAGCTTCTCCCTCTGCCTGATTCCACTTTCTCCCTCCTTCCCACAGGTGTGGATCTCAGGGGAACATTCAACTCAGTTTTAGAGACCGCTTCCTGCGGATTTCAAACTGACACGTCTTCACTTTTTCCTGAATGATCAGCATGACGTTTGGCTTAGGTTTTGAGATTGGTGAAAAGGTTATGACTTGATACGTTTTTATACTACTGTTGTAGGCGTCAGTCACAACAGGAAAATTCTCATGGGAAAATGTGCTCTCACAGCACACCACTGCAAAAGAAGAGTCAGCTGGAATGCAGGGAAAGGATAAATGCGAGTTGTAGGATGACCACCAGCGTGCATGTAAGAGGAAGAAGAGATCACAGTGAGACAGGGTGAGAGCTGCATGATGCTGTCACCATAGTCTGTAGTGGCTCCAACACTAACCAGGAAGGTGGATGCGTGGGTGACTGTCCATAAGTACAGCAGGACCAAATCTCCCCCATCAACATGGGATAAGAAATCGGGTAGTCATGACCCTGCAATCATCCCAGCTCTCATGTTGATGTCATCCTAACACCTTTCATGACCCCTTAGGAAAACCAGACTTAGAGACGAAAATCATAGGAGTGATTGTCCAACTTCAAGCTCAAATGCCAGTGGAGTTGGAGGCAGAAAAGGGAGCAGAAAGGAAGGGGCCAGAGAGGCTAGAATTCAGTTTCCAGTCATGTCCCCCAACCCCATGAAGCCATACTTTGAGAAGTGAATTTTAACAGTGTCCCCTTTCTCTACCTTTCATTTGATTAAAATGGAGAAGTCCTGGATTTGTATTGTCAGTAGGATCAGTGTTTTTAAAAAGGATTTTTCCCACCACATTTCAGTTATTTTAACTTCTCTTTTTTCTCCTGATTGTTTTTTCTTTTCTGATCAGTGCATGCCGAAATAATAGGCATTCTCACAGATCAGGAAAAAGTGTTACCCTCCCAAATGTTCACATTGAAAATGTAAGATGCCTTTCCATGCTTGAACTTCCAAGAGTGAAATCCATCTACGTAGCCATTATTTATGCAGGGGCAGGTTTATACAGTAGCAGAATGTGTCCATAACCCATAATTCCCTCTGACATTCATGTTGCCTCACCATTTTGAAAATGCATCTTTCAGTTTAATACAGCTTATTGAATATCCATTCTGTTTAGTCTGCACTTGTGGTGGAAAACAAACAGCAACTGGTGTCTTGGCTCTATTACATTTTCTGACAAGTAGAAAATATCTGTTTGTGATGCAATACATACTTGGTTGTAAGTAATTCAGTAAATTGGCTTATTTAGCTTTCGCTCTGCAGGGAACAATTTTCACCCATCATTGATTCCCCACTAAAATATGTTGTGATTGTTGATACCGGCAGCCGGAAGAACGTGGTGGTGGTTTGAATAAATGAGGAGTTAGTGGAAATGCTGTTAGTGAAAATGCAAAACTAGCCATGCTCATTTTGCTTACCTATGTGATTGGAGCCGGCCCTTGTTAGATCATGACAGTCTAGTGTTAAATGTTCAAGAACTTGGTGAGCTAGATGTTTGAAATTGAGGGTGTTTATATCACAGAAATTGTCAGTTTTTCAAATCAGGGTGTTTTTGTTTGTTTATTTGTTTGTTTGAGGGATGGTTTACCAACACACGGTTTACTCCTCTACCTCAATGTAGGAGGACTACAAAGGAGATGGCAGGCAAAGAAATGAAAGTTTTGCAGGGAAAAGTGAATAAACACTGGTAAACTGAAAACACAAAGAATCAGATGACAAAGGTATAAATTTCTGTCAAAGTACCCAGGCATAGATAAGCACAGTTAAGCATTTGAGAGCTATAGACTGGTTATTACTAGATCAAGCAAGTATGGTAATGACTCATGAAAGTGAGTTTCATATAAGGCTTGTTTTCCTTTTTAAGTTGAGGTATATAGCACAAAGCATAATGGTTATCACTAAGTTAACACCCACATAAGCACAATCCAGATACCTACAGCTGGAAGAACTTTATGAAGCCAATTTCCTGGGATAAAAAGGCACAATCTAGGAGGGAGACAGTAATGGAGGGGGCAATTCAGGCAGGCATGCAGCAAAAGAGCTCCATAGCAGTACTGAGCTTCAAGAATTTCAGTTGGCACTGGCGGTGTAGCTCATTTGATTAGAGCAGTGATTCTCAACCTTCCTAATACCGCCAACCATAAAATTATTTCATTGCTATTTCATAACTGTAATTTTGCTACTGTTAATGAATCATACTGTAAATATCTGTTTTTCCAATGATCTTAGGCTCAACAGCAGCAGTTCTCTATAAGACTCTTAAGTGCTATGAAGGCTAGGACAATGTAGGACACATAGTGTTTGTTTAGTAATTATTTTTAGACCTGGATTGGATAGAACTGAATAAAATCTTTTGAAAGATGTTATGAATAGTGTTCTTACCTTAACTTCATCCAAGTTTTGCATCCATGATTTCATCTAATTTTTAAAAAATATATTTTATTGATTTTTTACAGAGGAAGAGAGAGGGATAGAGAGTTAGAAACATAGATGAGAGAGAATCATGGATCAGCTGCCTCTTGCACACCCCCTATTGGGGATGTGCCCACAACCAAGGCACATGCTCTTGACGGGAATCCAACCTGGGACCTTTTTGTTCTCAGGCTGACGCTCTATCAACTGAGCTAAACTGGTCTCGGCAATTTCATCTAATTTTACTGCCTTCCCCAAAATACAACATTTATTGATAGTTTTGTACCAGTAACAGAATGTTAATTGAAAGGAACACATACTTGCTGGTGCTATAGAGGGACAAGAAATAAATGATGTGATGAGCACTTTATTATTCATTTTATCAGAAGGCACTGCATCAAGAAGGTGTTTCTTATCGACGCACTTGCACAAGTACATTTGAGGCTGTTGACTTTTTTCAGAGATAGTAAATTGTGAATTTATTACATTAATGTTAATATACACAGCTTAAGGCATGCATTTCATCAGACAGGAAATCAAAGGAGCTGAAGTAACACAAACAGAACAGAGCTGGTTTAGGTAATTTTTTCTTGCACGTGTACTTTTCCCTAAGACCTGCTTTAACCCCTACCCAGAAACCCTTTGATGACAGTCTTGCTTTTTATTGAAGTTGTTTCTTTAACTTCTTCAAACAACTTCCAATTGCACTTTTTCTGTGATTCTTTATGATTTACAAAAAGAGGTTCTAGTTAGTACAACTTGTTGTTTGATGTCCTGTTGCTTCTTTTTCTACTCACCCTAAAAAGACTCTAGACCTGATATTCTTGATGAATTTGCTCAGTAACTCCATGGTTTTTCTCAATTTTCAAAGCAGTTTCCTTTCAGCTACCTGTTATTTTTCTTACCTTGTTCCCATTAATGATCTTTTACCTACCTAGGACACTCCTAACACCTCCCTGACTCCTCCCCAGGTTCTTTTGTATTTGTTGAATTCTAAATCCTCTCACCTTTCAACTCCAGTACTCATGATGTTTATTATCTGTCCTCAGGTAGCTGTATATGTGTAGCCACAGCATGATATGCATCTATATGGGTGAGAGGGATTTTCAGAGGTTTTTACTCCAGCATGCCTAGGGTCAGAACAGGTTATTATTCATGTTTTAATTGAATTTATTGGGTTGACATTAGTTCACAAAACTGTACAGGTTTCAAGTGTACAGCTCAACAAAACATCATCTGCACCCTGGATTATGTATTCTTTTTTTTAAAAAAAAAATCCTCACCTGAGGATATGTTTTTTATTTATTTTAGAGAAAAGAAGAAGAAAGAGAAGAGAAGAGAGAGAAACATCTGTTGGTTGCCACCCACATGCATCTCAGGGATCAAAGGCAACAACCTAGGTATGTGCCCTGAACCAGAATTGAACCAGCAACCTTTTTGCCGAAACTGGTTTGGCTCAGTGGATAGAGCATTGGCCTGGGGACTGAAAGGTCCCGGGTTCAATTCCAGTCAAGGGCATGTATCTTTGTTGCAGGCACATCCCCAGTAGGGGGTGTGCAAGAGGCAGCTGATCCATGATTCTCTCTCATCAATCTTTCTAACTCTCTATCCCTCTCTCTTCCTCTCTGTAAAAAATCAATAAAATATTAAAATAAATAAATAAACAAACCAGCAACCTTTTTGATGTATGGGACAATGTTCCAACCAACTGAGCCCCCGGCCAGGCCTGAATTATGCATTTTTGACACTTTCCTTTTCAGCCTGATTCTCTAACCTTGAGACAGGTTATATCGATAGTAGCCTAATTCAAGAAAGGCAAGTGGGAGACTGAAAATTTTAGCTTCTACCAGGGAGCTACAAGTAGGCAGCCCCACTTGTGTCACGCCGGCACAGCCATGGCATACTCAGCCCCACGTTGGGCACCATATGTGCCGAGCCAGCTCAGCCAGGTTTGGTGAGCCTGAGAGGAGGCGGTGAAGGATTGAGAAAAGACAGACAAGAAAAAAAAGCTGGGTCTGGGTGGGACACTGCTCTCTGATGGAGAGACAGCGCCACAGTCTGTAAGCTGTCTCTTTATTTTATAACCAGACTCCACGAGGCAAAGGGTGTGGTTACAATGTTCTCGTGAGTTTCAAATCTACTCAATTATATGCACCTAAACTCTATCAAGTCCTCCTCATTCAGCCATGTGGGACCACAGGCTCGGACCATAGGTTCAAGCATACAACTATAGCCTCTGGCTATCATTGTGCTGGGAGGGCTTTGCCCTCCAAGCTAGCACTTGCACGTGGCTTCCCCATGAGAGGACCATGCCCTCTCATTAGTCCGAGGCTTGAACCTGTCCAAATGCTGGGGCCGCTCTCCGTACCCATTGGGGCAAGAGCCACGTAGGTTGGCTTGGCTTGGCTTTAACAGCAGGTGATATTGTACAAATAACTGCTTTGCATATGACTTTCCTCTTTTGTAATGTGGGGATATGACTTTGCATATGACTTTCCTCTTTTGTAATGTTGTTGACCTCATAGATTATCCACTGTAAGAATCAAATACATTACCTCATTTAAGACAGAGAAGACACACTGTAAATAAAAAGCAGCTAATAAATATTCTTTCCCAAAGACACACAATAGTCACTAAATAAATATTGTTAAATGGAGAAATAGCTAGAGCGCATGACTCCTAATTAGCACAGCGATTGATTAAGGTCATGGGAGCTGAAGCTCAGACAGCCTGCCTTAAAATTTTATCTTAGTGACCTATGAGCTATGTGACTTTGGGGAATTAGTTACTATTACTATTGCCTATTTACTTTCATTTTGCTCAAATCTTGAGTGTGCTATGGTCTCCTACTCTTTCACCATCCTGCTTACTGTTATTTAGGACAGTTTTGTGTTAGATGCCTGAAGGAGGGACCAGCAATTTGCCCCCCTACACGGATGCCCACTGAACGCCGCCATTTATTCAGTGAGCATGTCAGCTGTTCTGAGCTTCAGCGCAGTGTTTCCCTAAGGAGTTGTGGCTTCTGTCCCTTGACTTACATGGGAATTCGCGGGGAAAGACAGGAGCAGGTTCAATAAGCATATGCTGTTTGACAGGTTTAAGGTTAAATTTTGTGTTTATGTAAATAAAATACAAAACTGTATTTAGTGGGATCGTAAAGGATGGCAAGATCCTAGGGATTTCTTAGATAAGGGAAGGCCTCCGGGGGGTGACAGGCTGCAGCCTAGCTCTGAAGAGTAGATAGAGGCTGATTTCCCAGAAAGAAGAGATGCAGGGGTCCTACAGTGAGGGGGGAGGGCACAACAGCTGGAGCAGAGGTGCAGGCGAAGGCCTTTCACGGTAGTGGAAGTGGTGGTTGAGGCTACAGCCATGCTAATCTCTGTTCACGGACTGAGCTTGTTTAACCCCTGTTTAAATCGGTGAGTTTTAAGCTATTATTATCCCCAATTACAAATGAAGAACCTGAGACCCAGGAAAGTTAAGTCTGTGCAGATGAGTCACACGGCTGGTGATTGCATCAGAGCTTGATATTCTGTCTTCTTCTAGAGCACCAGGGAACATGGCTGAAAAGAATGTGGAATTAGTAGAGGGGTAGGGATACTTCAAACACAGAGTTGTCTCCTGGACTGGACTCAACAGTTGAAGGAATGATGCTCTAATGGCAGAATTCTAGACATCGACATCGACCGCCGGGAGGTGAAAGAGGATTTTCTCCTTTTCTCCTCTTCCCCACTTTCACAGCAAACCAGCCTCTGCCTTCCAGACGGTGTACCCCCCAGGGTGACTCTGCAGTACTTTGTGTGACCAGTACCAACTTTCCCTTTCAGGGTTTAAAACACTCATTCCGGTCCAGACTGAAAACCTCTTAACGCAGCATGACTATGACTCTGAACATTCTCTTAGACCTGCACTTTCCTCCCCGTGAAGCATGGAGGCTGGATTAGATGACTTCTAAGGCCCCTTCCGCCTTCACTGTAGTATTCATCCTACAGATTCAGCATCGGAGTGACATCTCCTATAGGATTAGAGCAATAAAGGGAGCAGGGCGGGTAACAGCAGGAGTGCACGCTGTCTGGTCTCTCCTGGTTCCCCATCTCCCCTGCTCCAAATGAGTCTGGGAACTGTCCCTCTTACAAACAAGGGACATAGAACTTTTGTTTTTACATCATAGTATAGGGAGGCAGTTAAAAACTTATTTCCCAGGTGTGTATTTACTGAAACAAAGCTGTCATAACTTTGAACATGACTCAGCAGTAGAGCAATAAACTTCCCTCAGAAGTTTCCCCCTGATCAATGAGGCAACTAGTAACAGGCAGAGGCACTTAAATAATGATGCTACTGATCTTTAAAGGCTGAATACAGAAACATCAGAGTAAAGACATGTACTCAGGAAGTAGCACCTGGGGCCTGGCTCTAAGTAATGGGGATAGGAGATTTTGTTTTTTAACTAACCGGACGGGAGCCTGCGCATGCTCATGTCTGACTTCAACGCAATCACCCAGAGAGAATACCAGCTCAAGACATGTTAGAAATGCTTTTAGTGGAATCGTCATCAGAGGCAGAGAACACAATCGTTGACGTCCAGTTCAACCTTAAACCTTTGAGAATGGGTTTGATTTGTAAAACCAATTACAAAGCAAACCAGAGTCTTATATATGGAATAAGGAAGATAATCAAGAGAAATAATACCTCTGTGGACTTTCATCTGGAGATGGTGGAGTAGAACCCTATTGCCTACCTTTTTGCTGATAGATTGCTGTGTTTTTGTGATCTGTTGGTATCAGTCATGCTCTAGGGCCAAAGGGGCCTAAGAAAAAGGATTTAGGAGGTAGTTTTATTATAACAGCAGTGGTGGCGGTGGGACTGAGGAAGCAGCTGATAGGGAGGACTCTGGATCTGGAGGACTCTGGATCTGGAGGGCAATGCCCATACTCTGTTGTGAGCATTGTTCCTCTCTATTCCAAAGCACCAGGGAGCACTTTTCTGCTCCACAGTAGAGTAAAAATGTCTATTTGTGGATCTCTTCTCCACCCAGATGTTTGTTCCTTAGTCTCTGTGTCCTACATAATATATCAAGTTAATGTCTAAAAATGAATCAAATGGGCTTTTGCATAAATGGTGGTTGGACAAATAGAAAGTCACTTAGAAACCTCACATTGAAATAAACTCCTAACAGATCAGAAAACCAAACGTAAAATAGGAAACCAAATAATTATGTATGGGTACTATGCCAAAGTTGTGGGTTTGATCCCTGGTCAAGCCATATACAAGAATCAATCAGCCAAAATTGGTTTGGCTCAGTGGATAGAGCGTCAGCCTGAGGACTGAAGGGTCCCGTGTTCGATTCCGGTCAAGGGCATGTACCTTGGTTGCGAGCACATCCCCGGTGGGGAGTGTGCAGGAGGCAGCTGATCGATGATTCTCTCTCATCGATGTTTCTAACTCTCTGTCTCTCTCCCTTCCTCTCTGTAAAAAGTCAATAAAAAAATATATATATATATATATATATATATATATATATATATATATATATATTTTAAAAAAGAATCAATCAGTGAACGCATAAATAAATGGAACAGCATCTCTCTCTCTCTCTCTCTCTCTCTCTCTCTCTCAAAATCAATAAATAAAAAAATAAAATGCATATGTCTTCCCTAGATCTGTCCACTGAAAGAGCCTAGAGTCAATACTACTGTAGTGGGAGTGAGCACTCCTTGCCTCAGATCTTGGTTTCTAAATACCATTTCTCACCAATAAAGAGAACATTCTTATTCTTAGGAGATAGGTATTGAAATATTTACAGGTGAAATGGAGTGAGTCTACCATTTTCAAATGCTTCAACTGTGTGCATGTGGGTTGGTGGGTGGGTGGATGGGTGGACGAGTGATAAGGATCTAACTATTGCACCAAGTAATTCCCTTTCCTGCACCTGACATAACCTCTGAAGAATTAGCTCCACCTGCCCACACTTTCTTGAGCACACAGCCTCCATTCTGAAAATGAACCAAAGCCTGGAGGAACACTCATAAAAAGATCAAAATTACTAAATTGCATGTCCCTGATGCTTAGAGATCCTAAAAATAGACAATGCTATGGGTGCTCTAATTTTCTGCTTAAAGCTCCTTAAGTTCTTCCAATTCAGATATTTAAAATAGAGCACCTGGGACTTCAGTTTTAGTAGTCAAAGGCACTTATTGAAATACCACTTCCCTGTGCTTTTGTTTGTGTGTTTATTTGGCTGTGACAGGTGAGAGCTTTCATGAGCAGTTACTGGCTTTGACGCAGCTTGGACTTGGGAAATAAGGATTCTCACTGAAGCTCTATAACTAACTTGGAATGTAGCTTTGGACATATCACATCCCCTTTAGGGATCTTAATTTGTCAACTGCCAGATACAGGGATTGGACATGACTATTTTACACTGTAAGTTTCTGTGATTTTGAGTTTTTTCCAAATAGGATTTTGCATCTAAGAATAACAGGAGTGGAGCAAGAGCGAGAGTGAGAAAGGAGTGAGGCTTTATTGGGATATGAAGTGACACCTGGAGTAGGATAATTTTTTGACATCAATCTTGTGTCACATTCTTTAAGCGTGTTAGAATGGATAAGGGTGACAATTGGTTCTTCAAGTATAAGAACAATATTTTGGTATATGATTTTATTTTCCATTATCCTTAATTCCAACAATTATTTTCTTTTCAATCTAGAAGAAAAAGGGTTGGTTCTGAGTAGCTCTGTGGCAGTCAGTTAAACCGACATGAGCAGAGCAAGAACATGGGACAAGTACAGAGAAGGTCACCAGGACAGAAAGCCACAGGTGTCTAGCAACAGGCAAAACTGGAAAAACAAAGATCTTCCCTTACCCCCCACCCAGGGTAATCTTTTCCTCCCCAAGCATATTGCTGGTCATGGAGTTTAGACCCCATGACGTTTCATATTGCCAGTCATGTGATTTGGATCCTCCCCTGACCTTTCCCTTAGTTTGCTGCTAGTCATGTGGGTTGACACCCTTAGAAGAGAAAGAACAAGGGGCCAGCAAATAGCCCTTAGGTTTCATAGGGCACCAGAAACACCAGAAAAGATATCAGACAGCCCCCTGAGTCTAAGGGAGAGGGCTGTTCCCTTCTCATTTCTTGTCTTGCTCGTGGGAAAGAATTCAAACAGGTGACTGACAGGAGCATTGTAGTTAATTTATGAAGGAAGCAAAACAACGTATTTATTAAAGAAGTAAATCAGGCAAATCGATCAAAATACACCTGGCATAAAGCACAGATGGGCATTCCCCGTGGCTGCAGCTCATGTGGTAGCCTGAACAGCTATGCCAGAGTTGGCTGAGGATTTGTAACACACCTCAGCTGTTGGTTTAATATGCTCCCATGCATATTAAATAACCTACCAGGGCAGGACAATTGAAAAGAGAGCAAATCTTCTGTTTACTCGCATGACTGGGGATAATCAACCGTGACCACCTATCTAAAAGGGTTAGAACACAAATGCACCAAGCATGAAATCCTATTGAAAGCCACTTCATTCTCCTGATTATTCATTAGGGTTGCTCAGAGTCTGACAGATCTTCAAGGTCATTACTGTGAACATTACTTACCATTGTAATGTGGCAATGGAAAGCATATTCTAAAAGAGTTCCGTTCAGTAGAAGTGTGCACGTACAGGAAGCCACCATTTTATTTGGGTGAGTGTGAATCCACCCTTCTGCTGTGTGGTGTCAAAATAGGGATGTTGAAAGCAAACCTTCCAGAGCCTTCTTTGGTGCCCGGGTTGCGGGTATCTGCTCTCCATAAATTCCTGTGCAAAGAGGCCTGGAAGGAAGAGGGCCTTGCTGACTGGGGAATGTATGTGTGTGTATGTGTGTGGGGGGGGCTAGGGGAGGAGTGAGAGGTACTAAGAAATATAAACCCATTGAATATAAATGTATCTAATGAGTATTATGTTTAAATATCAGTTCTTCAAGCACTTTGAAGTGACTGTCCAGAAACACTGTTTTCAGTACCCCCACCCCGGCTACCCCAACCTACATGCCTATAGCCCCAACTCTCAGGACTCTGGTTGCTCAGGCTAGGGACACTCCTATGATTGTGTTGAGTGTGCTGCTGGAGAGGTTCTCTGCCATCCAAACAAGCGCACTGTACTAACATGTTAGAATCTATTATAGTTTCTGGAAAAGCAGAAATGTCTGTATTCCCATCACAAACGGATTCCTTACCTTATTCTAGAAGTGTGGCCTTAGGGTCCATGTCTGAAGCATTAGTTCTGGGAATGCAGTATACATCCCCAGGAAGGTGTGGATGGGGTGTGTGGTATGTGTGGGGAAGCTGGCTGATTGGTCTGATCCCTGAGCTTGTTGTACTGAGGTGACTGGTCTGATCCCTGAGCTTGTTGTACTGAGGTGACTTAAAATGTTAGTTTCTTTGACCTTCTATTCAAAAGACGGAGCCGAATTCCCCTCCTCTTGATTGGCAGCTGGACTTAGTGATCTAACAAGTAAAACAAGCAGAAATGATGGTATTTAACTTTAGGGATTAGGCCATCAGAAGGTATTACAGCTTCCTGCCTGCTCTCTTTCCTGTCCTTCCCTCTGCTGGCCATGTCAGGAGGACCTGGAAGCAGTCCTATGCAGAGGTCTGCGTGTAAGGAACCGAGGCCTCCTGCCAAAAGCCAGGTGAGCGAGCCGCCTTGGATGAGGGTGCATAGCCCTGCTGACATCTTGACAGCAATCGTGGGAGAGATCCTGAATCAGAACCACCCCGCTAAGCCACTTCTGCATTCCTGACTCTTACAACCTGGATGAGACAATAAATCTTTGTTGTTTTAAGTTGCTGTGTCTGGGGGTAATTTGCTAAATAACACCTACTGGATGGTACTGTTGCTCAGCCACATACACCGTGAAGGGAACTGTCTCACCTGCAGAGGCCAGAGGCCATTCCCAGTGCACTCTGAGAATTGGGCCCTTGACCATGGTTTCATACTGAGAGGCAGGCAGCTGCTCTCTGGATATTTGTGAGTTAAGTACTTTTACCCTTTCAAGTTACACTTCCATTTGAATAGATGTTTTATTTTTCTGAAATACTAAGGTCAGAAAAAAGATCTTTCTCACCCATATCTCATTAACTGACTGAGTAGCCAATATTATGTGCATTTCTTGCTTTGATTTTGAGAGTTTAAAATCCCATTAAGAGCACAAATGCTTTTGTAGTTAAATTCAAATTTTCAGGGGCTTCCCTGGTCAGAGGACTAACATTTGACATGAATGGTAGACACCAGCGCTCAGGGGCTCAAGTTAGAGTCAGAATGTTTTGCCTCCTGTGAAGGCAGAAAGTATATGCCAGCAATAAGATGGCCTAAATGATGCATGAGTTGTCACTTGGAAGTTCTGTACCCCTGTCTCAAGGTGGGACTGAAGAAGATTCCCAGGAAAACCATTATTGGCAGCAGCACATTCAAAGCCCTGGCCATGAATGCTTCCTCCTCTCCCTTCCTCATGACCTTCTGTTCCTTGTTTCTCCAGCACATGCTTTGTCTTTCTGCCTCTGTACATTTGCACATGTTTGTCTTCTTTCTGAATGCCTGTCTACTCCACCCCCTGTTCCCCACTTATCTCACACGTGTTCACAGGACCACATCCTCTCCTTTCCTCAAGGGCAGCACTTGGACGTCACATCTGCCATCAATCCCCCCAGCAGTCCCTCTAGCTCCAAGTAATTTATCTTCCCTTTGGTCTCCTATGGTACATTGATTTGTTTCCTGCTTTAATTATCGACACTAATAAAAGAGAAAGATGCAAATTGACCATACCTCCATAATGCCCACCAGCCAATCTGGAGTAAGTATTCAAATCAACCCAACAAAGATGGCATATTAATTTGCACATGCAGGCACAGAGCAAAGACTGAAGATGACTGAAGACTAAAGAGACTTGGCTTCTCTGCTGTGGCCAGCGTGAAGGCCTGGGTCCCAGGTGCTGGAGGAAAACCGGTGCTGGCAGCCAGGAGAAGGAAGGCCTATTGCAGGAATCTTTGTGCAACAGGCCTCTAGCTTATGTTATAATTGTGTGTGTAGATGCCTTGCTCTCCTAGACATGTGTGAATTCAGTGAGTGGTCACCAGTGAGTTGGTCCTTTATTCCAGAAAATAAAGTAATGCAGGAATTTTGAAAGTCACTGGATGAAACAAAGGTGGTTTTGGTTTTAGATTTTTCATCTGTCTTCATTTCGACTGTTTCTACTGGGTGAAGATGTGTAGAGTAGAAAAGAATTTCAGATCAAGAAAAGATAAGTATATACATCATCCCCAACCTGTTCTTGTGTGTATGTGTATGTGTGTGTGTGTGTGAGTGGGTAGATGATAGATAGATAGATAGATAGATAGATAGATAGATAGATAGATAGATAGATAGAAAATCTCCAGGAAATTTAAAATGAGCTGGTTTCCTTTGGGGAGAAATACTGAATGGTTTGGGGATAGGAAGAGAGCCCTATTCTCTTACAGCTCTTAAGTGGGTGTGTTATCCATTTAACTTTTTTTAAAATTAGAAGACACGTGACAAGGAAATCTAGTTATCATCTGTCCTCTTACAAAGTCTGTATAACTCTGAAGGTCTGCTACCTGTGTGGGCTGTAGAATATGCTTCTGTTGGGAAGGCTCAGCTGTACTGATAGCAAGGCTACTTCTAATTTTTGGAAGATAATTCAAAGTGGGCCTTTGTGTGTAAGCACACCTACTGAGTAAAGGCACTGACATCATTGTCTTAAACTACCTATTGAAGGATACTTGCATAGCAAATAGCCTTGATGACAGAGCTCGTTTCTCCCTATGGAGCAGAGGGCAGATTTGTTTCCTGTGTAGAGTGATGTCTCCCTCAGAGGTGAGTTTGAGCAGTCTTGCTAGCAGCTCCTTTAAGAGACCAGGGTTACCTAAACTCAGAGATTCTTAGCTACGATGCAAACCCAGTGAGTATACAGAATCCACCTGGGCTGCTCCCTGTTACCCCTTGGAACTTGGGGGCAAGGGGAGCTGAGGCAATGGAACTCATACCAACTTCTATGCAGTGAGTAATAAAGTCTTCTGTCTCCGACCCAGGAGTTTCTTGTCTTCATTCAGCACCCATGAAATTGTGAGATTAATTTATTAGCTCACAAATACGGTAAAATGTTATGTCCTCTGTAGTTCTTGACACTAATGATATAGATTTTGATAGTTGGAGCTACCCATCTTAATCAAAATCTAATATTTAGGATGAGCACTTCTCCTCAGGTGAGCAGTTTCATAGAGAAATTCTATTATTTCAATGGCTTTATTCCAAGAATGTATTAGATACACAGAAGACACAGGAAAGACCCATTAGCCATTTAGCCTGTTCCCTGCTAAGACAAGAAATTGAAATAACACCGGGAGCTAAATTGTATCCTTGCTTGCTTGGCAGATGTCAAATGGGTCATTGCACTAGGTTACAGGTTTCCAGTAAAACACAAGCAGAAATAAAATAACACTTTCCCCAGAATATTCAAAATGCTTATATGGCATATCGGCTACTCTAGCAAATAATGTTTGTAGTCAACACCGTGAGGATGGAAACAATTTACATATTTTGTTCTAGAAGAATGAGATAGGTTTTTTTAATACATGAAAGACACAGGAATGCAGGTAAGATAGGGTGGGGAGGAGAGCAGGGTGGGGAGGAGAGCAGGTATTAAATAGGATGGTCAGAAAGGACCTCAATGAGAAGGTGGGAGTCAATTCCTTTGAGGAAGGGGAGGAAGAAAAACCATTTCCATGACTAACAAAGAGCTATTTAGGCCGAGGGTCTAGCCAGGGCAAAGACCCCCAAGGTGGCAGGTGGGAGGATGTCAAGTGAGTTTTAGGAAGAGCAGGGAGACCAAAGCGACTGGGGCAGAGAAAAAGAGCGTGTAAATAGGTTTCCTGAGACATAAGGGATGATGATGGGGCTGGGAGACCCTATAGACCATTGTAAGGAATTTGGCTTTACTGGATGTGAGGCTTAATAATAATTTGAATTTGGGGTTTCACCGCCTGAAAATGAGTTAGAACTAAAATGATCATTGCAAGTGATAAAAAAAAAAAAAGAGAGAGAAAAATGTGAAATACTACCTGCTCTCAGGACTTGTACCCAGCGAGGCCTCGCCCTTCCCATGGTGGCCCCCACCCCTCGGGGGGACAGGCCTCGCCTCCCTCCTGCGGTCCCGCCCCCTCAGAGTGACAGCTCAGCGAGGCCTCGCCGGTCCTACCGTAGTCCCGCCTCCACTCAGAGTGACAGCCAATGAGACACGCCCCTCCCCTTTCCGGCTCCGCTACTACTCCACCTGACAGGCCCCGCAGGCCAACCCGGGTCCTCTTCTAGAGCGACACACGCGCTAGGCCCCGCCCCCGCCACCGTGGTCCCGCCCCCGGAGGCCCCGCCCCTCCCCGCAGGCCCCGGCCCGCCCCTGCCTCCGGGTCTCCCCGGCACTCGGCCCGCCCCCCCAAGACGTGTAGCGCCGCCGCGGCCGGTGAGTGGGGGAGGGGACTCGGGCCCCCTCGCTCCCCGCGGGCCAGCGCCCCAATCCGAACCCGGGACGGCTCCGGGGACTCCTCCCGGCCGCCGCCCTTCCTCCCGGGGCCCTGCCGGGACTGGGGAGGGGGCCTGGGGGTGCCCAGGTGGGGAGAGGGAGGAGTGAAGGTATGGAGGGGGAGTGGCTGTCGCAGATGGCGGGGTGTGGACAGCCCGGGGGTGGGGAGGGGATGTGAGTCGGGCTGCGCGGTGGGTTGAGTAAAGGAATAGAAGGAAGGTGGCGAGGCCGATGTCTGGGGTGGCGAGCTCAGTCAGGGTGGGGGGTTTCTCGGGGAGGGAGGTTCGGATCGTTGGGGGAGGTTGGTCGTGAGAGGGTGGAGGAGGCAGCGAAGCCTAGGGAGGGGCGCGTTTTGGAAGGACCTGGTCCCGGCAGCCCGGGATTTCTCTGGGGTGCGGGGAATCTCAGGAAGGGCGTGGCGGGAGCGGGCCTGCGGGGTGATGGGGTGTCCAGGCTTCTGGCTGGGATACGTCTCACACAGTTTAAATCCCAGGTGCCAGGGAGGGGCCGTGCCTGGGACGCAGGAGACATATGCACCGAATGGGGTCCTCCTCCTCCAGTCATTTTCCTGGCGCTGCACAGAGCCAGCACGGGTGTGCGCTGTCTCCTGTCAAACCGGGTGTGAGCAGATGAGACGATGGAAGGAGGCCCGGGATTTTGAAAGTATAGTGGAGGTTTACTCAGTCTCATACACAGTTTTTAATCACATTGGCTTAAGTCCTGCGGAGTTGTCATTCTAAAAAAAAAAAATTAATTTGAAAGAATCTTAGAATTGCGATGAAGAATGTTTAAAAGATTGAATATAATGTAAAGGTATGGGGGAGGAGGGAAAGGTACTTCAAAAAAGCAGTGAAATTTCTCTTTCATTGTCAAAAACTTGGAAGAGAGAGATAAGTAGAAGAATGAAAATGAAAATCCCCATTACATCTTGATACAAATTCTTTTGTATTTCTTGTGTATTTAAATGCACCTATTACTTCATTGGGATCATATTATCTGTTATTTCATAATTACTTGGCTTTTTCCTCACCGTTTTCCCAGATCATTAAAAATTCTCCATACGAACTTTTTAAAACTGTTGTGTAATACTTAGTTCATCGTCCGAATTCGTTCTTTTATCACATACCAGAGTTCCAACTGTGGGCCACCTCGTGTGCTTGGAGGTGAGATTCAGGGTTGCTCCAGATTTTGAGACATTATTCAGCCAAAATGACCAAAGGACATAGTCTTGTCTCACCTCACCGGTCACTTCCACGCAAGACTCAGTTGGGTGACTGTGCAGCGTGCAGTCAGGTCCGGGCCGCTGTGGCCAGGCTGTCTTCAGTGTGCCCCGTCTCATCTCCTCCAACTTCCTGTTGAGTCCTGAGGTCACGAGGTTCCCACCTACGTTCCTCAGGGAATGGGCCTCACCAGGCTCCCTACACTGTCCGTGTCTCTGAGAAACTTGATTGAGGGAGGGAGGGTGTGTGTGGTGCTGACTGTTCACTCCACTATCAGCCTATCTACATAACCGAGAGGCGGCTGCCCTACATCCCAAGGAGGGCGTGTCCCACACTTGCTCTCATACTTACCTGCCTCTGGGAGGTGTAAGAGGATGCGGCTGGGTTGTCTCTGGGGGAGTCCTGTCCCACTTCTCACCCTGGCCACTAGGATGGAAGCCCTCTGGTCCTCGTGCTCCCTCAGTGCGGCCCTTCCCTTTCCTCTCACGGACGTGCTCCATTCTGCTTCCTGACGGAGTGGTTTTGTAATTGTATTTCACGCTTCTCCTTGGGTCTGAAACAAGTTGATTCCTAAAGACAGCCTTGTGCATTTTCTTATTGGCCTTTGGATTTCTGATAAATTCCACTTATTTTTTTTCCCCCCTTTACCCAGACTCAGGAAGAGAGTAAAGGGCCCACTGTTATTTTTTGTTCATTGATAAAATATGCATATACGCTCCCCCCCCCACACACACACATACACACACACGGTTGAACTCACAGTGGGTTTCTCTTCCTGTGTTTCAGTCCCCATGGTCAGGATTCACCTCTTACTGTAGTAGTCAAATGATCCCAGGAGCTAATGTAAAAGACACACAGATCAGTAATCCCACACCTTTGTAGCGTTCTCGGCCCTGGGTGCAGCTGTACACGTGCTAAAGAAGGACAGGGGGTGGGGTGGCTATCTGCTGGGCCTGTGCCCAAGGCCTGGGTGGAACCCGTCGCTCCATGCCGTAGTCATTGCTGGCTGCCTTCTGGCTGACAGTCTGGGAAAAGGGGACATTGGCTGTGGGAGTGGAAAGCATTCTCCCTCCAGGCCCAAGACGTCTGTATACGTTGAATATGCTTGTTTCGATAGGCCCTAACTGGAACCTTTTTCTGCACCCACACTGAAAGCCCTCATGTGCCCCCATCTGGTATTCTGGTCCCACGTACTCACCTGGTGTGCACAGTGCCGGTGAACAAGCTCCCATAAGCCCCTCTGGTGAAAGGAGATCGCAGAACTCAGCCTAGACCAGTGTGCCACGAGGCTTCTTACCCCCAACATCGAACCCTTGGTATTCACATCCCTGGGGAGAAGTGGGATTCCAGCAGGCCCGGATGCCGCTGGCCAGCGGACTGCAGAGGACAGGTCTGCCTTGCCTGCCTCCTGTGCATGCCCGGCACAGAGAGGGGCAGAGGTCTCCCGAGGAGAGGGCATCCCCAGCGGTGTGACTGACTGGACGGGGACAGCTTTCCTGAGCAGAAGGCGCAGGAAGCAGAGCTCAGGGCTGCAGGGGCAGGAAAAGAGAGCATGGGTGGTGTAAGAGGATTCCTGCCTCTTAGGTAACCCGGACTGTCAGTACACTGTGGCCCGATGAATGGCACATATTATCTCTGTCATCAATGTGGGGAGAGGCCTGGTTTCCTGCCACTGGGTTCCCTTTGTCTTTCAACCTCAGCAAATCTGAGAAGGGAAAAGTATCTTGTTGTCACTCTTGCTTTTCTTTTGCTAGTAAAATTGAGCATCCTTTTAAATGTGTGTCAGCCACTTGTATTTCTTCTTTGGTGACGTGCTTTCAGTGTTTTTGAATTTTAAAAAATATATATATTTTATTGATTTTTCACAGAGAAGAAGGGAGAGAGAGATAGAGAGCCAGAAACGTAGATGAGAGAGAAACATCGACCAGCTGCCTCTTGCACACCCCCTACCGGGGATGTGCCCCGCAACCAAGGCACACGCCCCCAACCAGAATCGAACCTGGGACCTTTCAGTCCGCAGACTGACGCTCCACCACTGAGCCAAACCAGTATCAGCAGTGTTTTTGAATTTTGTTGTTGTTGAATTTGTAAGAACTCTTTGTAAATCACGTATTGTGACACTTTTGTCTGTAATGTACTGAAAATCCTACTAAGGTTGTGCCTCTGCAATAAACATAGGGATGCATATAGTCTTTCAAATTATATTCTTTCAAATTAGTGCATTTAGGATATGTTGTTTTTATATTATATACTAGAGTCAGGCTGGCCTGCCCTGATGGGGTGGGGAGGGGCAATCGGAAAGGGGGAGGGGGAGAAGACCGATTTGGGGCGGGGCTGGCTGAGGGGAGGGGCTGTAGGTGGTTGGCTGGCCCCGCCCTCTGATCGAACTCCTGGTCAAGGGGACAATTTCATATTAGTCTTTTATTATATAGAATATATATATGTATGTACACATTATACATATAGGAGAAAAAAAACTATGTAGTGCCTAACTTCTCAAGTTATTTGCCAAATGTTGCATTTCCAGCTTAATATATATCTAGCATCTTTGGATCATCTCTCTCTCTCATTCTCCTTCTGGTCTAGAATTTGAACATTAGGCACAATTAAAATGCTCTAATGAAAAAAGAATGCCTTGAGGAATAAAAGGGAGATTGTATCTCAAATGAGAATAAATCAATGAGCAAATATTTACTATGAGTTTGTAAATAGTATTCATATATACGTTTAAAAATGAAACCTGCTTTTCATATCTCAGAAAGATTGTCTTATGACCCAGCAATTACGAGGTAGGCCTTCTATTACATACCAGTGCATACTTTGACCTTTGATGCCATGCACATATGTCCTGCTGACCAATTCCTTGTTCCCTTCACCTAACCAGTCTTTTCATCGCTGCTGTTTGTTCACGCACAGTTATTCTTTCCATGTCTTTGGTTAGGAACCCGGGAGCCATCCATTTATCTTCCCAGGTTGTGGGTTGTCTAGCTCCCTTCCTTCCTTCCCAGAAAGTTTGTTCCCCACCTCAGGAGGCCAATTGGGGGCAGGGCTGGCCCAGGTTATTGCTGAGGTACTTAGCCCAGGTGTCAGGACGATTTGATGCTTCTGCTATTAGACTGGGAGCTCCTCAAAAGTAAGATGGAGACTTTATTTATTTTGTGCTTTCCAGACTATCACAGCTTGGTTCACAGTAAGCACGTGATTCATGGTGGTTGTGTTTGATATTTTCATTTAAAAGATGGTGATGCTTATCTCATAGTCTACTGGTAGAGTAACATTTTCCCCCAACATTTTTTTTTTTAAATCAAAGATTCCAGAAGTTCAGGGGAGTTGAAAGAATACCAGGAAGATCACCCATATCCTTGCTCCCTAAGTTTACCTATTGGGAATCCTATCACTCTGACACCTAGTTTGTCCTCTGCTCAGAAACCGACAGTGACTCCTACTGGCCGTTGGGTCAGGTGACAAGCATTAAGTATTCTTAAATCTACACTGTCCTGATTCTCACTTAATTGATTTATACATGTTATTCCCCTGTATAGCATAGCTTCTCCCTTTGCTTGATCCAAAACTTCTACACATTAAGTGTTCTGAGTTCCATAGCTCTAACTGCCATCTGTATAAATCCTGACTATATCATTAGCTGTTTGGAGGTGAGTACTAGGTCCTATTTTTATCTGGTTTCCTTTATAGAGCCTCATGTGTTGACTTTTGATTTGGTTGGTATCTTTGATAGTATTCCTGATACATTGTAGTATAATTTGAAAATAACATTGATTTATAGTACCTGTGTTGCCCAAACAAAACTTATGCTCTGTTAGAAAAAAAAACCAAACAAAGCTTATGAGTCCAAGCTAGACAACCTGGTCAGCTTGCTGCAAGATTTCCCCCAAAGAAAGGAAAGGCATTCTATGGTGTTGGTCACTCCTTTTGTGATTGTTCTAGAAAACTGATTTATACTTGCCCTTTGGAGTCATACAAACTTACTCCAAGTTCAAAGTTAGAATAAGTAAGTCTCCAGTCTGAAGATCGCCCCCTGAGAATCGCTGGGTCAGAGAGATTCATATGAGAAATATTTTAGAGAGGCCACTGGGCCTTAGTGACTGATAGCATTTGGGGGTCTCCAGTTGACTTTTATTTTTCAAGCTTGGAAACAGAGATCAAGGTAACAGAGAAAGCTGATGCTGGGAGATCAACTCTATACCGAAACATGAAATTGGACTGTGTCAGTTCCCTTCTCATAACAAATGAGTGACTCCCAACATATATTGCACAAGGCCCAGTTCCTCTGTAATCATGTGTCCTTGTTAGTTACGAGCTCTTTCCCGTCCTCCCTCCACCCTTCACACAGATAATGCACCTTTTCTGAGTCTTGGCTAGTTTTCATTATTTTATTTTCTTGTAAAAATATTGAATGAATGAACTTAAAAAAATTATTTTTATTGATTTTTTTTTTCTAAGAAAGAAAGGGAGAGGGATAGAGAGAAACATCGATCAGCTGCCTCTTGTAGTGCCCAGCCCACAACCTGGGCATGTGTTCTGACTGGGAATTGAACCGGTGATTTCTTGGTTCATAGGTTAGTGCTCAATCCCTGAGCCACACTGGTGGACTATTTTTCATTATTATTTTGTAGGGCAATACAGCTTTCTCTACTTAGGATGCCTTCGATTGTCTGTGTGGCAAACTCATATATTTTTCTAAATCCTGTTCTGCTGTCATGTTCTTTATAAATAGTTTCTAATACCGCCTGTGCATTTTATACTGTTCCTTTTCTGTTACCTGAATGTCTTCCCTATTGGATTCTGAGCTGCTTACGGAAATAGATGGTGTTCCCTCATCTTTGTAGAGGGCCTGGCTCACACGTGTGCTTGAACCATTGGTTAAGCGGTCATATAACCCAGCTGGATCATGAAAAATTTTGCTTTATCTTAAAAGTCAGAATTAGGTCTAACAAAGAGAAAATGCAAATACAATTTATATGTTTCTCTTTGCCATTACATCCCATGTGTGCCTTTTATTTTATTTTAATTTTCAGCAAGTTTGTCAAAGATGAAAGTGACCTTATCAGCTCTGGATACTTTTGAGAGTTCCTTCACGCCTCTGGTAGTCATAGAACTTGCTAAAGATGTCAAAGATGAAACCAAGGAATGGCTGAAAAACAGAATTACCATGAAAAAGAAAGATGGAGGTGAGTAAAAGAAATAGTATTCAGACTTACTCATGCTCAGTGACTAAAATTTTTTTCAAGTGTGTTTTACAATTTTTTATAGATATATTTCTAAAATTAATGTTGTTTCTTTGGTCTTTATTATTTCAGAAAGGAAGGAAGAGGGAGAGAGAGATAGAAACTCAATGATGAGAGAAAATCATTGATCAGCTGCCTCCTGCACGCTCCACACTGGGGATCAAGCCCACAACCCGGGCATGTGCCCTGACCAGGAATCGAACTGTGACCTCCTGGTTCATAGGTCAATGCTCAACCCCTGAGCCACATTAACTGGGCTTAACAGCTACTCTTAACTTTTGGAAACCTACTAAAGAAAACTATCATTAAATTCAATCAACTGTAGACTTAATGGGAAAAGTCATTGAAAACTATTTATTTGATATTTAACATTCACACAATCTATTATAGTTCAATGTAATTGTGTAACATTTGAGGCATTTTTACTAGGATATTTTATTTCAAATTAATTTTCTTAAATTCTGATCTGTTATTTTTTTATATTAGAAACTATATCTCTATCCTTTATAATTAGTACAAATTTAGATATCGAACTAGTGAATATTGAATTCTTGTCTCATATTTATTTCTAGTTTGAGTAACCGACAAGCCACTTATTATTGCATTTTCCAGTTTTGACTTTTATTTCAAAAAGCTATAAAGAACCTGCCATCTCCAACTTACTTATCTTTCCTATTTATTTGGAAAATGGATTTAAATTGTTAATATAATTTATTTTCTTTCTACCAAACTAGAGACATCATATTTATTTAGAAAGTTTTCCTCTGTGAAACTTTTATGTTTGTCTCTTTCTAAGGTTGTGCCTACCTTTTGTTTTCAAAGGAGCCCAGCTGTTGTTTAGACCGCTGTTAAATAAATACGAGAAAGAAACAGTGGAGAACCAGAACTTATATCTTGTTGGTGCCTCCAATATTAGATTGCTGCTGGGGGCAGAAGCAGTGGGATTGGTAAAGGAGTGCAACGATAACACCATGCGAGCCTTTACCTACGGAACCCGACACAACTTCAAAGAATTTGATGGTAAGTCCTGGGATGATTGCTATTGAAATTACTTTATCAAAGAGAATTTTTTTGATGAATAGATCAGGGGTCAGCAAACTTTTTTTAGCAAAGTGTATACAGAAATATTTGAGGCTGTGTGGGTCATACAAATCACGATTATTCAACACTGCTATTGTAAGGCAAAAGCAATATAAGAAGCTTTATATTTTGTTAAATTTACCACTTTTCTATTTTGCTTACTCCTTATGTTAGTCAGTTATTGTGTATATCATTATTTTCACAACCCCAGGTTATTTGAATATTATTAACTTTATTTTGGCTATTATGGAGAAAAATAACGAGATTTTTTGCTTTATTTTAGATAACAATGATGATTTCCTCACAATGGCAGAACGTCAATTCATTATCAAACATGAACTTGAAAATCTTAGAGCCAGAGATGAAAAAATGATCCCCGGTTACCCCCAGGCAAAGTTGTATCCAGGAAAATCTTTATGTAAGTGTTTACCTCAACCAGCTTCATGAATACACGTTCTAATGCAATTACTTTTTCTTCATAGACATAAATAACACGGGGGCTTTATTTATTACCGAGAAACTTACACTACTTTACAGTAATTTACTTTTCCATGAACATATCTTTTGCCTTTACATTATATTGCAGGTATTATTGTTTTTATTATTATATTTTTAATTGAATTTATCAGGATGATATTGGTTAATACATTACATGTTTTCAATCAATATATTTGTTATATATGATTTTTACTTTTTATGATCAAGGTCTCACAGCATTCATTTAGTGTAAAGCTGAGTGTGAACACCTGGACATATTACTCAGTTAAAATGAGCAAAGTTCCCTTTATGCCCAAGCACTGTGCTATAATGAAAATCTGTGGAGGAATAAAAACGGAGACCTGGTGTTCACCTGGAGCTCTCTCTCCACCTCCTCTCATCTCCCTGGTATGAACACAAGCAAACATAGAAAGGTTAGGAAGAGTCACATATATATTTATATGTGTATGATTTTGCTGGGTACAGCATGTATATATACAGGGTGTCCCCCCAAAATGTATACATGACTAACAGCTAATAGCTCAATTGGTGTTCTTTTCTTTTCAGATGTAATCCATTGGAAATAATAATTATTCAAAGCTTGTGTACATTTTTTGGACATCCTGTATATATAAACACACACATATGTATATACACGCACTGTGTTTTGCTACATACATACTTGCAGTGAAAATAATACGGGAATATAAGGATGTATTTTGAAAGCACAGGTTTCCCCAAGAAGCAGTTTTTCCTTACTAAGACAAAAGGGGGCTGCTCACACCAGTCGGGAGTGTCCGGGGAGGGGGTGCAGGGGCACAGCAGCAGCTGCAAAAACTGCGGGGTGCAGAGGGCCCCATTGCTGCGGGCCTTCTCTCCCTGTGGGGACTCTGTGTGCTCCTCACTCTGCTGAGGCTGGTTCCAGGCAGCACACCCTGCCCCTCCCTGTTGCACAGACACACAGTGAGGAGGGCGAGAGAGATTTCTGTTTTTACTTTTGAACTAAGCACGTCACATAGCCAAAGGCAGAAGCAGTACTGTTAGCATTGTTATTGCCTTCTTTAATTTAGAGGGTTTGGTTGTAAGCCAGGTTACTGATAGTCCCCCTTCAATCAGATTTTGCGTTGTTTAGCTCATTGTTAAAGGGCTGTAACAGGAAAAACCCTAGTGCTTGACAAGGGATCCTTCAGCCTACTTGAAGGAAGGAATCCTGGTTGAAGTTGTTCCTTTCTATAAATAGGCCCGAAGAGCATCATATTTTCCTTTGAAGGTAAGGCTCGTGTTAATTACATTTTTAGCTGACATCACAAGATTGAAGGATTTTTTTTAAAACCCTCTATTTTTAGAAGCTGAAACCAGAACCATGTTTTTGGCGTTGATGGTGACGAGAAGCCCAATAATTTAGGACCTGTGGCTTTATAGTCTCTTCACAGCCCTATTTTTAGAAGTATTCAAGCTGGTTTTTATGTCTGGCTGGGAAGTCTTCTACAGTAGAACGGAGTCATTTAAAAAGAAAAAGAACTTAGAAATAATTAGATAATAATTTAGATGCTGTAGATCAGTTCAAAGATAAAAAAAAATTGATGTAGTAACTGAAAAGGATAATAACAGGAAGAATGAATATGCTATAGTTGTGCGTCCCCAAGAACGAGAGAAGAATCAGAACAGATCAACTTTCACTAATATTATCTAAGAAAAAAGTCCACAGAAACTCTTTAGAATAAAAATATTTAAAGGTGGGTTGGATAGCACCAAAGACTCACTTAACTTCAAGCTTATACCTTTTCCAATCACTAAGGAGGATATCATTACAACCCTACCTTTTAAAAACTGGTCTTCTTTATAGCTTGCATGAGAAACAATTGAATGAAGAACCATAATTAAGACTTTTTTAGACCCAGACTTTTTAGTATCAGATATCTCCTTTTTATTGTTATCCTTTCTTTTATTTCTAAGAAGTTAGGTTTACTTTTAAATTAGTAAATCTGGGGATTTTATGAGAGGACCTATGTCCTAAGAACACACTGCCTCTTTGTCCTCCTTTGTAGTAACTACAGACCTGGTGCACAAAATTTGTGCACTGGGGGGGGGGGGGGGGAGAGTAGGGAGGTCCCTCAGCCCTGCCTGCACCCTCTCACAGTCTGGGAGCTCTCGGGGGAAGTCTGACTGATGGCTTAGGTGGCAGTTGGACATTCTTAGTGCTGCTGCAGAGGCGGGAGAGGCTCCCACCACTGCCACTGGGCTCTCCAGCCATGAGCCTGGCTTCTGGCTGAGCGGTGCTCCCCCTGTGGGAGGCACTGACTACCAAAGGACAGCTCCTGTGTTGAGCATCTGCCCCCTCGTGGTCAGTGCACATCGTAGCAGACAGTCGTTCTGCTGTTCAGTCGATTTGCATATTAGGGTTTTATTTTGTTATATTTACTAAATGAGAAAAGATTACCAAACAATGCGTATAGAATCATCCCATTTATACGTATCAATATCAATATATAAATGTACATATACATATTTGTACATATGTGTGTGTGTGTATATATACATATATTTTTTGAAATCTGCTTGTACACTAAATTGCTATTTACAGTGGTTGTTTTGGGGGGGAGGAAGTGGTTATTTTGGGCATCTCATTCTGATTTGTACATTTCTGTATGGTTTAAAATTTTACATCGACTTGTATTGCTTTCATAGTCAAAGGAAATAGTCCCGATAGTGCCGTTCTGGAGAACAAAAGGAGTCTGTGCCTGTGCGGGAGGCGGTGCGCGCTTGCTCTCTGCGGAGCACTCCTCACTGACCCGAGTGGCTTCGCAGCACCACATGGAGAGTGTCATGAGCCATCGCAAATTCATTCTATGTTGTTTGGCACCTTTCCCTCCGCAGTGAGAAGACTGCTCACGTCTGGCATCGTGATCCAGGTGTTTCCACTGCATGACAACGAGGCCCTGAAGAAGCTGGAGGACTCGTGGTACACAGGGTTTAATCTAAAGTATCAGCCCATAGGTACGTGCCCATGCCCGTTCCCGCAGAGAGAGGAAGACCTACCAACGAAAAGCCGGCCTTCAGCAGTGGTGTCATCCCACTGGGACTCACGAGGCAGGGCTCACCAGCTGCATGCTGGGAAAACAGGGGGCAGGGGAGTAGGAGGGGCTAATGACCTGTTTATTTATTTCTAATATGATTTTAGATGGACTGAATTACAGGCTTTCTCTCAATGTCACCAAAACAGGCAGCTCAGAGTGTCCTTTGAGAGCGTATGTCAGAGTTGGGTTCTATGAGAACTGAGTTTGTGAATATTTTGTATTTAAAAATTTCAGTTTCTTTAGAGCTAGTCATTTGGAGTTAGTCAAATTATGCTCATTCTTAGGTGCCGACTTGTGGGCCTAAATATCTAAGGAGGTGGATTTATAAGTATAGTACATATTGCTGTTGTCGATCCATTTTCTCGGAATACAGTGATAATAATAACCGTGAATTTATTTGGTGTGTGTTGAACCTATTTTGTATAAATAAACTTATTTAATACAGATGTCTGAATTTTGGGGTTTAGATTTTTTTAAGTATAAAATTATATTTAAGCTGGTAGATTGTACCGTATTCCTTACTATCAGTTTTTCCTTAAAGGATATTTCTCTTTTGATTTTATTTAAGGGAATCCCTCTAAAATGATTTTTTTTTTAATTTCCATTCTGAAAACAACTATTACAATATCATAACTGAACAAAAATTGTTTTTCAGATTACATTTTGAAATTGTATTCTGAATAAATTTTTGGTAGCCTTTGAAAGGAATAGTTTTGTTTTTGATAGTTCCCGGTGACACAGTAGTCATTTCATGGTACACTATGACATTTTAAAAATTTTGGCAGTTAGGTGGCGGTGAATTTAAAAATTGCTTCTAAGTCTTGGTAGTGAAGTATTTATTAGCTACATTTTAGAAAGTAAGAGGAGAGAAGGAGTTGATGGTGAAGGCTGAGCCTGGCTGAGGTGAGGGGTCTGAGGCCTCTGGGGTGCTGGGACTGGTGATTGTACCTGGGGCACAGGCGGATATTGAACTTCCTCCTTGAGATCAAAAGAGGATGATCATGTGATTTGGAGCCCAGGACCATGAACACCTTTTTTTTTTTTTTTTTTTTTTTTTTTCCACATGGCTTCTGATTTTAACCTGATTCAGACTGAGGCAACCTCACACACCCACTGTTTATAAATGTTGGCGTTTAACTGGCAATAAATGCCACCTAGGTTAGCGAGAAAAAAATAAGGATAAGAGAAAATAGCTGATCTCAGTTTATTCTAACCCACAACCATAGACTGATCTGACATATGACCTTAAGAAAATTACATGTTAACTATGTGTAATTGAGCTAGAAATAACTTCAACTGCTGCACCTCCCCCACCCGTGGCATCCCACCCGGTCCCGGGGCAGATGCTTGTACAGTCCACACGCTCACCCACGTGGCTGCGGCTGACAAAGGACACAGTGGCCTCTCTTGGATTGGACAGCTTGTGTCCAATTCACAGAATATTAACGGTGATGTTGCTTGGGCCTTCTTCTTCCTGGTGCTCAGAAGAAGGTGTGGCTAATGTTCTAGGAGTCAGTATGTAGAACATTGCTTTGCGCTTTTGATTAATTTTCCTTTAATGTATTGAAAGATTTGCCATGACACATGAGTGAAAGTTTATATCTTTAGGTAGGGGGAACAGGATACCATGGGTGGGGAGTCTTTTTGAAAAGAACATGTGTGACTACAGTTTTAAAGTCGGAGAAAAGTGGAGAAAAGCATAAATTAAAAGGGGAGTGCAAGTTTAAATGTTTTATTGGCCATGGCCGAATTGAATTGAGGACCTTGGAGATTTGGGACAAACCCCTTGGTGATTTTTGCCTTTGGGAAGAAGCTTCCATCAGATGAGGAAATAAAGAGGAAGTAGATGCGGGGTGCCTGGCAGAGCCTGGCCCTGAGCCGGGGGAAGTGTCAGGCATACAATACAGATAAATGGGGTCTTTGTACTGGTTTAGCAGGCGGATGGGTTTAGCATCACACACTGATTGGGAAATTATGGTATTATGTGAGCCCCACTTAACTAAAGAAATGAGTCAGCTTAGTTGAAAAGATAAGAAAAGAAAGTCTTTGGTAGTCTGTAATTAAGTTCTTCTTCTTCTTCTTCTTCTTCTTCTTCTTCTTCTTCTTCTTCTTCTTCTTCTTCTTCTTCTTCTTCTCCTTTTTCCTTTTATTACAGATGGTATCCGTGGCTACTTTGGGGAAACCATCGCTCTTTACTTTGGATTTTTGGAGTATTTTACTTTTGCCTTAATCCCCATGGCGGTCATTGGGCTGCCTTACTACTTGTTTGTGTGGGAAGACTATGACAAGTATGTGATTTTCGCCTCCTTCAACCTGATCTGGTCCACAGTGATCCTGGAAGTGTGGAAGCGTGCCTGTGCCAGCATGACCTACAGGTGGGGGACCCTGGTCATGAAGAGACAGTTCGAGGAGCCCCGGCCAGGATTCCACGGGGTCCTGGGCATCAATTCGGTCACGGGCAGGGAGGAACCTCTCTACCCCAGCTACAAGAGGCAGCTGCGCATCTACCTGGTCTCTCTGCCGTTCGTGTGCCTCTGTCTCTACTTCTCTCTGTACATCATGATGATTTACTTCGACATGGAGGCCTGGGCCTTGGGTGTCCACGAGAACAGCGGGTCCGAGTGGACCAGTGTCCTGTTGTATGTGCCCAGCATCATCTACGCCATCGTGATTGAGATCATGAACCGCCTCTATCGCTATGCTGCCGAGTTTTTAACTTCGTGGGGTAAGACTTGGTGTTTTATTTTTATCTCACGCGTCAGTAAGAAATATTGCTTCCTTCATGGGATTCAGATAACTGCTACCTTGCAAAGCAGATGGATGCTGCTCGGGGCTCCTTATAGAGTCGTGAGGAGAAGTGCTGGGCTCTGTGAGCTCCAGTGATCTTCAGTAATCTCCAGGTAATGGTCATCGCAGCTCTCATACATTGAGTGTTAGTTACTCCTAACCTCCTCAGCACCCGTGAAAGACACATTTCACCATTCTCATCTCCTCAGGACACGTGAAAGACACGTCTCACCATTTTATGGATAAACGTACTGAGACGTCACAAGGTTCAGACAACAGATGGTAGAGCCAGGCTAATCCACACCTCTCTGTTCTAAACTTGTGCTCCTGGTACTAAGCCGCTGGGTTTTATGCTAAAGGGAAAGTAGATTGGATTATCTTCCTGAAACTCTGGACGGATGAACTTTGTCTAAGTATCTGAAAACCAGCTGTCTAGTCTCATGCCGGGCACGGAGCGCTGCCATTGAACTCAGTGAGGTGTTCATGTGTGTCTGCGGTAAGAGAGGAACCTGCTTACAGGTTAAAAACAGCCTCATTAGGCCCTTCAGTCTCTCATTTACTTATTCATTCAAACAAGCAAACATGTTATTATTTCCTAGGAAGAATCTAGACCTTAACCATAAAGATATTTTTTAAAATATATTTTATTGATTTTTTACAAAGAGGAAGGGAGAGGATAGATAGCTAGACACATAGATGAGAGAGAAACATCGACCAGCTGCCTCCTGCACACCCCCTTCCGGGGATGTGCCCTCAACCAATGTACATGCCCTTGACCGGAATCGAACCTGGGACCTTTCAGTTCAGAGACCGACACTCTATCCACTGAGCCAAACCGGTTTCAGCAACCATGAAGATATTTTAAATTACTTTTGATAGCCATGTAACGGCAGCTGCTACCATTTAGTGAGTGGTCTTCTTTGCTGATACTGGGCTAAGCGTGTGTATTCTTTCTAACCCTGACAGTGACCCTGGGAGGAGGGTGGTGTCCGCTCTGTTTTGTAGACAAGGAGGCTGAGTGCCCCAGGTCATGTGACTTGCCCATGTCAGACAGTGGCTGAGTGGCTGGGTTGGGTTTCCAATCCAGGTCAGCCTAACACTACCTCTCCGTGCACGGTGACACTTCTCAGCGGAACCTTCCTTTGTTCTTCTGTCCGGCTGTTCCAGGACCTGCACTGTGTCCCCTCTTCCTGGCTGAGGATAGAAATTTGAGTTGCCCTTTAAGCTAAGCCTTTCAAACCACACACACTGGAAAAAAACTTTCTTTATTGCCCTTCTCCTTAGGCAGGGGTGAGGAACCTTTTTTCTGCCTAGGGCCATTTGGATATTTATAACATTTGAGGGCCATAAAAATATCAACTTAAAAATTAGCCTGGCCCTAGCTGGTTTGGCTCAGTGGATAGAACATTGGCCTTCGGACTGAAGGGTCCCGGCTCAACTTCAGTCAAGGGCACATGCCAGGGCTGTGCGCTCTATCCCCAGTAGGAGCATGCAGGAGGCAGCCAATCAACAATTCTCTCTCATCATTGATGTTTCCATCTCTCTCTCCCTCTCCCTTCCTCTCTGAAATCAATAAAAATATATTTTAAAAAATTAGCCTGCTGTATTTGCTCAAACATTTAATTAGCTCACCCCTAATTTCTTGGCAGGGCCAGACCAAATGATTTTGAGGGCCATCTATGGCCTGTGGGCTGGACGTTCCCCACCCCTGCTTTAGAGGTTGCTATCAGCTTCACCATCCCCACTTATCCGGGGTCTTTCTCTGGGTATCTGTCTATGGGGTCATTTGCCAACACATCCCACATTTCTTTGTAGCAGTAAGATTGAAAAATAGTTTCAGACTGCAGGGATACTGTGGTAGCCCCCCAAATGTGTCTTAACCTTGGTTTCTTCCTTGTCGGATGCTCCTAGTGGTGAGCAGTAGGCATGATTGACAGCATACTGCATTTACTAACTGAGGCTCGGTAGTTGACATCCTGCCCACAGTGCAGGTCTCACCTCGCCACAGAGCTCCCTGCTGCTAACTTATCTGAGAGAAATGACCTCTCCTTTTGATGTTTTAGAGAATCACAGATTGGAGTCTGCCTACCAGAATCATCTAATTTTGAAAGTTTTAGTGGTAAGTAGAGTTTTCATATACACAATCATTTTAATTATGAAATTAAAGAATACCATGTAACACATCAAGCACCCAGCCTGTTTTGTCTTCCGGACGGAAAGTATAGTGATAGTCACCGGCGACTGACAGGGCGCTTAACGTGTTAACATTTAGGAATATAAATATGAAGACTTGCTTCTAATTTCAAGATACCAGATAGTTAATGTATTTTGAGCAAGTAGACAAGGATTGATTAATGGGTGTGTTTATATCTACACTCAAGCCTATATGATAAAATTCTAATATGCAAGTCGACTGAACGGCAAAACCACTGGTCGCTATGATGCACACTGACCACCAAGGGGCAGATGCTCAATGCAGGAGCTGCCCCTTGGTGGTCAGACAGAAGCTGGGCTCATGGCTGGCAATGCAGCGGCCATGCCAGGAGCCTCTCCCACCTCCTCTGCAGCAGTGCTAAGGACCCCTCCTGGGCCTAAGCCAACAGGCGGACATCCCCCGAGGGGTCCTGGACTGCGAGAGGGAGTAAGCTGCTAGCAGTCTTCTAAATGTGCATGTGGTTTAAGGCTTCAAATGTAGAAATTTGTGTATAGCCCATTTCTATTTATGTAAAAAGCTAATTATCTACTTTATAATCATGTTTCCCTTCTCTTTGGCGACTTCTTTGAATGCTTCACCATTCAACAATCGCTGCAGTTATACACAGTTCATTTAGTGATAGAACGTTAAATTATTTTTCAATTAATTTTGGTGAAGGATGCTGAGAGTTGAGGAGGTTCCCAGCATGTTCTGATGGGCAGAAGGAGAGAAATGGAGAGTAGGCACTGTGTAACTTGCTTGTGGGTTGTGTAAAAGCTCACACATTCTGCCTCTCTCCGCCATCATTATAAACAACAAAGATGTGCCGGCTTGAAAGCACCTCACTTATCAGGAGGCATCTGTACCATAACTGAGAATCAAGACAGGTGCGTGGAGTCCTCCGAACTTGCTGTAACTGATTTAACACAGTTCATGTACTTGACTCTCCAAGGCAGAGATCGAGGCCCCCACTGAGAAAAAGTCTTTGTTTAGCTGTAGAAATCATTTTGAAAAGCCTCTTTATCTGGTTTTTCAGCCCTTAAAAGATCAGAAACTACCATTGGGAAGGTGTTTGGGTTTCTGGAAGTAGGTAAATTTATAGAGGCAAGAGGGCGCTTGGAAATAGAAAACCTGTCATAATAGGTGCTCATAATTTAGTGGTGTAGCAATTTGGACATTTGTGCATATCTAAAAAGGCTCATTCTAGCCCCACAAAGTAATTGATATTCAACATATTGATGCCAAATCAGCAAGGAAGTTACCTTCTCTGTTCTCTGTGTAAGATTCAGGGGAACAGGGAATGCATTAAAAAGATCATTCAAATTGATTTTAACCTGGAGCCTTTGCCCTTAGAGGTAAAAACGCTCCATTTGGCTTGAAGAATTCAGTTACTTGTGGGACTTTATTATTCTCTGACAGTTCAGATACGTTGACAGGTGACTGACTGCCTTGTGAAAAGACTCACATGTCAGGATCTGCTTGTGTTCCCTGGGTCTCTCCCTTCCTTTGTAATCTTAGGGGAGAGCATTTCCCACTTTCCCAGGCTTTCGCTTTCCACCTCCCACTCTGACTTAGCCCTCACTCCTCCCCTGGCTGCATTGATCTTATTGCTGACTCTCTGCAGTGACTCCCTGTTCCCTCACTAACGAAGTGCCCGCAGCCATACCCAAAGCAGTCTTGTCTCAGGAAGTAGCCAGCATGAGGCTGGAGGCAGAGAGGAAACCCATCGGTGCAGGGTGTGGTTGCAGATTCTTGAGGAGGAGAACTGCGTGAAGAAATGGCACGTGTTATGGGGGATCCCCAGCCCGGAACTCTCTGAGCAGGGCAGGGGCGTCTCAGGCGTGTGGTGACAAAGATGCCTCCCGCACTCGGCTGGTTGTTACAGCTGGTCTCTCTTGTTGGTGCCACTCATCTACCTAGGCATCTCCTCTTCACGGTGAGGAGTCTCAGGTCCGTGGGTACAAGGAGGCTTCTGGGGCTGGGCTACTTATGGTGGAGGGGTTGGCAGTCCTTCTTGCTGGTGCTGCCCAGCCATCCTCACAAACCTTCTCGGGGAAGGCAATGGGGGGCCTGCAGGAAGGAGGGAAGGAGAGCGTAGCCCCTGGCTACTCATTGTGAGTGGGGATCCCAATAGTTTCTCTTGGTTCATCTGCTGTTTTCAAGCTTCTAAGTGGGTGAGTGGGGAATGAACCCGCCTGGGCTACCTGGGTTGCCAGGTTGGGGATGGGGAATGGTGGGCCTTGGTCTCCCTCTTGTAAGAACAGAGTAGAAACAGGAGCATCCGCTGCACTGGTGCTGTGTTATCACCCGGTCCTGGGTTATTCCCCAGCCGGTTCCCGGCCTCTGGGTCTCCTCTGGGTGCCTCCTGCATCATGTGCAGGGTTTATAGACTGCCCACTGAGGAGGAGGAGGAGGAGGAGGAGGAGGAGGAGGAGGAGGAAGAACAGGGCTGGAAGTCTCTCATTGAGTTTTTAAGTGTAGTGCTTACAGTTGTACTAGTAAATGTAAAGTACTGGGAAGCAACACTAAATGTTATTACCATTTTTTTTTTGCCAGTTCAACTTTCTGAATTGCTTTGCCTCACTCTTCTACATCGCCTTCGTCCTGAAGGACATGAAGCTCTTACGTCAGGTGAGTGTGAGTGGCAGAAGGTATCCATTCTTCAGGCCTTAGAGGCGGTTTCTTGTAGCCAGGCAATGCAGTTGCTTCCCATTCTTACTTTTACAAATAAAACCTTTTCAATTTTGTCTGTTTCTAAGCCCAGTTCTAATTAAAAACAGAAAACCCAATAGGACCGTGTAGTGTACTCAACTGAAAAGAAAATAATGGAAGCTAACCAACTTGTAAAATTAATGGTATAGGGCAGTAAAATAGAACACGTAGTTCCTATATATTTGTATCTGTATAGAATTGTAAGAACAGTTCTAACAAAACATATTTTTTAAACTTCTGTGTGTGTCTCAGGGTGGGGTTGATTGGTGTAGCCTTACATAGGTCTGATACATTTCACTTTTAAATTATAGGTGGTTGTACGTTAGAGACAAGCAGATCCTTTTCTGAAATGTTAAGAACGTCTGACATATATTTAATACTGTGTATGTTTGAGTCAGCTGCTGGGAGGGCTGCTCTCTCCTGGTGTCAATGTCCTGTGACTTCTTGGTATTTATATGAGAACTTGGGATCATTTGTCAGGAAATTAAAAAAAAAATCATATAACAGAGAAAGTTTAGTATTTTGTATTAATAGTTATGGTCCTAACAGCTTGCATAAAAGTAAGTTAAATGTTGTGCCCTTAAGAATTGCACTCTACATATTGCTACTTTTTAAAAGTTATTTTTGAAAATGGAAAAAGTAGTTGGATGCACATACCCTCCCCAGTCCCACCTCCAGAGTTAGTGGGGTGTGACTTCACATTTCTTACACTGTAGAGAGAGTCTCCTTCACATAACAGGGGACAGACGGATGGGAGAGGATTCTTTAAAAAATAGAATTCTAATATCAGCAAAGAGGTTGTGTGATGGGAACACTGGTATCCATCTGGTGAGAGTAGAAATTGACACACCACCTCTGGTGTGGTATAGTCTTCTTAGTACAATAGAGCCTTAACTCATCTCTAATAAGTCATCAGAGGTGGGTGAAGATTCATATGTGCAGGTACCCAAAGAACAGCATTTGTGGTAGTTCAGGTTGGGAACAACACCTGCATTCAACAACAGTGCCTGGGCTACATAAAGAAAGAATTTTTATTGTCACAGGAAAGTGCTTACAATATGTAATGAGAGGGGGAAAAACAATACAAAGCTGTATATATAGTATATGGCTGATTATTCTACTTTAATTTCTACATATGATTGGAAATGTCCAAGATGTTAGCAGTGGTTCTGTCCTGTTTGTGGAATCATGGGTGACTTTTTATTTTTCATTTTCTAAGGTTTATTTATTTATTTATTTTTTTTACAGTGGATGAGGGATGTATTCATTTGATAATATTCTTAATGTTGTTGCAAAACTATTATTTTTCCAAAATTGGCAACATCATTAAGATATTCAAATTTTGTGTCCAGGATGATATAACAACAGCAACAACAACAAAATCTAAGGAAATTTGTTCTACTGATTCATAACTGGTTTATTTTTTATTATAATACTATTTGTATTATAATCTTTTTGTATTTGAATCTAAGTCTTCCCTGCTGAAAAATAAACACAGATTAGAAACATCATTCCAACACCTGACTTTTCTGAAACTAGCTTTTACAACAAGAGCATACTATTTGTTGAAAATGGCCATTTTCTTTGCATGATTGTGCACATAGGATGGTTTTACTAACCCACACTGGCAAACATGTATGTGCTTCTCCTCAGAGCCTGGCCACGCTCCTGATCATGTCCCAGATCCTGAACCAGGTTGTGGAGTCTCTGCTGCCTTATTGGCTCCAGAGGAAGCACCACGTGCAGGTGAAGAAGAAAGTGCAGGCTCTGAAGGCTGACATCGATGCCACGTTGTACGAACAGGTCATCCTGGAAAAGGAAATGGGCACGTATTTGGTAAGCTTGCATCTGGTTGAGTTTCGCATTGACTCAATGTGCATAACAGTCACGTACCACGTACATACACACAAGTAAGCACTCATGGTCTCAGCTCAGTGCTGTCCAGCTAGGAAAGGGCTACTGTCCTGAATCTGAAGTTATGGCTAAAACACAGAGGATGAGCTTGGGGAACCCCGTGAGTGCTCTCCGAGGTGCTGGGAACAGCAGCCAGAGCCGGTGGGGCAGGGGGTGAGACGGCTATGGGGCCAGAAGCTTGGCTCTCTTCAGATGCAAAGAAAAGATTGAATGTGGGTTCTGGAAATATCGGAGGGAACTTTGTAAAGTATGTGGTTGTCTAACCACTGTGCTGCACACTTGAAACTAATACAAAAAAATATGTAAACTGTAATTGAAAAACTTAAAAAAAAATTTTTTTAAACAAAAGAAAATATTGAAGACCATCACTAAAAATGAAGATTAATTTATAGTTTAAGTTACTGAGTGCTACTGTAAAAATAAAATAGTTCCTAAGAAGTCTGAAATTTTTTAGGAACTATCATTGGAAGTCATAAAACCTAACCATGTATTTAGTGTATTTTTATTGAGCTCTGACTACATTCACCACTTCTGTAGTGGGGGCTGGTGTTGGGGTCACATTTGCTTTAGGTCATTATTTCTTATATCTTGCACCTACCTTCTTGGTATGGTATAGTCTTCTTAGTGCAATAGAGCCTTTGGTGAGAGCCCACTGCCATTCAGCTTCCATAGTCTTGTTTTTCATCATGAATGAATTCATCTCCTGATAATTGAACTAACTTTCTTACTTAGTTTTTTTCTCATATGCTTAAGAATTTTAGTTTGTATGTTCATCTGGAGTAGGAATTTATTCTCTCTCTTTCTCTCCCTCCTCTACCCACCTCCCCACTCCTGCTCACTACATCTCATATGCTAACAATGCCAGGCAGAGCTTGGCATGACTGCTGGGCTGCCCCGCGGCACATCTGAGAGACATTATCTGCACGTCTCTGCAGAGGCTCAACCTTTTACTTTCTGAGCCAAACCAGCACAATTTTGAAAGCTGAGCATAGGCTATGATGGTTTCTTAAGACCGAATTGTGGTAAAACCGGCTTGATTGCTAAGATTTTTACTCTTTCCCCACTCTTGATTACTTCACTCTTCAGAGAATTAGATCAATGCTATATCACTGGGCATATTTTAAAGCCACATCTGTATGCTGCAACACAACGTAAGGAAATGCTTCCTGGAGCCAAAGGCAACCAAAGAGCAGTTTAGAAATTGCTCGCCGCTGAATCCCCAGCTGAGCATCCACCGGCCAGCTCCCAACATACATGTGCTCGGTGCTGCTCTTTGGCGAGCCTTGGAAACTGCCAGAGAGACTCACTTGAAATCCCTGGGCCCGTGCTTCATCCAAGTAGCCAGAGCATCTAACTCTATAACTAAGTTAGGAAATTCTCTATTTCGGCAAAATATAAAATACGAATAGAAACTGACTAGAAGTAGAATCTGACTTATACTAAAGCTCTCAGCTCCGGAGACTAATTGCATGTCTTGGAGAAAGACGGACTCTGAGATGCAGTAATAATAATGATTCATTTCACAATATCCATGTTTAATATTGCTTTAAAATATCATGATGAGTATTTTTCTTAAACCCAAGTTGTCATTGCGTGTGCATAGGGGGATCATGGGGAGGTCTGGAGTGCGGCCTTAGGCGACATGGCAATTATGACACAGCATAAAGCAGTGCTCAGCTTCCCTCGGGTCAGAGTAAATGTGATTGTGAACAGGCATCTAGCGTCCCTGAGTCCAGTGAGAGGTGGCGGTGTTACTCAGGTGACAACTCAGTGCTTAAGCATCCTGCTTCAGTGAGGCCTTCATTGTCCAGTTAGTAAAGATCATTGAATAACTCACTCCGAACTGTTAGTATCTCTAGTTGTTGAGGGTACACAACGACTATTGCCCCCTCCTCCTTTGGACTAAACTCGTGGTCGGCAAACTGCAGCTTACGAGTCATGTGTGGCTCTTTGGCCCCTTGAGGGTGGCTCTTCCACAGAATACCACGGCCTGGGCGAGTCTATTTTGAAGAAGTGGCGTTAGAAGAAGTTTAAGTTTAAATAATTTGGCTCTCCAAAGAAATGTCAATCGTTGTACTGTTGATATTTGGCTCTGTTGACTAATGAGTTTGCCCACCACTAGTCTAAACCTTTACAAACATAGCGGAAAGGTTTTTAAACCTGGTTTCAGAGGGATTCTCCATGCTTCCGTGGTCTCCTTATTTTCTGCTGTGGACTCCTTTCTCTGGCCTCTTTGATGAATATATCACTTTCCTTAGGGTGGCTCTGGGGAGTTTCCTTGTCCTATCAGCTTTGTTTTCCTTTCCTTTTAATAGAATTGAGATAAATGTCTAATACCACAAAATTCACTATTTTAAAATGTACATTTTAGATTTTTTTAAAATAAGTTCATAAGATGTGTAGCCGTCACCACTATCTAATTCCAGAACTTTTTCATCATCTCCCAAAGAAGCCCATAATCATCTTTTTTTAAAAAAAATTAAATTTACTGAAGTGATTTTAGTTAATAGGGTCATATAGGTTTAAGATGTGGATTTCTAGGTTACAAGATCTATATATTTCACTGTGTGCCCACCACCCAAAGTCAAATAATCTTTCATCACCTCCACCGCCCACGGGAGAAGCCTGTAGCACTGGGGGAGGGGGCACTCAGTGAGGCTGAATAAAGATGAGCCTTCTGAGCAGATCCCAGAAGGTCCCACTGTCCACACCGGGTGGTGACTTCTCTTTGGAGCGAGGCTTTGTGAGACCTCCAGCCCCTCTGCACCCTGTGCCCCTGGGCGTGCCTGTTGTTACTTTTACGGCTGCTGTGGACCTGGGAGCAGGAGGTGAATCTCGAGTGAATTTAAATGCACAAGGTTGAGCTGTTTTTCTTTACTCAGTGCTGCCTGAGTTGCTACTAGCCGTGGGTTAATTTAACAAGACTGAAAAAGTAGATTCTGACAACTTTTGCCCTTTTTGTTTGTTTGGAGGGGCCAACTTCTGGAGGTCCTTACTCTATCCTTTTTACTGGCATCACACTATTAGTTTTTCCTTTGGAAGGTGAGGAACTAGAGTTCTGGGGTGCCCATACTGTGAGGGGCCATCCTATAAGATTTTGTTTTTAATTTTTAATTTTTTTTTTTTCAGAGAGGAAGGGAAAGGGAGAGAGAGATAGAAACATCAACAATGAGAGAGAATCTTGATCAGCTGCCTTCTGCACGCCCCTTACTGAGTATCAAGCCCGCAACCCAGCACATACCCTTGTCCAGAATCAAACCCAGGACGCTTCAGTCCCCAGGTCAATGCTCTATTCCCTGAGCCAAACCCACCAAAGTTATTCTTATTAGACGGTATTAAAACAAAGCCTGTTTTCTCCTTGTGGCTCACAATTCCAGGGCACCTTCGATGACTACCTGGAGCTCTTGCTGCAGTTTGGCTACGTGAGCCTTTTCTCCTGTGTTTACCCGCTAGCAGCGGCCTTCGCTGTGCTAAACAACTTCACCGAAGTTAATTCCGACGCCTTAAAAATGTGCAGAGTCTTCAAACGTCCATTCGCAGAGCCTTCGGCCAGTATTGGTGTGTGGCAGGTAATTATTTGAGGGAAAAAAAAATATTCCTTTAAAAGAAGTAACAGAACGAGGCATTGTGATTTAAAACAATGAGCCCAAAGAAGAGATTCGGGGAAACGGATTTCATTCTCGCTCGGCCACCAAATAGCTGTGTGACTTCAGTAGCCGTTAACTTCCTCTGGGCCTTGCCTTTCTTATTTTTAAAATTGGAGGCAGGGGTGAGGAAGGTAAAATATGATCTTTATGACTCCTTTCAGGTGTAAAACTTGGACAATTTTCTAGGAGAGTAGCCAGCGGGGCCTTCCCTTACATAACGGGGCCCTCCCCACTGCAGTGTCAGAAGGAAGTGGCACAGTACTTTCCAAATGCAGAATCTTACATTCACAGAAAGCATTCTTTAGGAGCAAAGGAGAGGGCCAGACACTCTCAGATGAAAGGAAACCAATAAGAGGTTTTTTATTGTCAGGGGACCTATCCTACAAGTAGGACTGAAAGTTCTCAAAACTAAGGAAATTATAAAAGTAGGACTCTGGAGACATTAGGAAGAAATAAACTTGCTAAGCAAAAATACAAGTCAATTCAATAGATTTTCCTTCTCTTCTTGAGTCTTTAAAGTTACGTTTGAGAGTTGAAACAAAAAAATACAAAGCTATCTAATGATTCTAAATACTATATAGAGAGAACATATTTAGGCAATTATATTACAAACTAGAAGCCTGGTGCACAAATTCGTGCATGGCTGGTGCTGGCTGGCCTGCCCTGATCGGGTTTGGGGGGAGGCAATCAGGGGTGGGATCAGCCTGGGGGGGGGCACAGGCAGTTCACAGCCCCCTGGTTGAACTTCTGATCAAGGGAACAATTTGCATATTAGCCTTTTATTATATAGGATAAGGAATGGTAAAGGGAGGTAAGATTTCTATATTTTACTCGAGCTGATAAATAACAACACAAGTAAAAAAAAATGTATATATATATATATCATACACATATAAAATATAATGTAACTATATATACGTGTGTATGATATATATATATATATATATATATATATACACACACACACACATACTTAGAGCAACCCCTAGAAAACTATATAAAACATATATTCAAAAACACAGATAAATCAAAATGGAATATCAGAAAATGTTTAGGTAACTCATAATAAGACAAGAAAGCAGTTTTAATTTCTTGTTCGTTTTCTTTCAGTTGGCTTTTGAAACAATGAGTGTGATCTCCGTGGTCACTAACTGTGCTCTGATTGGAATGTCGCCGCAAGTGGATGCATTGTTTCCGGAGTCAAAGACAGACCTCGTTTTGATTGTAGTCGCAGTGGAGGTAAGTGAGAGCTTAACTCTTCTCCAAATCGTTTCTACATCAGATGCCTCTGTCATTCCAAAGCAGTGATGCCTCTGGCTGGCAATTTAGCCACATGCATTTACTGGTATGAAAGCCACGCCGTTCAGGTGACGGGAAGACAGGAGTCTGAGGCTGTGCATTCCTGGTGATCACCGGGGATTGAAAAACGGTCACCACGGCGCACACAGGGAAGTGACTTTCCCTGCCCGGTCAGGGCTGAGTAGATAAATCTTATTTGAAACTCGAGGCCCGATGCACGAGAATTCCTGCAAGCCCAGGCCTTCCTTCCTCTGGCTGCTGGCACTGGCTTCCCTCTGGCCACCGGGCTTCATCCAGAAGGATGTTAGGAATGACGTCAGGTCTAATTAGCATATTACCCTTTTTTATTAGAGATAGAATTCTGTAGGTTTAATATGGTGGTTTTTTTTTTCTCCTTTTTTTTCTTTTTTTAAGTCTAACCTAGGGCTTTGTCACTTCTACTTTCTCAAACAAATCCAAAGAAAATATTTTTTGAGAAAAATTCATGTTTAAGTCTCAGGTTTGGAGCCCATTGTGAAACATTCTAAAACTCCAAAGCATGCTGTCATGTGTAGGAGGACTCTTAGTTTCATATACAAAGCACAAGCTGGCTGTCTCTGTACTGCTTAGAAACCATTTAATTATGTTTCTGACTATGGATTGCTGGACCGTCTTAAAAAATCAAAGCACTTACCAATCACAAACAAGAATTTGCAGGCAACTTTTTGTTACCAGTGATTTTAGTTCTCAGGAATATTGTGACCTTCTAGTTGTAGAAATTTAAAACATACGAGAGTGGTGAAAATTTGTTAAAGCAAACTTTGCAGGAACATAAAGTCGTGATTCATATACCTAAGGTCTCAGGACTTAGGGCTGACCAGAAAAAAAAAAAAAAATGAAATCCTGGAATTCATTTGTATATTCAAATGTGCACTTGTACATTTCCAGTAGTGGCTGAAGAAATACAGTCTGCTTTGCTCTATTTTGCTCTTTTAGCATATTTGATAGAAATCTGTGCTTGTGATAGATGCTATATGTAGAATATTTGTGTTAGAGAATGGTTTTAGATGGCAGTGTGTAGGAGGGGAAAGAGAATGGCTCTGGCAGATAAAAGTAAGTCTGTTTAGGACTTGTGGGTTGAATAGGATTTTGGAGAGCTATTTGCAAGGCTGATTTATTACCTGTGGAAGTGAGAGATGAAAACAGAGAGGGCCCTTAGCCAGGGGATGGCCAGCTGGCCAGGCTCATGATGTAGCGTCTTGATTTAGCATTAGGCCCTTAACTTTGCAGATCTAGCAATTTGTCTTTGCCTGTAGTACAATCATGGTTAACTAGACTTTTGGGACTGATTTATGCTTAAACTAATGAGACTCACAAGGGATTGATGAGAATACCCAGTAGTTCATTTACAGAAGAAGATACCCCGTTGAGCATCTTTTCATAGATTGTAAATGTTTTCATTTGTAAACCTTCTTTGGAGAAATGTCTATTCAAATCCTTGTCCATTTTTAAATTATGTTGTTTGTTTTTTAGTTGTTGAGTTGTAGAGTTCTTTATATATTATAAACATTAACCCCTTATCAGACATATGATTTGCAATATTTGCTTCTATTCTGAAGGTGGCCTTTTCACTCTGTTGATATTATCCTTTGATGCACAAAAGCCCAACTTTTCTATTTTCTGTCTTTCTCTTTTTTTTTTTTGTCTTTGTTTTTAGTGTTATAGTTAGGAAATCATTGACAAATCTAATGTCATGCAGATTTTGTCCTATGTTTTCTTCTAGATTTATAGTTTTAGGTCTTAAATCTAGACCTTTGATTTATTTTGAGTTAACTTTTACATATGATATAAGGTAAATCATTCTTCTGCATGTAGCTATCCAATTTTCCAGCATCATTTGTTGAAAAGATAGTCCTTTTCCCAGTAAATGGTCTTGGCACCCCTGTCAAAAACCGCATATGTGAGGGTTTGTTTCTGGGCTCTTTATTTTATTCCATTGGTCTGTATATCTATATTGTCTTTTCATGCATTTTATTGGGGGTATAATTGACATACATAAAGCTGTATATATTTAATGTATATACAAGTTAACAAAATAAGTAATGTCTGTCTTTTTGCCAGTACTACACTGCTTTGATTTTCATAGATTTGTAGTACATTTTTAAATCAGGAAGTGTGAGACCCCCAATTTTTTAAGATTGTTTTGGCTATTTGGTTGTATGTTTATAGTAACTATAGCAACTTATTTTCTGACTTTTGAAAAAACTATTGAATTATATAGGCACAGATTGGTATTAAACCAAGTCCTCCCCTTCTACCACCATTAATGTATTTAAAGATTTATTTATTTTTACTTTATTGACATTTGAAAGAATCCTCGCTTTGTTTTCTAAATTGGGGTTTTTCTGTGTCAGAACAAAATCAAGCTCAGAGAAAGTGTTAGAAGTATCCAAAAAATTAGTAAGTTAGCTAATTTTATTCTAGCGTTGCTGAGACCTATGCTGAATGCCATCTGGTCTTGTAATGAATCCAAAAAGTAGAAAGTTTACAAATAACTTGGAAAATATAAGTTTTGTTGCTCATTACTATTATGTTTGTAAAATCATACTGAAATTCTAATTTAGTATGTTATAGAAAAGTCATGAGAGTCATCACTGGATCAAATTAACATGTTTCTGTTTATAAGGTTTTCTCTTTGATCTGCAGTGTCTTCAAATTGGGGAGTAAAAATCTTAAAATTATAATTTATTCCCTATTTTCCCCCCTGCATTCTAGATAAATTGTTAGTTTATCAAGTTAAAAATGTTTTGCTAGTAGCATATTACATAAATAGCATGCTGTACTTTCCTATATTCATACATGGCTCCTGAAAGAGTAGAACTTTTACTAATTCAAAAAAGCCATAATAAATAAGTCACAAATAAATAGAAACAAACAAATAAATCATTAACATCTTGATGTAAAAAGTAACTTAAGATATTTTATTTTAAAAGATTTTCCCTCCAAATTAGGTAAAATTTAAAAGAAATTTATGTTATCAGAATTTTTTAAACTAAGAAAGATATTTTATTTTAAAAGATTTTCCCTTCAAATTAGGTAAAATTTAAAAGAAATTCATGTTATCAGAATTTTTTAAACTAAGAAAACTAAGAAAAATATAACTGATGTTGATGTTGATTGAGAACTAGTGTCCTCATATTCAGTTCAATTGTTTTTCTGGTTCACATTTCTGAAGCCAGCAAACTTTAATTTTATTTATTATTTTTTATTTATTATTTTTTATTATTATTATTATTATTTCTTTTGGTAAAACTTGATTTAATGCGGCATATAGTTGAGTAAAAGGCAAATATGATCATTACTCTGTGCTAGTAACTCAATGTCATATTACAACTTTTGTGTATTTACTGCCATCTAGTGTTGCCTTAAAAAATGACTGAAATGTCACTTTTTTACAAAAGGAAATTTATTGGGATAACATTGGTTAATAACATACATTTCAGGTGTACAACTTTATCATATAACATTGGTGTGTGCTAATGTATGTCCACTTATAGACTAAGAGAATAGCCTACCAATATGAAACACTGTGTTGGAACCACATGAAAATGCAGTTTTTTAGGTTAAAAAATATTCAAATACTGGCAATGTCATAAAGTCCAGCCTACAGGATCAAATCAATATTCCAATAATTTCTTTTAAATAATCATCATGGTCCTCACTCTTGAGGCAAATTTAGTTTACTTCTTTGATGTAATTTCAAGCAAAGGGTCACTTTTTTTAAATGCAGAATTCCACAGGGATCTCCAATTCCTAAAAAAAATAGAAAAAAACCTACAATCTTGTAAGTATCAAATGTTCAGTAATACCTTATTTTAGTATTAAATGCATTCATGGCTTTTTTTTAATTCTGAACTTGGCAAGATGTGCCAATTAAACATATTGAAGACTAACAGTTCCTTTTCTAAGATGCAAACGAATGAACTACGCACCCAGAAGTTACAATGCACTTCTGATCCTTAGGTCGTGGTGAGCAAGCAGCAAGGCAGTCTGCACCATGCATGCTCCATTGATAGTTTTAAAAAAAAACATTGCTTAATTGCAGTTCTTTTTCTTTAAATAAATGTTAGGTAATTTTATTTTTCTACAGCTGCATAGAAACGAAATTGGTTCTCAGTTGTTTGTAGTGACTGAGAGTGTCTTCTGAGAGTGGACTCAGCCCTCTGCTCTTTCATGCCTTGACTCACAGGGTTTATTTTCCTATTTAAAAAAAATAGTTTCAGATTTAAAGAAAAGTATAATACAGATGCAAGCACAATACAGATAATTCCTACATACCCTTCATTAGGAGTAACTACTATTTTGAGCATTTTGCCATATATACACCTTCCTTTCTCTGTCTCTCAATTGATTTATATTCACACCTGTGTTTATATCTACTCATGGATATCCCAAACTAGGGAGAGTCTGTCCCTGCACTGCCTCTTAGTGCATCACAGCCCTGGGCCAGTTACCTTGACCTGCAAGCCTATTTGCTTGACTGCAGACCCGAGGTCAGTGCAGCTTCCACTGCAGGGATGTTCTGAGGAGTAGAAAGGGCACATGTATAACCCTCATCACAAGGGTCTGGCATTGAGCACATGTGCAATCAATTGCAGGTCTTCCTACCACTCTTACAAGGCAGGATATAGGTACTGTTATATTTGTGAAATGCCAAACACAGACCTGGGCACTCGGTCGAGGCACAGGGAAGTGAGCTGCATCTATATTACACTTTTGTTAGCAGGCTCAGCAATGGCAGAATGAACTTTGATTGTCTTTGTTATCATCGCCATCATTATTTGTTACGTGGGCATGATAGCATGGACATAGCTTGGGGTGTCAGAGTCGGGAGGTGGCTGAATTAGAATCTCAGCTCTTCCTCTGAACTCTGCAGTGTCCTGGTTTCCTCCGAGGCAGAATGAAGACATTGGCAATGTGCACCTAAGTGATGGGCACCAGGTCTGACCCAGAGGAGGAAGTGAAAAGGTGATCACTTAACAGTACCACCGTTGTTAATGAGTTAGCCCTTTAGCAGTTAGCTCCTATGTCTCCATCAGCTCGATGACTCATTTCCCATGGGCTTGGTTCTCCATGATACTGAATTGGTTTGGTTTGTGTTTCGGTTCCTTGTTTGTATGTTAACCACCTCCTCTGTGACCTTGTTTGCATCCCATGTTATGACTCTATTTTTCTCCTCTTCTTGGTCTTGTTTCTACAGCTGAGTCCAGCCCTCCCTCCCACCCTTCACTCATCCAGTCCTCCTGATTCTGACTTCTGGATCTCTCCTTAATCTCTCTTCCCTGTTGCTGTTGGCATGGATTGAGTTCAGGCGCTCACCATTTCTCCTCTAGACTTAGCTTTTTAGATAGCTTTATTGGGGTTTATTCACATACCACACAGTTTACTCAGTTCAGGTGCACATTCCATGGTTCTTACCTAGACCTTTACAGCAGATCTTCTCTAGCCTTCCAGTCTTCATCCTCTCTCCTCTGCCCCCACACCCTCTGCGGCTGGAGGAGGCATTCCAAAACAAAATCCTATTTCTCCACTGCTACAGGCCTCACAGGAATCCCCATGACTTAGAAAAAAATGCCTCAGTGGGAGATCAATTCTATACAGCCCTCTCTCCCTGCTATCCATTCCACCCTTGGACATCCCACGCCCCTTCCCGCAAGTAGCTGCTAGCATTCACTGAAGCTGTAGGACCACGTGTGTTCCTCCGACCAGGCTCAGCTTCCTGAGAGCATGGGTAAGGGCAGCACGCAGTAGCATTCAGTAAATGGGAAATGTCCATTGAATTACGTTAACTTACTTTTCAAGTGATTAAGCCATTGTTTGTTAAATCTTCATTAATGAATGAGTGAGTCAGGCACATCTAGGTGATTTTCAGTGAACATATAGTTAGTGGTGGTTAAGAATTGACTTCAACTTTATAATTGAAGACTTTTATGTGCCTTTGGAAGTATAACAAAACTCTCAGGCAGAACATGGAATTATAGCATTTATAAGAAATAGTGAACTTGCCGAAACTGGTTTGGCTCAGTGGATAGAGCGTCGGCCTGCGGACTGAAGGGTCCTGGGTTCGATTCCGGTCAAGGGTATGTACCTTGGTTGCGGGCATATCCCCAGTAGGGGGTGTGCAAGAGGCAGCTGATCGATGACTCTCTCTCATAGATGTTTCTAACTCTCTCTCTCCCTTCCTCTCTGTAAAAAAAAAAAAAAAAAAAAAAAAAAAATCAATAAAATATATTTTAAAAAAAGAAAAAAAAAGAAATAGTGAACTGAATTAGGCAGTATGATACAGTGGTTGAGAATGTGGGCTCTGGGTTCAAATCCTGACTCCACCTTTGACAGGCTGTGTGTCCTTAAACGAGTTTTGTAGCTAGAGCAGTCACAGGGATAAGTGAATGAATGCATATGGTATGCTTTCTGCATTGCTTGGCAGGATTAAGTAGTCAGTATGTTAGTCATTGTTACTGTTGTTTCAGAAAAAAAAAAAAAAACAAAAAAAAAAACCTCTCTTCTAGAAGTCTCTACCTAATTGAAAGGTCTGACTAAACTCGGAATTCAATTTAAAAAATTGCCTGGGAAGTTTTAAAATTGAATTATACTTTATCTATATTTATCTGGTCACTACGAACTATATTCAATGGGCACTGCTTCCCAGCATTGGCGCAGGTGCTGGGTTCCTGGGAAGGTAAAGAAAGGTTTTGACTTGTGGAGTAGGGTACTTTTGAATAGAATTACTGAACTGGGTTTTTTCTCTTCCTTCTTTGGTTTCCTCTATTCCTGAGATAATCTTGGTAATTTTCTGGTTTGTCTATGGGCTGTCCCCCTCTGGAGTTTTATCCAAATGAAACACTGCTCTGTGCTGTGTTGCTTGTGTGGGGAGGATTAAAGACAGTCGTTACTAACTATAACCCTGGCGTTAGCAGTGCTCGCCCACTGGGTCCCCCAAGAGGTGAACCACAGTGCAGGGGAGGGCTCCCAAAGACCAGCTCTCTCCATCCTCCCGGGCAGAGTCCAGACTGGCCTAGGCTTCCTGGCCCACTCAGCGGTGGGGGGAACGGGACCGGGGACGATGCTCACTCACCGAGTTAAGTGCTCACCAAAAGGCAATTTGTCCCCCAATCTGCTTACATGTGGTGTTCTTGTTACTGTAATTGGCATCGTTTAATGAAATGGAATGAAAACTGATGAAATGTGTGTGCTAACACAGAAAGAGCCGTCCTTTCCGTGAAAACCTTTGGAAAGACTCCATAAAGACATATTACTATCCGATTGGGTAAAGATGAGGCAATTATAAAAGATTAGGGGAAAATCATAAAATATAGACAGCTTCTAGATTCTGTTTCCACATGGCTTCACGCATATCTTTATTTTCACTCTTTTTCAAAGAAAGGGAACCTGGGAATCTTTGACCTTGAATTGTGGGTATTTGTGAACGAAGACAGCGAGAAAATGTCACTGGATTTGCTCAAAGGAGAGGGAGGTGGGGACTCTGTGTTATAAGACTTGCAAATAAATGTACTTTCAATGTTTGCTAAATTAAAATCTTAAAGATATTCATTTTTAAATGATCCCTCATTCTACCTAACTTTTTTTGATTAACTGAGGAATTACCCATCCCAGGTGTGGAGTTTTAAATGAGCTTTTTCTGAGTGTGTGTGTGGAGGGCTCAGTGTGGAATTAAGGGCCCAGCTTTGGCATTAGTCAGAAATTCGAAATATTTGTGTTGTTAAAGAGCCCGATGCCCTCCAAATCCATGGTTAGTACATAATCTGTTTAAATATGACTGCTGATGTCCGGTTTTTGTAAATTAGCTTAGGCTGCATTCTTTTAAGGTATTGACATTGGTTAACCTAACCCTCTCTCTTGGCTTAGAAACTTTAGGAAAGTCAAGTCTCATACCTCTGAAAGAGATCAGTTTATATTCAGGATGGAGTTGTTTTCCATTTGTTCTTAGTATTAACCTTCTATTTATGCCAGTAATACAACTGTTCCATTTCTGATTATAGAAATGGCCACAAATTCTTCCTCTCTCTACAGCCAGCCCTTTGCACTGTGACTTTGTCTCTCCCCCCCCCACCTCCCCTCCTTGCTCCAGGCACCACCCTCCCCCATCCCCACCCCTGCCCCGCATCAGGAAGTGAACTCTATTTCCCCCAGTCTTTTATCTAGGCTTGGCCACGTGACTTGTCTGGCCAATTAGACATTAGCAAACATGTGCTGGGGGCTTGCTACTCTTTGGAACCCAGGACTGGCCACCATGAAAGGTCATATGGAGCAGAGAGGTGCTGTCTCATCTGAGGTTCTCCTGGACTAATAGGCTGCCAATCATCAGACATGTGCCTGGGGCCATCCGTGGCTGAGAGTGATGACCAAATGTATGGATTAAAATCCATCAAAGACCCTCTGTGATGGCCACTGGGCAGTTGGACATCTCTGTACTGGGTCCTCCCTCAGTGGCAGGATCACAGGAGTTAATTTGCTCATGCATCCGGGTCAGTCCCTTGAGAACATCTGTTTTGTGAGTTTGGTGTATATATCACCAATTGAAGAAGAAATAATTCTCTGTCTGTGAGTTTGTAATCTAATTGTAATATGCTCTGTGGATATGATTACAGAGATTGATGGAAGTTCTAAAGAGAAACAGAACTCAAGGGCCATTATAAACAAAGCACAGTGGTGCTCATTTTTAAGAACATGCATGATGCAATGTCTTGGGGGGGATCTTGCCTAGGTATGATATGATTTCTGATATAGTATGATATGGTATGATATATATGATAGAATCCTGGGCTTCTCTCTAATTTCTCTCACCCCACAGCATACAGCTGGTTTCTAATGTATTTAAAATTCATGCCCTTATTTTAAGTTTTAGCTAAATATTGTTTTTTCCTTTTAAACCACAGAAAGACTATAAACCAATTCTGGTTGAAACATGGTCTGCAGACTGCTATTAGTTCATAGACTGTTTATTATAGGTCTACAGTGAGATAAGCACAGAAATGGAGGGCAAGCATTTGGAAATTTCTAAGACAGTTTGACATTTAAGCATGCGATCAGTGGGCTTATCTTGTTGAACAAGTATAGACCAGTTAGAGTAGTGTTCACTTCGCGTGGTTGAGCAGCATGTGGTTACATGCAGTATGTATTAGTCTGCTCTGGCTGCATAACAAAATACCACAGACTAGGTGGCTTAACCCACAGAAGTTTATTTCTGACAGTTCTGGAGGCTGGATGTCCAAGCTTGAGGTGTCAGCAGGGTAGATTTCATTCTGAGGCATCTTTCCTGCTTGCAGGTGGCCACCATCTTGCTGTGTGCTCATAAAGTCTTTTCTTTGTGTGCATGTGGAGAAGAGAGAGAGAGAGAGAGAGAGAGAGAGAGAGAGAGAGAGAGAGAGAGAGATCGCTCTCTATGGTGTCTTTTTAAAAATATATATTTTATTGAGAGATTTAGAAACATCGATCAGCTGGCTCCTGCACACCCCCTACTGGGGATGTGCCTGCAAACAAGGTACATGCCCTTGACGGGAATCGAACCTCGGACCCTTCAGTCCACCAGCTGATGCTCTTTCCACTGAGCCAAACGGGCCAGGGCTGGTGTCTTTTCTTATGAAGACAGTAGTCCTATTCTATCAGGACCCCATTCTTATGACTTCTTTTAACCCTAATTACCTCCTTGTAAGCCCTATCTCCAGAGTCCCATGGGGGAAGGGGCTGTGAGGGCTTCAACATACGAATTCCCGAGGGACACAATTCAGTCTAAGAACTGTAGGACCAGATGTAGGTCCATAGGGACTGGGGATTTACAAGGTCGGTCCTTCACCACAGATAATTTGAGAAGCTCTGCCATTGACATAAGTGGAGCCCATCAATGTAATCACAAGTAAATACTACTATACTGAAGCAGGAAACCTTAGGATTAGGTTAAAATGTTTAAATATTTATGAAATGGATGTATCTTCGCAGTCAGTAAAATTGTTTTGTGTGAGATGTTGACTCTGTAGAAGAGATTAGATGAAAAACCAGAAAAGAGGTATTGGATAGTTCATTCCCACCGAGGCCTGCCTTAAAGCTTAATGTCATTGCAGGGTTGGCTGCTCTTGCAGCGTAGCTTCCTGTCTGTGCAGCCAGCTCCTGAATCAGTGCCTGCCTCTGCCCTCTGCCTGCTCTGGCCTCCAGCTGCCTGAGGGCATCTCCCCAGGCCATCCTCAGAAATCAGCCTCTCAGCCTCTCAGAAGGAGGACGGCCTCCCCCTGAGGCCCACTCTCCTGCCTCCTTCTTTCTCTGTAGTTTATAGCTTCACAAATAGGGTTGTTAGGTTCCAGGTGACTCATTTTGAAGCCGTGGGATATTTTTGGTTTCGCTCTTTTCCTTTGGAGATTTCTTTTGTCTCCCACCTGCTGATTCTGCCTCCGGGTGCCTCCTCCACCCATTCACTCCTCCCTTAGCTGCTGGTCCGGTGGGGTGAGCATCTAAATGCTCTCCGGGCCTTGGGTTCTTTCCATATTCAGTCTCATATTTGTAAAGCGCGGTTCTGTCAGTATAACCTTTAAAAAAACATTTTACTTTTAATCTATGTGTGTCTGTATATGTCAAGTGTGTTACGATCGGGTCTTTTTAAATACAAATCTGATCAACTCTGAGTTTTAACTGGGGTGTTCTAGCATTTACATTGAATCTGGTTACTGATATAGTTAGATTTTATTCTACCACCTTGTTCTGTATTTACCATGTGCCCCATTTGCTATTTGTTCTCTTTTCTGCCTTTGAATTCCTAGCAGCTTGTGTGCGTGTCTGGGTGTGTTTCCATATTTTTTTTTTCTCTTGTGTTAGAATTAACTGTAACTCTTAATCTTGTTATCTCACTGATTACTTTAAGGCTTATGGAATACATTTTTATTTTATTGTAGTCTACCCCCAAGAGGCATTATACTGCTTCATGTACAACAAGAATATGCTTCCTGATTATTCACCCCTGGCTGGTGACAGCCTTGATGCAGGAAGCAGGAGTGATTCTGGCTGAATCACCCACCTACTTTAGTGGAAGATGGTGGTCTACAGCCCTGCAGCTCGTCCTGGTCAGTGTGGTGGGCGGGGGTGGGGGGAGGGGATTAAAGGGCTGGGGGGTAGGGTCCTTCATTCAGGAGCCACCTGCATCCCACTCCACCCTCAGCTCAGAGCCGGGGCTGTCCTGTAAGGAAGGCACAGTCAGAGCTCGCCACCCCCTGGGTTTATCCCAAGGACTGGGCTTTGCAGTTCAGCCCTGTGTCTCCCTCCAGAGAAGCCCATGGTCATGTTCTTGCCCCACTACAGACAGGAACCACTCTCACCCGCTCGGGTATGGAGGCCAGCTCAGGCTGCGCATTCCAAAACTACCAGTGGGGCGCCGAGGCGGTGGCCCAGAAATGAAGACATCAGCCCAAACCGAGCGAGGGTCCTCTGCCTGGCCGCGAGTGTCCACAGTCGTGAGTCACACGTGAAGAAGGATGGGTAAGGTTATTGGATAAAAGATTGTTTCAGGCCGAGGTAGGGGCAGGATGGTAGACGGACGTTAACTTAATATGGAAGAGATTATGGAGGCTCCACTCGCAGGCTAATAGAATTGGAGATGGCAGCCGGAGCTAGGACCATGTTAAAACATTTGTCTGAGATTTTGCAGATACTGTCAAGTCAGTACATAAATTGATATATGGACTATATTTTGTGAATTTTTTGAAAAAAAAATCTAATTTGTGTTACTAGTGCAGCAGTAACACAGCTAAACAACCATAATGCATAAATAAATTATGTTGGCAATGTAATAATGCTCATTTTTTATTTTGTGCATGTTACACTCCATTATTTTATTGCCATTGGCCCTTTTTGCATTAGTCCTGTTTCACGTAAAGCCATAGTCTGAAAATAAAATCATTAAAGTGATAATGAAATTTTGAATGTTGCTTATAAAAATTCACTAATAGGTCACGGGAATTAGACTCTACTGTTCTTGCTTATTACAAAGGGGGAGAGCATTGGGTGGTTAATTTTTTGTCACCTTGAGGACAGTATGATTATACTGAAACTAAATATGATTGTGTCCTACTATTTAAAAAATAAAATTTCCCCCCCATTTTAGCTGGAGATAAGCATAGCGTGCAGAATGTAAATGCTGGCCGACTTAGTGGGACAATTGAGGGAGTTTTTATGTAAATCTGTTCGGTTTAATGAACCAGGTGTATCACATTTTCCAACTCTACAAGCTCACTCCCTTGCACACAGTGACATGCTTAGTTAGGTCCCGGGACTAGAAGAAGGAGCCGTCAGATGACAGCAAGGTAATGACCTCATGATTTTTATTTTCATTGAAATCATTATTAAGATAATAGTAGGTTCACATGCATTTGTAAGAAGTAATGCACAGAGATCCCTGCACCCTCCCCCCAGTCTCTTCCAGGGCTAACATTCTGTAGAACTCTAGAGCCATGTTGCAGATCAGGGTATTGACATGGATATAATCTGCCGATCTTGTTTAGATTTTCCCAGTTTGTGTGGATTTAGTTCTACACAATTTTATCCCATGTGTAGTTTGCATGTTCACAGATAGATACAGAGCAGTTCCATCAGCACAAGGCTCCCTCTCATCCTTTCATAACCACATCCATCTCTCACCTCTCCACCCCTCCTTCTCCATCTCCTACCCTGGCACCCACCAACCTGTTCTCCATTTCCCAGTCGATCAGTGTTGTACCCTTTTGGGATGGACTTTTTTTTCACTCAGCACGCTTCCCTGGAGATTCCTCCAAGTTAGTATGTGTATCAATAGCTTGATCCTTTTCCCTGTCGGGTATTGTTCCATGGTATGTGTGTACCACGGTGTATCTAACCACCTACTCATTGAAGGACCTCTGGGCTCATTCCAGATTTAGGGGCTGCTACAAATAAAGCTACCCTGCCCATTTCATACACATTTTGGGTGAGCATAGGTTTTCATTTCTTCAGATAAATATCTGAGAGTAACATTGCTGGGCTGTGTGGTGATTGCACGTTTCGTTTTACAAGAAGCTCCCAAACTGTTTTTGCAGAGTGATCCAGTTTCTCACATCCTTGCCAGCATGGTGGAGTCACTAATTTTTATTCCAGCCATTCTGACGGGTTTGCATTGAGAGCTCATTGTGGTTTAATTTGCATTTTTCTGATGGCCAATGAGTTACCGATATGTTCCTGTGCTTATTTGCCCTCTGTCTGTCCTCTTCTGTGAAATGTCTGTCCGCGTCTTTTGCCCATTTTCGAACTGGATTTCTTTTTTAAATAGTTGGGTTTTAAAAGTTCTTTATGACATGGGAGATTCTGCGCAGAGGATGGTTGGATTATGTGTGGGTGTGGTGACAGGAGACTGCAAGGGAGGAGGACAAAGGCGGAGAGACCAGTTAGGAGGCCATGGCAATGATCCTGGACAGAGACGGCGGTGCCCTGAATCAGAGTATAAACGTGGAGGCAGCAGCAGTGGTTGGGTTCCGGATATTCGTTCAAGGCAAATTCGAAAGGATCTGATTATAGGTTCCAGGTGGGATGGAGCAAAAGCAGGCCTCACGGAAGACCCCCGGTTTGTCCTGAGCACCTTAGAGAATGAAATTGTCCTTCCTGAGGCGAGAACACCATTATAAACAAGTAGAACCAATAAGGTCTAGATAACAACGCAAGAGCAACTCTGTTCAACATTGAGGATTAATAAACATACAGTGAAGTGCATTAAGGCGTGCTCATCTTAAATTGTTCATTTGCAGGAATAAATAGATTTTTTTTTCATAATGATTTGAGGGGAGACGTTTTTCTTAGATTTCTTTCATTATTGACATCTTAAGTTCTTTACCTTTTTAGCTCTTCTGAGAAACAAGGTACATCTATCTCTGCTACAAATTGAAATATAAAATTGATTTGTTCTGCAAGTATCTTTCATCCCTCTTACGCAGACTCCCCATTCCCGCGCCCTGTGGGGAAACAAGAAGGTCTAACTGCTGGCCCTAGGGACTGTGTTCTTTTGTTAAGCCTAAGTAAAAGGTGTGAAACTGCAGCATCAGGGAGATTGCAACAAACCCCACTGACTAACGTTTGTGTGTGTCACCCCCTTCTCTTGAACATCTGTCACAAAATGACCGTGTTTTCTCTGTGATCTGAGAGGTGACTGTGAAAAGGGCACTTAGGAAAGTGTGACACACATTCCTGAGGCTTTGATGTGGTGTAATCCGGGGTCTTGCTGGGACCTGAGTAAACCCCTGGAGATGATGACATCTCATGACATGCTTACTCCTCAGTCAACTCACTAGTGAAATAACGTCAAGGGCCCAGGCTGCAGGCAGTCCTCATGCTAAGCAGGACAAGGGCTCTGGTAATTGAAGCAATTTCAATCTGCAGCTGAGTTTCCTATAGAAAAAGTGATGTGAGAGAGAATTGTATCCTGACCAGGGATCCAAGGTTCACCATTGGATAGTATTTACCCAACACGTTGCATTGGACTATGTTTGTTTTCAGCTGTAAACGGTTGCTGTTTAGTATAAGACTAAAATAGGTTTACTAAAGCATATCAGAGAAACTGTCATTGCATTGAGAGAGTTCAGAAGTTCATTCAGAATGATTTTTACCATTATCTTTGAAAGAGACTTTGGACCAGTTTGGTAATTTGTTGAGAATTGATTCAATAATAATTATCTAGCCCTTACCTGTTTGGCTAAGTGGATAGAGCATCGGCCTGCAGACTGAAGGGTCCTAGGTTTGATTCCAGTCAAGGGCATGTATCTTGGTTTCGGGCACATCCCCAGTAGGAGGTGTGCAAGAGGCAGCTGATCAATGTTTCTCTCTCATCGATGTTTCTAATTCTCTATCCCTCTCCCTTCCTCTCTGTAAAAAATCAATTTTATATATATATATATTTTTTTTTTTTAAATAATTATCTAGAAGGACTTTTTTTTCTCTAAATGAGGTGAACTAATCTGATTTTTCAAAAAAACCAACAGGCAATGCCTTGCTTAGTTAGCAATAGCAGAAAATATATTCCACCCCAGCCACAGCTGTAATTAGGTACCAATTACATTATCCAGCTATGATTGTCATAATTGTTATTTACATTTCTTAGTGGAGGTATTTCCTGCTTTTTCTTTGGATCCTTTGCACTTGGCTTGTTGTTGGTATTGCTTTTTTGGATCTGCAGATCGCCAGCACTTCATTGCATCATCATATAACGAGATCCCAAGCCTCAGCACCGACGGCAGCCACGGCCAGGTCTGCTGCTCCGTAAAAACCCTTCTCTCTCAGCCATGACATTGCCTCACTGGAGTGAGGCTTTTAACAGGATGCATGGCTGTGCAGTGGTGCAGCCTTTCCCTACATGGCAGCCTTGAAAAATCTAAGCAGATCTTAGCTGGCCGAGCAGCCACAGCATCCTACAGACTTGGGCCAGGATTGGCCTAAAGCCCGTTAGAAACTAATCCTTTTAAAATTTCTTCCAAGAGGATTTTGGAGCCTTTTAAGAGCATTAATTTTTTTTCTTTTTTTTTTTTAATGTTGCGGTTACAGCTCACTCCCCTTTGCCGAATCCCATTCTCTATTCCAGCCCCGTGCATCATGTGGCTTCGCTGTTCGCTGACTGTCCCCTTGGCTTCTTGCTGCTTGAGCTTCTGATTGTTTTGGGAGGAAGCAGGTGAAGTTGCTTTGTGACTTTGGGTCTCTGGGTCTGTGCCCCTCTCCTCACTGCTGGGATGAGCACTGTAGTGAGCTCTTTATGAGATTGGTATTTTCCAAGAGGAAAAGGACTACGTGATACAAAACCTAAAAAGAAATTATCAAAATAAAGTAGAATCTTCCTTTAACTATCTAAGGGTGAAAGGTGTTTTAAACCACTAGAGGGAGCCCATATTGTTCCGATTTCTGAATCCTAGCAAGTTTAACAGCTCGCTTTGATTGGCCAGAGAAAAGGGCACTGCAAACAGGGATGTGCACATGCTTAATTGTAATGCCCGCCTTCAGTTAGCTTTAAGGTGAAAATGGGAAGTCACCAGAGGGAGACCAGTGTCTACACTGGTGGTCTCCCACTCCACGTCACAGGAGGCCATATGAGTGAGGGTCCCTGGCTCTCCTGCTTCCCTTGCCTGTCACACTCATGGTCATCTCCCACCCCTCCTTCCCACCATCCTCTGGGCAGATTGAGTTCCATCCTGCAGAATATCAGCCTTGTGTCGACATTATGCTGGGCTCTGGGCAAATTGGAAGATGACTAATACAACTGTCTTTCATGGCAGGATAGAATCTTTCTTCCTCTCCAGCAATCTTTCTTTTTGCTTCCAATCTTCTGGTTCTTGCTTCCATGGCTTGGGACTGCCCCTTCCTCTGTTGAGTGCTCCTGTTTGCCTGCTGAAGTCCTAGGCTTCCTTTGAGGCCTAATCGAAGAAAGACTTCCTCTGGCACGCCTTCCTTGGTAAACACATTTCTTTATCATCAAGGTCCTTGTGTGGGGGTATATAATTTGAACCACACTTGAATATACGTTGCCATGGAAATGTTTTGTATTTGCTTCATGCCTGGATTCCTCACTTGTGACAGATTGTAAACTCTCTGTGACAGGGTTATGTCTTCTGCGTACCAGCTATTTTACCCATAAGGCCTAGCATTGCTTAGGAACCCCTGTGATAAATACTTACCGAATTCAGCTGTGTCCTGAATTTTACTACAAAGAAGGTACCAGCACCAATGTCAGGAACATGAAGACATCTTATGAGAAAAACCAAGGCAAACCCTTTAGCTGCCCCCTCTCCAGCTCTAGAACGCTGAGGGAGAAGGGTGATTACATCTGTGGTGTGACTTTAGCTTTTTCCTCCGTATTCACCACCACCTGAAGTCAGTTAGGGCTGGGAACTTACTCAAACACCCCAAGGACTACAACCTCGAGTCCAGAACCAGTTGATGATGTAGGAACATGTAGATATGCCCAATAGCTCCCCAGGAAGTGGGAGGGGAAAACCGCTCCCAACGTGGCCTGCTTCACCTGCCCTTGGCCAGCCCGCGGCCAGTCCCTGCTCAGAGCCTCATCCTGCTGCAAGGCCACTTCGTGGTGCTGAGCAAGCGCTCCGTACTCCTTGCTTTAAAAAATGCACAAGCGGAATTCCATGCTACTTAAATCCTTTGAAAGTAATTACTAGATTGTTTGTTTTTTTTAATTTTATTTATTTTTTTTACAGAGAGGAAGAGAGATGGATAGAGAGTTAGAAACATCGATGAGAGAGAATCATCAAGCAGCTGCCCCCTGCACACCCCCTACTGGGGATGTGCCTGCAACCAAGGTACATGCCCTTGACCGGAATCGAACCTGGGACCCTTGAGTCCGCAGGCCGACGTTCTATCCACTGAGCCAAACCAGTCTCGGCTAATTACTAGATTGTTAATGACTTCATTGGCAGCTGAGAATTCATCCTGATAGGGACAAGATCTCTGTCATTCCACATAAAAAGTGCAGAGATGATGCAACAAAATTAGAAATTAAGCATCAACAGGTACCATGATTTTCACTTTGGGTTCTTTAATTTCATGTTTATGTTAGCTTAATTTGTATTGCTGTTGTTTTTCCCCCTCTTGCTTTGAATATATCATAACAAGTAATGCAAAAATATCATATCTGGGGCGAATTTTACAGTTCTACCAATAAATTCACTACAGGGAGCAGCCTTCTCCCCTATAATCAACACCGAGCATATGAAGGGTGTGCAGGAGGGCAGAGGGCACCTGGGCGGAGGGGGGGATGGCTTCAAAGGGAGCTCAGAGAGGTGGGCATTTCCTGCTGGGGGGCTCAGCCTGAGAGGGAGGCCCCTCCTCTTCAGGACCTGGCCTTTCCATGGTCAGGAAAACAGCTTCAGGAAGGAATTTTGTTGTGTTTGTCTGATGTCCTATTTATATTTAGATATTCAATTCCTCTGGAAACTATTTTTTGTTTTTAAAGTAGGAGTCCAAGTTTGTATATCCCAAAGGAATAGCCATTTATATTTATTTCCTTTTTAAACAAACCATCTTTTTCAGTAACCTAAAAAAAGGTTTTATCACATATGTTTTGAAAATCTGTTCTATTTCACTGATCCATTTGTCTCTTTCTGGGCCAATTGATATTGTTTCGATTGTGGTTATTATAGTAAGTTTTAGTATTTTTCCCTAATTTTTTTCTCCTACTTCCCCTCCTTACAAATTTGTTATTAATTTTTATATATATATTTATTTTTCCAAATGAACTTTATAATTACTTAGTTTAGTTTCAACAAAATCTGTTGGTTTCTGATTACAGTTGAATTAAATTTCTATGTGAATCTGGGGAAGATTTAATACTTTGTGATGAGTTTGCCTAAGAACACTGCATTCAGGATCTCCATTTATCAGTGCCTTGTTCTATGTTCTTCAATAAAATTTTGTTTTTCATCATATAAGCCCTGTACCTTTCTTATTTTCCTTTGGTAAATTGTATTGCTCTTATGAATAGTATTTTTCTAATCAATTTCCCTGTCTTGCCAGTATACAGAAAAGCTTTTAAAACATATTTATATCCAACAACTACTAAGCTTTTATTTGCTGCTGCAAATAGAGATGTTTGGTCTTCCAGTACCTATACCATTTGTTTTATATCTTCTCTTATTGCATTAGTTAGGGTCATGTTGAATAGTAAACATCCCTGTGTTAGCCTTGAATGGTAATGGCCTCAATATTTCACCATTACCTAGGTTGTTTGTTGTAAGATTGTAGTAAATGGCCTTGATATTATTTAAATATCTTTTTCTATTTCTATTTTAGGGAGTTGTTTGTTTTCTTGTTTTGGTTAGGAATGACATTTGAATTATACCAAATGTTTTTTAGTCTCTATGTTTTATTGATATTGTTTTTATGTTTTCACTGTAAAAAAATAAATGTAATAAATATGTTGATAGTTTTCCTAGTGGTGGGTAATCCCTGCATTCTTGAAATAAACAATGCTTGGTCATGTAATATCATTCTGTTAATTCACTACTGGGTTCTATGTGCCAGTACTGTATTTAGAATTTTTGCATCTATATTTATAGTGAAATTGGTCTTTTTTTTAAAAAAATCAGGTTTTAGTTTTAAGTATATTCTAGCTTCTTAGAGTTAATTGGGGTAGTTTTCCATTCTTTTCTATGGCCCAGACCAGTTTGAGTACACAGTATCTGTTCTCTGATTATGTCTACTGTCCAATGATAAGAGTTTTGGATACTAACAAGCTTTTAACCTTTACCATTGTGATCTTAAAATATCTTAGTGCTTTAAACTTTGAAGGGAAGTCTCTAAAATGCTTGTTTTCCCCTCTTATTCAAACTGCCAAGATTTGGGCTATTTTATTGTTTTTTGTTTTTGTTTTGTTTTTTTGCTTGTGTTTGCATGAAAAGTTTTAGAGTTTTAGTATTAAGCTGAAAGCTTTTGCAACAGGAAGGAATCCATGGAGGGGGGTGCTTTTCATACAGTGTCCAAGCATACTGTATGTTGTATAGTTGGAGATGTGAGAAGGGGAAGGGACCTGCATTTAGCAGGAAAAGGAAGGCAGGGCTGGTTGTTGAAAGCCTGGCTCCAGCTCCAACTCCCTGCAGGCTGGGTGACGTTCATTGAGCAAACCCCTGAGCTTTAAGTCGCTTTCCTCATCCATGTGTCATGTGGATGACCGCCTAATAAACCACTATGAGGATCAGAAGAAGTAATGCCCAGAAGCGTCTAAATCCTTAAAGCACTGTGTTGATACAAAGGTTACTTTACAGGGTTATGCTTATCAAATGATTCATGTAATAGGAAACATCTTTCATGAAAGGAGATTTTTATTTGCAAATGTTTATTTGGGTAGTTGTTGATTTATGATTAGACAGTGTTTTTTTTGGTCAGGATCAGTAATGACCGTAAGATAATTAGAACAGGTTTTAAATTGTGTTAAGTCATCTCAGGTTTAAAGATGTTACCCTGTACCCCAGTGAGCCGGCCAGGCCACACTGTAGCATCCTGGGATCATTAGCAATCGTAAGAAAGTGAACAAAACACCAGCTCATTGATTTTGTGGGCATCCCTACACTTTCTGTCTTTTTCCTTGTCCTCGTGGAGAGAGAGAGAGAGAGAGAGAGAGAGAGAGAGAGAGAGAGAGAGAGAGAGAGAGAGAGAGAGAGAGAGAGAGAGAGAAAAAGGCTTTTCTCATGTCCTTTACTTAGTCACCTGGAAATAGAGACCTCCCCTCCCCCTACTTTATTTTGTAGCAAAATGCTCCTCTAGCACAAAAACAGAAGAGAAGCATTTTCTCCAGGGTGTACTCACAGCACCAGTTAACTGAGTCAGACACGTGTTAAGCGCCTGAAATGAACGTTAGTAAAGAGTCCATGCTGGCAAACTGCGTATAATCTCCTCAGCGTCACGGGCAGAACTTGCCACATCCTCCTTGGCCTCTCGTGTCTGCAGTGAAAGGTGTATAATCAGTTCCTTTAGTCCACACCAGGCCCCTACTCGCTGTGCGATCAGCTGTGCCATATACTTGGATGACTGGTCGTGCCCACTGGGGGAGAGTAGAGCCTCCAGTTACCCTTAATCCATCAAGGGTAACATTGGCTCAGGAATCACCTGAGCCGCTGAGTGTACTCCTCCTTCATGCTGCGCGGTTAGGAGCCAGGCCGGGCGCCAGTACCGTCCAGGGTGCAGCAGCAGGACCCACTGCGGGAATCTCGCTGCAGAAGTGAGGCCCCTCTGATGCAATGCCGTTTTGCAATGCAAATGAGAGCAATGAAGCAGGGCATCTGAAGGAAATATCACAAAATCCCCAACGCTACAAAAATATCCGGCCGCTAAACTCATTGGGGAAAGGGCCCAGGGCCTGGAAGCAGATCTTTTTCATGGGGACCGAGTCACTTAAGAGATCATTCTTTTCACACCAAATGAACACACACACACACAGAGAAGAGGCTGAAGGTTTTTTTTGAAGGAATGGCCTGGTGGGATTTCTGCTTTGTGGCATTTGGTGCTGATCACTTATCAGTGCCCAGACCACAGAAAGCTTATAGCATAAAATCATTTGTTCCTAAGAGAAGATATAAGGAAATAATTCTTAAACATGACAAAAATTGAATCTCTGAAGAGACAAATTCAATAGCAGTTTCTTTCCTCAACATCCATGTCCTAGTTCTTGAATTGCCTGCCCATGACTCATTTCTCTGGGAAACTAGCCTCCGTCCCTGACTGCCGTGGGTGCAGCCGTGGCTCCCGGTGGAAACAGCCGTGGCTTCTGGTGGAAATGTGCCCCACCCTTGTCCCAGGATGAGCAGTGAGCACCCAGCCTGGGCGCCACCATGCCCCTCTTCCTTGGAGGGATTGGAGCTGTCACCAGGGGCCGCTCGGCCTGGTCTAGCTGTTCCTGGAGCCAGGACCTGTGAACTTGGGAGCTGTTGTTGGGGTCTGCTTTGGTCACACAGCCTGGGGAGCAACGAGAGCCTCCCTGGAGATAGATGGGAACTCAGAAAAGAGGCCTCAGGGGCTGTGGAGGGCCAGTTCCTCTGGCGTGGCGTCCTGCATTGTCGCTGAGGGCCTGGCAGTCCCAGGAGCAGTTCCTGGGGCAGAATGGTCCATGAAGTAGCTGGCTGCGCGCTGGGGAGCAGGTGGCATCAATCAGATGTCTGTTCAGGTGCTTCCAACCCTGAGATCCCATTAAGGCGCAAATTACGTGTGTCCGAGTCCTTGGCAAATTTAAAATGGTATTTGACAAAATTTTCTGCTTATAGTTGACCAAGCATATCGAGTTCCTCTGACAATCACATTTAGGTTTATGAAAGTAATACATATTTATAATTCTGAAGGTCAAATATTTCCTTAAGAGCATAGTAATAACAAAATTACAGGTCACTGCTTTCTTCCCATTTCTTAGTGTCAGTGACTCAATATCTTTGCCCTTCTAGTTGCATCTACATTTCTAAAAATCATGTTCAGTTTTACTGACTCCCCTGCTAAATAGCATGAGCAGTGTGAGGTGCTCACACTTACCACATACTTCTGTCTCTCCATCCTCCACATGTAGCTTTACATCACAGTTTTGGGTTAAGTTAATATTGAATGATTATATTATTATGTAACTACTAGAGGCCCAGTGCACAAAATTTGTGCACTTGGTGGGGGGGGTATCCCTCAGCCCAGCCTGGACCCTCTCCAATCTGGGACATCCCTCTCACAATCTGGGACTGCTGGCTCCCAACCACTCATCTGCCTGCCTTCCTGCCTGCTTGCCCCTAACCACTTCTGCCTGCCAGCCTGATCACCTCCTAACCATTCCCCTGCCAGCCTGATCAATACTTAGCTGCTCCCCTGCCAACCCAATAACCCCCAACTGCCCTCCCCTGCCAGCCCGATCACCTTAACTGTCCTCTCCTGCTAACCCAGTAACCTCAAATGCCCTCCCTGGTTGCTCCTAATTGCTCTTCCCTGCAGGCCTGGTTACCCCTAATTGCCCTCCCCTTCTGGCTTAGTCACTCCCAACTGCCCTTCCCTGCTGGCCTGGTTACCCCTAATTGCCCTCCCCTGCCAGCCATCTTGTGGAGGCCATCTTTGACCACATGGGGGCAGCCATCTTGTATGAGGGTGTGAGGGTCAATTTGCATATTACCTCTTTATTATATAGAATTACTTACAGTTAAGCATATAACATGCTGTGATTATATTTCCTTAAGCATCGGTGAGGTGATCATTGCCTTATATTTAATCTACTTGGTTTTCTATGTGCCTATGATGGATTCTTTCCTAAATTCGGTGTGCTTAAACACATCTGGTAACTTGTGCTCTCTTCTGTTGTCTTCCTGGGAGAGCTTACTCCGGGCATCATGGTGTCCGGTCCCGACCTTGGCAGCTCACTTTCTAAATCTGCTGTGAGGCTCTCATCCTCACTTCCAACTTCCTGAGAATTGACTTCCCGTTGCTCCAACACCCGCTCCTAATCCCTTTCGCGTCGGCTGGTACCTGGCAGAGGAATGTTAGGATCCTGCAAGTCTGAAAGCTTCCCCGTGGCCATCTTCCCTCCAGGTTTGGAAGGCTCTGCTTTGTCACCTGCGGCGATGCTGGGAGGCTGACGCCGGGCTCGCCCTTCTTCCACCGCGACCTGCTCAGTCTGTCCTAGATGCTTTTCGTTTATCCATGTCATGTTGAAATTTCGTAGTGATATGTCTCAATGGGTTGGGCTTCTTTTCTCTTTTCCATCCATTGAGCTTGATACATGCAACCTCCGGTTCTTCAATTCTGTGACATCCCTTGAATTATTTCTTTGAAAATTATCTTTCTTCATCTTTTATCTTTTCTCTTCCTGGGCCTCCATTGCATTATCTGGATTTATCATTTGTTGTGTATTTCTCTCCCCCTCCCCACCTCGCCCAATTTTCTGTCTCCCTTTATGTTCATTTTGATTGTTTTAGTCTGTTTTGAGATTTTCCCAACTGTATTTTCTAATTCTTCTGTTGAATTTATTTCTGTTGTCATTTGTTTAATGGCCAAGAGCAACTGTATTTTCTAATTTTTCTGTAGAATTTATTTCTGTTGTCATTTGTTTAATGTCCAAGAGCTTTTTGTTCTCTGGATGATCTCACCCCCTTTAAAAATAGTATTCTGCACTTTGCTTCCTGAGTGCACTGTCATTTCTCTGAAGTTTTCTTCTGGTCCTTGCCTTGTCTGTCTCCTCCTAATTCCCCCTTTCAGTGTTATAGCGTTTCATTGCAGGGGAGGGGGCGTTTGGGGCTGGTTCTGCCGGCCAGGACAGAGGTCACTGGGTCTGGACACAGAGGGCTTTCATTTTAGTGAGGTTTGGGAGGAGAGGAGAGGAGAGGAGAGGAGAGGAGAGGAGAGGAGAGGAGAGGAGAGGAGAGGAGAGGAGAGGAGAGGAGAGGAGAGGAGAGGAGAGGAGAGGAGAGGAGAGGAGAGGAGAGGAGAGGAGAGGAGAGGAGAGGAGAGGAGAGGAGAGGAGAGGAGAGGAGAGGAGAGGAGAGGAGAGGAGAGGAGAGGAGAGGAGAGGAGAGGAGAGGAGAGGAGAGGAGAGGAGAGGAGAGGAGAGGAGAGGAGAGGAGAGGAGAGGAGAGGAGAGGAGAGGAGAGGAGAGGAGAGGAGAGGAGAGGAGAGGAGAGGAGAGGAGAGGAGAGGAGAGGAGAGGAGAGGAGAGGAGAGGAGAGGAGAGGAGAGGAGAGGAGAGGAGAGGAGAGGAGAGGAGAGGAGAGGAGAGGAGAGGAGAGGAGAGGAGAGGAGAGGAGAGGAGAGGGGAGGGGAGGGGAGGGGAGGGGAGGGGAGGGGAGGGGAGGGGAGGGGAGGGGAGGGGAGGGGAGGGGAGGGGAGGGGAGGGGAGGGGAGAGGAGAGGAGAGGAGAGGAGAGGAGAGGAGAGGAGAGGAGAGGAGAGGAGAGGAGAGGAGAGGAGAGGAGAGGAGAGGAGAGGAGAGGAGAGGAGAGGAGAGGAGAGGAGAGGAGAGGAGAGGAGAGGAGAGGAGAGGAGAAATAAGCTCATCTGTTTATTCCAGAAGTGTCTCAAATCCCAGTATTACATTTTGATTTTAACCATTTGGTAATTAACTTTTCTCCTACTCGGTCTGTCTAATACTTATTTAGAAATGCCGGCAGCTTTTTCAAACTTCCTCTTCCCTCTAAAAGCTCTGGTCAGGGCGATGTACCAATCAGATTTCCCCGAGGGTCATTACTTGTCTGGTTCTGTTTTTATCATGGAGTTCTGTGAATGTGTGTAATTTTTACTACATTGTTTAATTTTAGATTGGCCACATTCTGAATTGTTACATCCAAGTTCTAATGTTTCTGTTTTGTTTCTGCCTCCACCTACTTGAGGATGGAAGTAACTACAAATGTAAAACTGTGTACAGGAAATTAGGCTAAGAAACTTCCAGAAACTGTGTGGACTAACAGGGACAGTATGTTCTTAACCACCCACAGGAGATGAGAAATTCAATACAGTGGGCCTTTAGCCTGGCCTTGCGTTCTCCCTCCATCTGAAGGAGAAGAGGGAAGATAATGCATCTTTTTGTTATTAAACAAAATAAAGCATAAACATTCTTCTTTAGAAAAACACATTTTTAAAATCAAGCTCAAAGTTGACTTTGTTATGTAATTCCTTGAATGGGGAACCTTGGTTTGCATAACAATCAGTGTCCTCAAGAATGGTTTTAGAAAATGTGCAGAATAGGCCGTTCAGATGGTTCAATGTCATTGCTAGAGGCCCTTCTGCAAGGGCTTGGCTTTGCTTTCTGATGCTTTCACCTTAAAATAAGGATAGGATTTGGAAATAGATTGGCATTTGGCATGTAAATCACCTAGTAAACTTTTTCAACTACTTGATTTCTCAGGCTTTTGCCATATGTTGGGTCATGGTCAATTTATTTTTGAATTATCTACAATGTACACATGATGTAAATATTCCATATTGTTTCAAATGAGAAAAAAACTAATATCAAGCAAGAACACGACATTGGGGTGAAAGTTAAGCATTTATGAAATTAAGTACTTGTGCCTGAAAACTTCTCTCCGCCTAGAAGGCCACCTACATTATCGTAGGCACAAGCCATCAGAGCAGGCAGAACCACTAGGAGGCAGGAACCGAACCCCAGTTTCCTCACCTGCCAAATGGGAATGTAGTGTATTGTTGTGAACATTAAATGAGTAGGCACTGTATTCAAGAGTTAATTTAAAAAATAGGAACTGTTTCCCCAGGGACTGGAGGCAGGGAAGTAGCCTCAAGACTTTCCCACCCTCACCCACCGTGTGAGCCCATGGTGGGCTGGTTGGCTGTCAGCTGCCAAGTCAAAGGGTTCCATTCCAATGTAAGTCATCCTTCTTCCTTTTCTGCTCAAAACCAGTAATACGCACCTTCTGTGTGAAGATTATACTTAGTCCGAACAGGAAGACATGTCACCTACTTTCCCATGTGTAACACATGTTCACATGCCAAGCCCTCTGACAGCAAGGGAGGTATAAGGGCATTTAAGACAAGGAGCACTTTACCCCCAGGTCATTCCTTCTCATCTGAGCTCACCACAAGGACAGTGGTCCAGGGTCTCCGAGAGCATTCGATCCTTGGATCTACGTTGTGATTGTTGCATTTGATTCACAAGTGACTTTTATGTGATTATATATTGACTTGACACTTAAAAAAATAACCATCAGACTCCGCTGGCGTGGCTCAGTGGTTGAGCATCAACCTATGAACAGGAGGTCACGGTTTGATTCCTGGTCAGAGCACATGCCTCAGTTGCAGGCTCAATCCCCTGTAGGGGGCGTGCAGGAGGCAGCCCATCAATGATTCTTTCTCATCATTGATGTTTCTATCTCTATCTCCCTCTCCCTTCCTCAATAAAAATATATTTTAAAAAAATAACCATCAGTTGTTCTCAACTACTTTCTTAATAAGGTAAACTGAAGATAATAGTAGTGGATCTGTCTTATTCCCCCTAGTAGTCGTTAAAAGTTTATTGAAACACACACACACACACACACACACACACACACACACACAAAAAAAAAAAAAAAAAAAAAAAAAAACTTTTATACCCAGGGAAAGTGTGGGAATACCCATGGGAATGCACCAAATACAGAAATGTTATTAGTACAACTGGTTACAGGTAGAGTTGTAACACGCCTGGTGTATGCCCTAAAGACCCATCCTCTGCAGCTGAGGGACACAGTGAGGTTTCAGGGTCGAAAATGTTGACTCTCAAGGACTATTCTGTTTCCTATGCATGGAATTTTGAAATTTTGAGACTTTGTACCCCAAATGAGACATCTTATGGTAAGTAATTTTTAAAAAGTGTTTTATTTGTGCTCAATGTCTTCATATTTCTTTTGCAATTGGATGCACCTGTACTGTCAGTTAAACCCGGGGTTGAATGTTTGATGTTGTTTAAATAGGTTTCCAGCTGGGGGGAGAGTGTTTTCTGGGCCACCGCAGCCGTGTTATGTAAGAGAGGAAGTCATGATGTCATCCTTCCAAAAATACTTTACTGAAAAAACATTTTGCAACCAGAATAGGTCCGTTTAGCTATGTAATGCTAAAAACCTTGTCATCTTGATGTACAATGTACATTTTTAACTTGATACTTTATAGTTAGAGCATTTTTCATTTTACAGAAAAATTACATTGAAAGTACAGAGTCACCATATCCCCCAGTGCCCCCAGTTTCCCCTACTATTCATTTTTCATTAGTATGGCACATTAGTTATAGTTGATAAACCAATATTGATCTGTTATTAACTAAGGCCCACAGTTTACATGAGGGTTCACTCTGTGCTGACCTTGGGCTCAGCTTCTCCCTGGGGACTACAGCCCTACACAAGGCACTCTCCCGGAAGGTCACCTGCTTTCCTTAAAGGTCACGTGCTGGCCTTAGTGCGAGGGTAGAACCTGCAGTTCCTTGTCTGACGAGGCGCCATGAGGAAGGGCTCCCGGTGGCCCCAGCTTTCCTGAGGACGGTTCTCTAATGCGCTCACCTTGGTGCGGACTCCCTGGCCCACCCTTCCTTTGTGGGATGACCATGACATTGGCCCCTCTCCTTTGGGAGGTCCATTCCTTTGTCTCAGCTGCATTTTCTGCTCCATCAGAAGTTCTGGCAAATTCTCTTGTTTTCCAGTCTCATTTTTTTTTTTTTTTAATTTAAAGAACATATACTTCTGTCATTTCAGGGGGCCCTGGGGAAGTGGAAGAAGTAGATGTGCATGCTACTATCTTAAAATGAAAAATTCTGAGGGTTTTTTTTTTCAATCTGGACTCCATTAACCATTTCTTATTGATTGGCATTTGGCATGTAATTCGTCTGGTAATCATCAGAGGATGCTTTTCTGAGCGAGTTTCTTTTATTCAGTGGTGGCTGGCTCTGAATGGGAAGAGGTACCACTGTAGAAATCAAATTAGCTTTTCAGAATTTCAAGAATTCAACTCTAATTTGCATTTTCTATTTCCGAAGAGAGGGTTGGGGACACACTGCTATAAACACAGCTGCTGCTGTCGATCACGTTGTGAGTTTTTTAGTTTTTGTAAAATGAATGGCCCTGTTCACCCTCCGTGCACCTGGTGCAGGATCTGAGGGCTGGCAGCCCTGCAGGGACCAAAGGTGAGGGGCATGCTGCTGGCAGAGTGGGTGGTACCCACCGCTGGCGCTGGGAGGCGTTCCACTGCCGAGCGCTCATCTCCTCTTCTTCCCTCTCCTAACCAAGGCACCCTATAATCACTACTTGAAGCACATTGTTTGCAGTGCCAACTCCTTTGTATGTATTAGTTTTAAAATTCTGCCCATTTGCCCTAGCCGGTTTGGCTCAGTGGATAAAGTGTTGGCCCGAGAACTGAAGGGTCCCAGGTTCGATACAGGTCAAGGGCATGTACCTCGGTTGTTGGCTCAATCCCTGGCCCTGGTTGAGGCACATTTGTCTCTCTCACATCGAAGTTTCTCTCTCTGTGTCTCTCCCACTCCCTTCCATTCTTTCTTTCTTTTTTAAAAAAATAATTCTATTGTTTTTCTTTTTTCTTTTGTTTTTACAGAGTCAGAAACATCGATGAGAAAGAAACATCAATCAGCTGCCTCCTGTACACCCCCTATTGGGGATGTGCCTGCAACCAAGGTACATGCCCTTGACCAGAATCGAACCTGAGACCCTTGAATCCGCAAGCTCATGCTCTATCCACTGAGCCAAACCAGTCAGGGTTCCTTTCCACTCTTTCTAAAAATCAATGGGAAAATATCCTCAAGCGAAGATTAACAAAAAAGGAAATAAAGATAAAATCTATTTTTAGCCGAAACCGGTTTGGCTCAATGGATAGAGTATCGGACTGTGGACTGAAAGGTCCCGGGTTCGATTCCGGTCAAGGGCATGTACCTTGGTTGTGGGCACATCCCCAATAGGGGGTGTGCAAGAGGCAGCTGATCGATGATTCTCTCTCATCGATGTTTCTAACTCTCTATCCCTTTCTCTTCCTCTCTGTAAAAAAATCAATAAAATATATTTTTAAAATGATCATTTCTTTTAAAAAAAAAAAATCTGTTCTTAAAAAACAAAATAAAATTCTTCCCATCCCTCTCCACCCCACTCCCCCCCCCCCCCCCCGCCCCGCAAATGTTTTTTCTCTCCTTTACTTTGTTTAGGATATAATTATGTGTTTTACTTTAAAAGAAGATGGTTGGTGAAAATCACAGTCGTGGCCCAGAAATTGTCTTCTCTTTTCTTAGACAGACTATGAAAAGCCCACCAGCTATTCATTTTGAGTATGTTTTCCTACAAATCTGCACAGATTCGTATTTCATCTAAGGTCTTCTTTTATTTATGAAAACAAGCTGAAATGCTTTTTTATCATTTTCCCCCCTCAGTTCAGTTAGCATAGCTTTTAGCCTTAAAACAGATTTGCTGTACGGAAAATATAAACAAGACTTTAAAAATTAAGCTTTTGAAACTTGGTGGATATCTTAAATGGTCCTTCCCTGGCCACAGAGACAGTGTTGGCTTATTTCTGCCTCTTCTCACCCCAAGCTGCCATGGTGTCCTCCCCACCCCATTCATTCCCAGGCATCCAAGCTTGTCAGCGAAAGCGTTTGCTAGCACCGGCTTATAAATTAACTAACATAAATTAACTAACATAGTTAACTAACAGGTGTCTGTGAATGGGGATGCTCCTCTATCCTCCCAGCGGTGTTTTCACTCTTTAAAAAAAAATGACGTGTTTAAACCAAACAAACTGTAAGATTGGCGGCACTTCTGGGTGTGTGGCCAAGTCGGGGGGGGGGGGGGGGGAGGGGGCATCGTTGCGGCAGGAGATCTGGGAGGTAAGGATGTGGGGGAGGAGGGCCACCTCTGGGCAGCGTGGCCCTTTAGGCACACTCTCGGCGCGTTCGCAGGATGAGTGAGTGAACACCGATTGCCGGGCTCTGGCTCAGCAGTTGTCAGGTCTGGGTCTACACTGGGCACCTGGACAGATGTGACCAGGTGGGCGGGTTAGGAGCCGGACAGGTGTCACTCACTGGTGAAGTGGGGGATCCCTGTGTTCTTTTTCACGTAGGTGTTTTTCCCATGACAAGTCACACACGTCCGCTAAATACCAACGGTAAAGAGATCGCCCATAGCACCGCCATCCAAAGGAACCCGCCGGGACGAGCTGGCACATGTTACAAACGCCTTGCAGCCGTGGGAAGACCACGGCGGGGCTCTCTTCTCACTGATTCCCGCCGGGAGCCCGAGGGAGAGAGAGCGGGGTCCGATTTGTCAGGAGAGAGGAAGGAGGCCAGGGCCCGGGGCACGACGGGGCTTTGACAGCGTTAGGACACGCCGTTTCTCAAGACTATGGAAGATGTCTTTTGTTAATTTCCTGCAGCGGTTAAGTGACATTATAGCCCAGTAGTCTAGTGGGATGAAGTCATGGCACAGGGTAGCTTTTTCTGAATGATTCATTTGTTCTTTGTAGGTGATATTCAAGTTCCTGTTAATTCAATTCGCTTAGTTCAGAATCAGAACATACGCTGCGCCCGATCCGGCCTAGATTATCCACTTGATTTCACCCAATCAGTGTCCTCTAGTATCTTCTCTGATGGTGGCAGCCCTGGTCTGTGCAGCCTGCCCAGCCCTGGTCTTCCGCATCTCTTGTTGGTACCCGGCAACGCCTGGCCTGCCTTGGGGTTCTGCCAATTTTCTCATCTTTGGATGGAATTATTGCTCGTTTTGGTATGATGCTGACTTCCTTCATCACTTCATGCGTCTCCTAGGAGATAGCCACATGTTATTTATCCTTCATCCTTCTTTTGAAAATGTGACAGTAAAAAACTCATTTCATTTTTCAGCTGTCTTTTTGTTGTTGTTGTTAGTAATTCAATGCCACATTTCTTAGAGGCTATCTCATCTCCTTCACTGAATGTCTTTTATGTCTTACCTTTAAAAATATTTCACAGCCCTTAGTATTTAACAACTCATGCTATCATGGGGCAACTTTAATTTCTGATCGTTCAGATTTCTGCGGGTGTTGATCCTGGGTCACAAGTTGCGGTTAGAATTGGAGTCCCATGTGGGAGCTGGGGTTGTGCGTCTAACAGGCTGACCATTGGAAGCAGTCCTAGTGGCTTATTTCTGTCCCAGGGGGCAAGAAGCAGAGTTATAAACTTCCTATTGTTGTAGAGAACCTCTTTATGATGTTGAGGTTGAAGAGAAATCACATTAGCCACACTGTAAGTTTCCCGTGTTATAATGGACTAGAGGCCCCGTGCACGAAATTCATGCACAAGGTGGCTGGGGGGTGAGGGAGGGTCCCTTAGCCCAGCCTGAGCCCTCTCACAGTCCGGGACCCCTCACTCCTTACCACCCACCCACCTGCTTGCTGCTCCTCACCTCTTGGCTCGCTGCTCCTTAGCTCTGCCACAGAGACATGGGAGGCTCCTGCCACCAGCGCTACGCTAGCCAGCTGTGAGCCCGGCTCCTGGCTGAGCAACACTCCCCCTGTGGGAGCACGCTGACCACCAGTGGACAGCTCCTGTGTTGAGCATCTGCCCCTTGTGGTCAGTGCTCTTCATAGCGACCAGTTGTTCCGCCGGTCCTTCTGTAGTTGGGTTGATTGCATATTAGGCTTTTATTATATAGCATACACTCTGCACATTATAAAGGATGCTCTCTGCATTTCTGTGTACCTGCCTGGCAGTATTTGGAGTCAGCAGTGTAATCTAGTGTATCACTACTATCAGTCACTTGGTCAATATTTATTAGTTATTATTTCATGAAATAAACTACACAAGGTTCTATTGAGGATGCAGAGGATTCGGGGCACCTGCTGCTTCAGACACATGCACATCTCCTGGAGCTTGGCCTGAGGCACAGCCCAAGGAGGATGTTTCTGGGTAAAGAACGAAGTGACCGGCCAAAACCGGTTTGGCTCAGCGGTAGAGCGTCGGTCTGCGGACTGAAAGGTTCCAGGTTCGATTCCGGTCAAGGGCATGTACGTTGGTTGCGGGCACATCCCCAGTAGGGGGTGTGCAGGAGGCAGCTGGTCGATGTTTCTCTCTCATCGACGTTTCTAGCTCTCTATCTCTCTCCCTTCCTCTCTGTAAAAAATCAATAAAATATATTAAATAAAAAAAAAAAAAAAAAGAAGTGACCGAATATCGTATGCTAAGGTGCCTTGGCTGTTAAGACCCAGAAAGGGAAAAACACTGGGCGGAAGACTGGTCCAGAACAATCTTTCTTTTTTCCTATAAATCAGTGAAGGCAGCCTATGGTATCCATTTAAGGGAATAACTGATTTGAAAAGAATAGAGCAAAGCAGTCAGTAATGGCTGAAGGGGCCACAGCGGGTGGACTAACTGTATCTCCTGGGCCGGGTTGATCTTTGATGCACTGCAGGCCAGTCATTGGAAACTGCCCGAGATTAATGAGCAGGGCTGCCGGCTGCTCAGCTACCGACCTGTTTCCTTGCCCAGGCGGTCAAATGTGGTGCATCAACGTGTACTCTTTCTTGTTTCCAGCACGCACTCCTGGCTTTGAAGTTTATACTTGCCTTCGCCATCCATGACAAACCACAGCACATCCAGCTGAAACTGGCCAGATTGGAATTTGAGTCTTTGGAGGCGCTGAAGCAGCAGGTAAGGGCAGCTGTCCTGAAAATAAACGGGTTTCTCTGGCAAAGGCCAGGAGACACAGTCCAGAGCGCTGGCTCTCAGCATGTCCTCCGGCCTCGACCTGACCAGTTTAATGAGCACAGAAGACTCCCGTTTAGGAGGGCATCGCAAAACCCACATCCCAGTAATGTGAGCCGTCGTGGGTTAATGAATTAAATAAGCTAAGCAACGACAGTACTCGAGCAATGTTAAACAAAGAATAGGGCTGGCATTCAGCAAACAACAGGCTTCCCAAGAATCACCCTGGGCGCTCCTCACAGTTTCTGTCTGCCTCCTACAGGAATGTGAAGTAGGGCGAAGGGAGTAAATAGAATCCTGAGTGTCTTGCGGAGGGAGGGAGAATAAGAAAGTGTGGGCAGAAACAGCAAAAATGCCAAGAAGTGGCCTCTTCCCATGATTTCCACATTCTACTAGAGACCAAAGAAATGAGAGAGAGAGAGAGAGAGAGAGAGAGAGAGAGAGAGAGAGAGAGAGAGAGAACACACATATCATGCTGAAACTTACCAGTTCTTTCTCACGGGCAAGGGTTTGAATAATTCCTTCACTTCCCCCATGCCATTCAGATACTTCCCCCTCTTTCCTCCTCCTCCTCCTCCTCCTCCTCCTCCTCCTCCTCCTCCTTCTTCTTCTTCTTCTTCTTTTTTTTTTTTTTTTACAAACATTCATATGTTTTTTATTTAAGGAAAAAATTAAACATCAGATGGGATCTTCAGAGTGAAATTTATTCTCTCATTACATGTATTTTAGACATAAAGCTTGAGGCCGCGAATCAGGCGGGAAAACAAAGTGCCGTAGGAGGCAGGTGGAACTCACTTATAAATTCCCCAGGAAGCCTCCGTGAGGCCCAGGGAGCGAGACCGAGACAAGGACAGGCCTGCCGGCTGCTACCTTGGCAGCCCACTCAGAACTGAGAGCCCTTGTTCCACTCTCACTTACAGGACAGGCTGAGGCCGCAGGGCGTGGGGCGGAGGAGTAGATGGAAGGGAGGGGTGGGCAGGGCACAGCCCCGCCACCCAGTGAGGCGCCTTCGATCCTTGGTCTTTGCAAGGAGCCTGTGGACACAGACAGCTGCAGAGGCCTCGATGCTCAGACCCTCAACTTACATGGGTCCTCCTTCCTGAGACCGCATTGCCCCAGGATGCCCGTGAGTCCTGGCTCCCCACGCTGTCCATCATCTCTCCTTGCACAGGTGTCTTCCGCCCACTTTGCAGAAGGGACCGTCTTGAACCCTATCATGTGCCTTGTCCCCAGAGTGAGAATCCCCCAAGTGACAGAGAGCCTTCCAAAACCGAGGAGCGCAGCACCCCAACCTCCCACCCACCAAACCACATCGTCTCCTCAAGAGATGCATTTTTAAACGTCATCCAGAAACCTATGTCTAATAATTGTTTATTAAAATGTATATTATATTTATACTAGAGGTCCAGTGCACAACATTCGTGCACTGTGGGGAGGAGGTGGTCCCTCAGCCTGGCCTGCACCCTCTTACAGTCCGGGACTCCTTGGGGGATATCTGCCTGCCGGCTTAGGCCCGATCCCCCCAGGGCTCTCGCAGTCCAGGACCCCTGGCTCCTTCTTGCCCGCCTGCAGTGGAGGCGGGAGAGACTGCGGCCACTGCTGCTGCACTCGCCAGCCATGATCCCAGCTTCTGACTGAGTGGTGCTCCCCTGTGGGAGGCACTGACCACCAGGGGGCAGCTCCTGAGTTAAGTGTCTGACCCCTGGTGGTCAGTGCGCATCATAGTGACTAGTCATTCTGCCATTTGGTCAATTTGCATATTAGCATTTTATTATATAGGATAATTTTAATCATTTATGCATCAGTGATCATTGTATGACCAGTCAGTCAGTGGAGAAGAAAATGTTAAATACTCACAGTACAGGACATTTTTTTAAACTTCTAAATTTTCATTTATGAGCATATTATAATTTCAAAGCAAGCAAATATATTTTGGTAAGATACATTTCTTTGGGAGAAATAGAAAGAATTTGACTTCAAAGAGGAAAAAAGGCAAGACATAAAATTGTTACTGTTAATTAACATATTTGTGTATTTTTAAATGTGTGCTGGTGGGTATCACATTAGTATAGTATTTATTAGACTTGGGCATCTTTAAAAGAGTGATCTAAAATTTTATTTATAAATGTCATTATTTACAGTATATTAGAAATTACATTTTTGCAAATATTTCATTACTGATGAAAACGTTAGATGTCAACTTATAATTGTGAGGAAAGGCAAGTAGCATCCAAAAGTTGTAGGGGGGGTGTAAGCAAAACATTTAAAACTGTAAGCATTGTCACTGTCCGCTGACTACATTGCTAGTGAGATGTCACTGACGGGCAGGCAGATGTGGTCAGCACGCGCACACCTTTGCCCAGGTCAAGGCCAGTCTGGCTCTGTGTTAGTAACGCTCTCCTCTCCCCAGGAGTTCACGTGCTCGTGTGTTTGTCTGAAAGCAGAGGGTCTTTATTGATGTTGGGTATTATTAACATGCCTCATGGTACTGACCATATTTACCTAGGAGCTGCTTTGTAGGCTTTGAGGGGGCTCACGGGTATTAGTGTTTATTAAAAATCTGGCTAAATGATCTCTCTAGTCCTCTCAGCTCCGAGAGTTCCCCCTCTTCAGACACGCCCTGCCTGACGGTGCAGCAAAGCCCTCATTCAGAGGCACAATTTATTTACACTCATCTAACCAAAATCCTGTCTCCCATTATTTAAGAAGAAGAAAAATACCTAAAAAGTTGTAAGTCCCTCTGGGCCTTTTTCTTCTGCGGACATAGACGCGAGTCTCCGATGAGCATCACCTTCTGACACACTGGGTTCCGGTGCTGAGTTTGCCGCGAGGGCCCTGGAGGCACAGGGATGTGGGAAAGGTTCTGCCTCAGCGCCTTTATCAAACAGCGTGTGCCCAGGACGTGTCTTTAAATCCCAGCGTGTGCGGCTCCTGTCTCTGCTCCTTCGAGTGGGCAGGAGCCAGGGCTTCCAGGACCTTGTCTGCAAACTGGGGAGAAGTGTCCCCCCTCCACTGCTTCCTTGTTAAAGTGACAACCTGAGAGGACAAGGTCCAGGGTAGAAGCTGGACTGAGCTCTGTCCCAGCTGCCCCCCACACCCCTTGTGATGGCCCACGAGTTCACGCTGCTGTCAGTCGGCACAGAGATTGTCATCATCTTGCCATTGCCCAGAGCCCCCCAAAAGGCCGGACGGTCCAGGTGTGAAAGGTCACCTGCTTTGTGCTTTTCAGAAACTCAAATGAACTGGCGTGTCTTCCGTTTACTTGCGGAACCATTGGCATTTCTAGGGTGTAGAATCTTTCTTGTTTTTCTTTAATCGACCCACTGGGCTTTTCCCAGGCATCCGAGGCGGGGAGAGCGTCCGCCCTGACCTCTGGCCAGTGGGGGCGGACCCCGGTGGAAAACGGAGTTGTGGAAAGCTTCCTTAAGAACAAATCTCATTAATGCCTAGCCTGTCTCCAGACTCGCTATGAAGTGGCCAGAAATTTACGGCAAGCTTGTCAATAGAAATTATTATGTACGATCAGTTACTAGGTTGTATTTAATTTATATTTGAATTGCTGCTTTTCGTCTGACTTTCCATTTTAGGGATAAAATGCAGTTGAGAAATTTAAGTCAGCAGGGTTCTTAAACTGGGCTGCGCAGCCTGAACGTAGAACTTTAGAAAAATGCGTGTGCCCAGGCCCCGCCCTCTGATGTTCCTAATTCCCTAGATCTGAGGCGGGTGGGCACCTACATCTATAAAACCCTTCCTTTTGGTCCATATCCCCCCCCCCCCAGCCCCCAGCAAAGACAGACCCCGGCCATGAGTGCCCAGAACAAGTGAGTCCTGGGTCAAGTTCAGCCTGAGAAGCAGCCCGGGAGCCTCTTTGCAATTCAGTTTTTGTGTCATTAACTGAAGGCGGGACTCCGTGGTCTGTGGGAAGGCTCGGGCTCACGTGTCTACAGCCCGCTCTCGTGTGGTTTAGGGCAGGACCGGGAGCCCCCTGTGGAAGCACTCCGTGGGCCCCAGCTATCCCTCAGCTCGGGGTGGTGGGGGTGGTGAGTGCAGGGGTGAAGGAAGAGAGGTACTGAAAGCAGTTGTCTTTCACTGTCAGGTAGGAAAGTGTGGCATCTCTGAATATATAGGCAAAGCAGATGTACTTAAGGAGAGAGGCAGACGGGGCGAAATAAGACTGTTTGCTTTGCAAAGGGCATTTCCAAACGATTGGGTTTCAGCTGGTGAGACCTTTACAAAGACTCCTAGACAGTAAATACCATCCTAGGGATGCCCTTTTATTTCTTTTCAAACTGATTTATTCAACGCTCAATAATTTAAATTTTTTTTTTATTCTTTGTTGTTGAGAGATTACAAATGCCCCCCCTTTTTTTCCCCTCCATTGCCCCTCCACCTGGTTTCCGCCCCTCCCAGGCCTCATATGTGGAATCTAAAGCTCAGTCATTTTAAGATTCAATTAAAAATAGAAAGGAGTCACGGCCAGGGACGGGATGGCCGGGAGCACAAGCACCCACATCCCAGGTTCAGTCACCACAGAACTGGCCTCCGGGCAGCCAGCCCTCCCTCCCGGGAGGGAGCCGCACCCACAGAGGCAGAGCCGTCCGCATGGAGCCTTTGAGGCCGATAACAGCCAAGGAAATCAGTTGAAAGAAGGAGATAAGGGCTTTCGGAGGACACCACATGCTAATTATAGCCTTGGTGACCTCAGATCAGATGTGGGACCCTGGACAGGGAGGCCGTGTGCCAGCCTGCATTAGGTAATGCCTTTGTTCTCCAGGTTCAGTGCATTTCAGCCGACTCCAGCAGAGCCCAGAGCCTCTGGACCTCTCCCTCCCTCGTCTGTGCTCCGAGTGATGGAGACAAGTCAGCGTTTTTAGTGGAACGTGGAAAGTTTCACACATAGAATGAGGGTGTGAAGTATTTGACGGTTGAACATGTATCACATGTTGGTCTGTCAGCGTGTCCTGAGGATGAAATGGGAAAGACCTGGCTTCTGAGAACCCCGGGGCAGGCGGAGCGGAGCCTCAGTCCTTGGGGAGGAGGCGGTCTGTTTCCCAGGCCCTCGAGGGAAAGGTAAACCAAGTTCGGCGTTTCGGGAGTTCAGCTGGCCCTCTGAGCTGGACTGCCACCTCTTCCTGTGTCAGGCGACCTGGCCTTTCTGTGTCATAGTTTCCCCAACACCGAAATGAACCCACGGAAAACGATGCCTACATGTAAGGTGGAGAAGGCTGAAGGGAATCAGTGTGACTAGGACACAGTGAGAAGAAACGGGGGGGAAGGAAAGGAAATGAGGACAGTGATGGTGATGTTGATGGTGATGGGCAGCCTGCATCGTTGGGTAAGCCAGAAGGGAATTCTGGGATAAAATGGTACCCTAAGACCAGGTTAGATGACGAGTCACAATTCCACCTCTGTGGAAACCCCACCTGTTCTCCTGACCTGAGCGCAGCCGGTAGTAACAGCTGGCATGGGTGGGCACGTGAGCCAGGCACTGTTCCCAGCCTTCTGCATGAGCCAGGGCTCCTCAGAACAGGTCTTGGGGGTATGATTTATCTCCAATGCACAAATGCTAGCTTTCTTCAAAGGTGATTCATGCTGTAACACAGACTGGCTCCTGGCGCCTCTTTCAGTCCCCTCTCCTGTCACTTCTTCCTCTTCCGGTTGGGCCCAGTGGGGTTGCACTGCTCATGGGTTCCCCAGCACCCCTGCTACCTCGGGACTCTGCCATCAGCTTCACCCACCTCCAGGGGGAACCTCCCCTTTGTTGTGTGACTAGGGACTTGTCCATTTCTGTGCATTCACTTCACTGCCCCTGGCCAGGTGATGGCTTACCCCTGTGACCCCTCACCCAGCACAGGACCAGATGCCCCGTAGACTCTGAATGAATCTCCACTTAATCAAACTGAATTTGTTGACGCATACCTAGTTGAGAAGCTAATATATTAAGCAAATGACAAATGATGTCCTTGGACAAAAAAAAAAGAGAGAAATCTTAAAATAAGCCCTCTGGCAGAAATGGAAACAGTTAGGTCACGTGCCTTTCGGGGATCCCTGGGGAGGAGGATGCCTTCTGAGGAATTGTATGTGAGCACTTTGTAAGGACCCCAAACCCTTGAGTTTGGTAAAGCTCAAACCCTATTTTATTTTTAACAAGATCAACTGTGTTTGACATCGGTAACAAAGGTGGCTCCCGAAAGACTGTAAAATAACCCCAAACCAAGCCAGATAGAATGCTGAAATAGTTTATTTCGTACACATTCAGGCTCTGGAACAATCCCGTCCTTCACCGTTGATAGGTAGACCTTTCCCAGCATTCTCTGTTCTCACCAGAGATAAAAGTCTTCCAAGTGCAGGGGGGCATCCAGCCGTTAAAAGGCGCTGGCTGCTTCGGCAGAGCTCTAGAAAGCCTCTGACCACTCCGCTTCACTGGGGAATCTCTCTACGTCACTTCTTATTCCCCTGGATTTCTAAGAAAAATTGAAAATATGTGTATCTTAATTATTCTCCCCGGTGTAAGACACAAGCCAAATCAGATTCGTATTTTACTTACAGAAATTACTGAATGGGCCATGAAACAGGATAACATTTAGCATCTTCCTGGTCGCCCTATGAAAGTGGGTCGGGAGCAGTGTGGGCAGGGGGCTGGCGGCCCAGATCCACTCCCCACAGACGGGCCCAGGCGGGCTGTGCCGGAGAGGAGACACCGGAGCTTCACACCAGTTCCCAGATGTCAGTGAAATGTGTCTGTGTCTGTAAAGAAAACGCTCGCTCCGTAATAAATCCCGGAGGTTTCAGAATGCTTAAAACCATATATTGAAAAGGAAAAGATATATATTGGTAAGATGTTAAAAGTTCCAAGGGCCCCAATCTCAGATTCTGTTCCAGATTAATAATTCCATTGTCCGGAGGGCCAACAGGTGCGAGAGTAGATCTTCCTTTTCCAGGGAAAGCCTGTTGTTTTTACCAGATGTTCTAGGATAGTAAGACTATATTGCTGATTTCATCAGGGTCAGAGATGTTTGTCTGTGACCACCAGACTAACAGCTTTATATTTGTTGAATGAGTGAGTCAGTAATTAAGTGAACATTACTAGGTAGAAGCCCCGTTCTTTTTTTGCCCTTTTCTATTACTAAATTCTAGCCCTTTGACTTTGAAATTATCTTCTGAGTATTAATTTGGGATTCAGGAACTCATTATTGAGCGCTAACCATGCCAGCAAACCACTTTATTTTTAACTTTTGTTTTTAATTACTAGTATATTGCTAAAACAGAAAACCTTTTACTTAATGTAATAAGCTATTATTTTCCATTGATTTCCAATGCTACTGAACCTCAGACATGATTGGATACGTATTATGTCATGCAATAAATGTAAACCTAAGAGATTGGGATGAAAATATACTGATCAATAGGCTAAGAAATTTAGACTTTCAACTACAGCTCTAAGTGATTTGCCTCTGTCTCATAAGACTAGAATGCAGAAGACAAGAAATGTTTGGATTTAAGAAGTTTTTTTTAAAATATTACCTAATTAAAAGAAAATTATCACTTTGCATTAATATGGCTCTAAGAACACAAATAGTGAATCATAATGAATTCGTATGTAAGGCAAAATTAAAATACAGATATGAAAAAAAAAATACAGATATGAAAATTCAACAACAAATATTAATTGAGTACAATCTATGATCAAAGCCAAAAATGTAAATTATCAGAAATTCCCTGCGTTATCTATTTATCAAATGTCAGAGCGGGAAAACCTCTTGACCCTGTGCCAAGCCCTGATGTGACAGATGAAGGAAAGGGCATTCACCATGGTTGTCTGCTGCAGAGATGGTCCTGGAGTCCTTGTCTCCTTGGGGAGTGGCACACAGAAAGTTCTCAAACAGTGAGCTTACCTTCTCTTTCAAATCTTTTGTCAAGGAGTCACCCTGACAGGGTTTTAACGGACAGCACAAACCACTTAATGGGCTGATGTCTGAATAGCTTGTCTTGTGATTCCTTGCATCAGCTACATGGACTCACCTCCCAGCGGGGTGGGTGAGTTGGATTCAGAGAACGGGTCTGGATTATTCTGCTCTGGCAGTTCCCCAGGACAGTGGTCGGCAAGCTCATTAGTCCACAGAGCCAAATATCAACAGGACAACGATCAAAATTTCTTTGGAGAGCCGAAAACTGACTTCTGCACATGGGCCACTACGTTTCAGTGGCACTGTATGTGCGCGCCCGCACGTGGTATTTTGTGGAAGAGCCACACTCAAGGGGCCAAAGAGCCGCATGAGGCTCTCGAGCTGCGGTTTGCCAACCACTGATCCAGGAAAATCAGGAAATGAATTAGTTTTGGATTTTCCTGAGATGCCCTTGCTGATGCCTTTTGTCTGTGGGATAAAAGGATGTGAACAGGTGAAGAAAGCAAGCGGTGGGGACCAAAGAGCAGAATACCAGACCTGCTGTACGCCATTAAGTTCCAAAATTCAGTTCCAAATCACATCATCTTCTCTTTCCTTTTTCCTTTCAGAAGTCTGTTTCCTGTCAGACTCTCCGATCCTAAAGTGTGGCTGGGAGGGAACGAATTTTTCCCTCATGAATTTTTGAGTTTTTATTTATTTTTTATGGGTGGCTGTCCATTTAGAGTCTATAAGGCAGTTACTATCTGCCAGGAAACTGTTATCAGGGCTCCAATTATAAATTCTTGATCCCCATCTCCTAAAAAAAAAAAACAAAACAAAACAAAAAAAAAAACAATTTGGAAAAAATCCCTTACTTGTTATTTGGAAAAGAAATGCATCTCAGGATTGTCTTCACTTCTCCGTTCAAGTAGCTTCAGGCAATGTTTGTGTGGGCAGGTCTGCAGGCTGTTTTGTTGGCGTTGTCTTGAAAAAAAAAAAGATAGGCGTATTTTTAATTTGCGCGTCTGGTTTTAGTCACCGGCATGGGGAAGATGATCTGCCAAATGTCTGGGAGACAGCTCCGCCCCCTCTCCATGCTCATGTGCTAGATACTGTTATGATTGGAGGCAGAACAAATCCAGATTGCCTTTTTTGACTCCTTGGACTAATGGGTTCACTTATTTTTAATGCATGTGGTAGAAAACCATTTCCAAAAACATCAATCTGGGTTATTTACATTTTGTTCGGGATGGCTGTGCACAAATCATTTCTGTGGAAAACGACGTGCGATTAAACAATTACAATTGGAGAAACTCACGAAGGGATTGTCATTTTTCTTCACAGTCTGTACCAAAACATTGGCCTCAGATGAAGCATTTGGTTCTCTGAGGATATGTAATGTGCCCAGAACAGGAAGGGAGGTTTGCATGCCTTGGGGGCTAAGAGAATAGCTTTTGGGAATCAGGTGTTTTGTCTCAGGAATCCCAGCTTCACCGTTTACTCAGTAACTCTGGGCAAGTTACCAAACCTCTCTGGGCCTCAGTTTCTTGCTCTGTAAAGTGGGCACAATGACAGGAACACTGCACAGGGTGAGCAAGTAGAGTCAGGCCCAGGCAGGCCGCTGAGTCAGTAGCTTTCGCATCATTTTCTACAAGAGCAGCTGGGTATAAAAACAGAGTGCAACCAAGAACATCTTAGCCATTAGGAGATAAAATTACATTCCCTCCTTGGCAGTGGCTGGTTTTCATGCTCTGTCCTTTGAGATCTTGCAGAAGAGAAGTGACTGCCTACTCTGATACTGGACCTGCTTTCTGGCCATGAGTACTCTACTTTTAAGGAGGGATGTGAGAGTGCTCATGGCCAGAAAGCTATATTTTAACCAAAACCAAGTCACCTTGAAATGCTAACCAGCTATATTTTAACCAAAACCAAGTCATCTTGACATGCTAACCAACCAAAACTAGTTTGGATTTCAAATGACTTTCTGGAAATGAAGAGCAGGGTCAGGTGGTGGGCAGTGGCCTTCCTTCAGAAGTTGCAATGAGGCTCTTGTGGATGGTTCTCCTTGGGCTCATGCTTGAACGGATAAGTCTTTGCTCTTTCGGGGACAGAATTCACCGAGTAGTGGATCTGAATAAATTAGAGCATGATTTTCTAATAGGAATAACACTATGTGTCTGGCCAGTATGTCTCAGTGGTTGGGCGTCCACCCATGAACCGGGAGGTCATGGTTCGATTTCTGGTCAGGGCACATGTCCAGGTTGCAGGCTCAATCCCCGGGTGTGTGTGTGTGTGTGTGTGTGTGTGTGTGTGTGTGCAGGAGGCAGCTGATCAATGATTCTCTCTTATCATTGATGTTTCGATATCTCTCTCCCTCTCTCTTACTCTCTGAAATCAATACAAAATCTATTTTAGAAAAGATTGATGCCAAGAGTTCAGCATGCTGGAACTGAGCATTTTTCTACATAATCTTTATGTGTATGGCACTTCGTTTGCCCCTCCTCTCTCTACTCCCCATCTTAACTCCTCTTCTTCTTCTTCTTCTTCTTCTTCTTCTTCTTCTTCTTCTTCTTCTTCTTCTTCTTCTTCTTCTTCTTCTTCTTCTTCTTCGTTTTTCAAAAAAGGAAAAGGTTAACACACAGAGTGGCTATTCTTTGAATTTGATGTTATCTGACTGCCCTCGGTTCTTTGTGCCTGTGTTACTATTTGCATCCTCTTTTTCTTTCTTCATTTCCTTCAAGCAAATTATCTTGCTTTTTCCTCTGTTTATCTTTGCAGATGCTCATGCATCTCATTTTTTAATCCTGCTGGGTCTGTCTTCCAGTCTTCGAGGCACGGGGTCTCCAGCCCTTTCCTGGGACGGCCTCCGGCCTGGCGGTCAGCGCTCTCAGCAGCACCTCTGCTTGGGCTGCTCTGTGTTGAGATGCCTTCCCTCACAAGGCTGCCCTCTCTTGGGGCAGGTGGGCGGTGGTGGTGAGGGCATGCTGTTGGGGCTTCAGAGCCCTCCCATCCAGCTGCCAGTGGCCCATTCTGGCCAGGCATGCTTGGCGAATCCTTCCCAGGATGGTCGGCCGGTCCCATCTTCCTGGTAACAGCCAGGAGGAGAAACTAGATGTAGCTCAGGTGCTGCTGTGAGGGATGCAGCCCTACAGCCAGCTTCACTCTGTTCTCTCAGGAGCCTGGTCTGCCTCCGCTGACGGTCATACACGAATTCACTTCCAACTGTTGCCACACTAGTTGGCAAGCAAGGAGCCCGCCCTGCATTGACCCAGACCCAATGTGCATGCATTCCAGAGAGAGAAAACCTCCTGTCTTCTCCCGTGGCCTCTCCTGTGGCCTTGGGCAGAGGAGGGGGAAAAGGGACAGGAAACAGAAAGCTGAGCATCTGAGAGCTCTACCGGAAGTTGCCTCCGCAACCTATCAGGATGGTTTTATCTCCAAGCACGAGGTTTTTTATGGCTGTGCCAGAGCAAAGATTTTGTTTGAGATCAGAGTGCACATAATTTTCACTGTTCAAACCAGGCAGAGGATAAAGACAACGGTGTGCCATTTGTCTGGTTTCCTTCATTTGATAAAAAGAAGGATGCTCTAACTGCGAGAGGGCGCAAGGCGTGGGCAGTGCCCGCTGTAGAGGTGAGCAGTGGCCTTGGAAGTGCTAGAGTGCATTCTCCAGGCGGGCTGGGACGGTCGGTGGACGCTGTTCCGGCAGCTGGTCCGGTGCTGGCCGTATTGGCTCTCCTCAGCCATTGCCAGCAGCCGTGCCTGGGACAGAAAACCACCAGGAGTCTTGGCCGTTGTATCCAGCTTCCTCCCTTTCCACATTCTCTTAAAACCAACAGCTTCGGCCTTGGCCACCGCTGTCAAGCTCTGAGTTACCAGCACCCCTCAGGCTCCCCGCATTCCCTGTCAAACCACGTGGGCTTGGTGAGAGGTGATAAGTGGTTAGAGTTAGAATCCTTATGGGAGGCAGAGTGGGTCTGAAATTCATTTCTGTTTGGTGGTGGGATCTGGTTGGTTTTCCATCCATAGCTTTAGGAGTCTCAGTTAAGCCATCAGATGTCTGTGTGACAGTCCAGACGCCCCTGTTATTTGGACTTATTAGTTAAAAATGCATACATACATACATACATTCTCTCTGTCCACAGACACAGGATGCTCAGGTCAAACAGTTTCCCTCTAGAGAAAAAAAAAAAAAAAAAAACCCTAATTTTTTTATGAGTTCAGGAGATCTTAACACAATGGCAGTGGCAGGAAGAAATGGCTGGTTGGCCCATAGCTAATCTCCTTGAAACTAATTTTTTTCTGAGAAACAGTAACTCCAAAATGCGGTTGTGTCTGAGCCTAAAAACGCAGACCCGGGCGTCTTTAAACGGTCCTCCATTAGGCTTGAGACCATCTGCTTGTTTGCAGCCGGAGTATGAATTTTCCACTGTTGTGAGCGCCGCGGCGATGGCAGCGCTCCAGAGAGAGAGGCGGCCCGAGTGGGCGCCCAGGGAGCTCCGCCAGCCTGCTCTGCGCGGCCCTTCAGCTCACGTCCACGGATGCGATTCCAGAACAAAAAGGATGTCTTTTCAAAACTGAGCTCCGCTCCTCCCACCCCCTCCCGGGCCCCCAAGGGGTCAAGTCCTCCCTCCACCTGCCTTCGGGCACCGTCAGCTGTAAGACCGCTGACAACACCGGGGCGATCTGCTTTGGATGGGCTGCACCTACAGCGAGGCCAGCCTCTCCCACAGGAAATTCACCGGGCAGGAAGGTGGTGTCACGTCTGGCACCACCCTGGGCCTGGCCTCCCTCTGATCCTTAGGGTAGTCAGTTCTGAATGAACATTGTAGTCAGACTATCTACGCCTCTCCGGTTTCCCACGTGGCTGCGATGAAGTGTAATACCGAGTCCAAACACTGATTGCCTTTAACCAACTCGCCTGAGTCCCAGGCTGGACTCTGGCAGCTCAGGCAGGTCTCAGGCCCTCTGCTTTGTCCTCATCACTGAACGGCGGGCCCGGACCAGGCGATCCCCCAGGTGCCTGGCTCTCCAGGGCAGCCTTCAGGGAGATGGGTGCACACTGCAGGGCAGGCAGACCTCTGGCTCCTCCCTGAGGGGCTCACCGGGCAGTCACGTGATCAGCTGCCCCCTCCCGTCCCCCGTCCCCCACTCATCCCCTAACCAAGAGGGAGTCGGGGATGTGGGGAATGGAAGTCGGTGTCACATCATCTCTTCGCTGCAGCGTTACGAATTAATTTGAACGTTTTAACGTTACAGCTCTGTGGGTAGCCAGAGTGTGAAGAAGTGGTTTGCCTTGGGAGGGACTTTGGGCACACCTGACTCTAGCGAGCCTTCTGCAGATCTGGGCCATCGGGAGTTGGCTGTCCCACGACCCGTCATGTCAGCCCCTCCCTGTCACTAATAACTGGTGTTCCTGCCGGTCATACGTGTGCTAGAGGTAATTCTCTTGGTGCTAATAACTTATCAGTATGGCGGTGTGACTGTGGTTGGAAATCAGTGATAGACAGGCGGTGGCGGCTCCTGTTTGGGCTCAGAGCATTGCAATGGCTGCCTCTGGAACTGTGGCGCTGGTCCCTTTAACTGAACATCCAGATGTGTAAATGAGCTGAGTGTGTGCACACATCTGCACATTGTGTGCTCATGGTGTTTCCAGTGTGTTTTTGGAGCGAAGGTCCGGACTCGGCTGGACCGTGCAGCCTGCTCTGGGACACAGCAGCTCTGCGTTGCCCTGGGCCCGGCTGCAGGCCCGGGAAGGGGTGCCGGAAGGTGGCCCTGAGCGGTTGCCGTGGCAGGTGGATTTTCCCTGCTCCCCCGAGAGCTGCGTTTCTGCACTGGGAAGGGGTATGTGGTTATCGCGGTGACAGCCTGTGCGTAGCCCGCTTTCACGCTGACGGCCCACTTCACTGGGTGGCTTCTCTTCCCTCCTCTCCACAGCACACTTTTGAGAATGATTAGCATAATTATTTCACCGTAGCTACTGAGCCACTTGAAGCAAATGACAAGGAAACTGTTCTTCCCCTCAGGCCCAAAGAAGTAGTAATCACCTTCCGCAAAGGAGCTGGTGAAAAGAGAGCAATCGCAGAATTCCTGCGTCATGTACTGTGACCCGCAGGGAAGTGACATCCCATCACGTTACCAGTCTGTTGATGAGCAGCCAGCCCCAGCTTCCGCTCTCGCTCAGGCAGAGGAGACTGTCCGAGGCATGGGTCCCGGGCATGGCAATCATCTGGGGTTGGGGCGTTCAGTCAGTTGAATAACTGTGAGAAGTCAGTAGTTTGGAATGCAGAACAGGGAGAAGTTTATGGAGGGCTGGCAAGTCCTACAAGAAACAGTGCGGCTCATCTAAACATTGCTGCGGGTTGACCTCGGGTCCGGAGAAGGATGGAGGGGTGAAGGATGGAGCAGTCCAAGAACAGGCCCCTTCACATCTCAGGGCGCGGGACACCCCTGTCCAGCAGCTCCAACCACCGCCTCCAGCTTGTGCGGAGTTGGCACCTGCTTCTCGCTCTCCCCACAGCGGGAGCAGCCCGCCCTCCTGATGCTCCAGCAGCCCCAGCCCAGCCCCGTGCGCCCAGAGGGCCTCTCTTCTCCCCAAGACAAGACCAGCTGAGGCCCATCGCCCTCGGTCTTGACGGAGAGGGAGGAGTCAGGCACAGGTGTGGAGGAAGGCTAACTGTCATGGGCTCTCGTCTGACATCTGACAGCTGCTGAGTGTTCCTGTGTTTCTCTGGAACATTTAAAACCTCTTGTGATCCCCGCGACTTCTCGGCAGTGCTGCGGGGTGCCTCTGTGCACACTTTGAGAACCATGGCTCAGGGTTCCACCCGTGCTGAGCACTCACTGTTTGCAAGGTCCGGTGTGCAGGCTGGGCAGCGAGCGGAGGAAGAACTTGGCCAACAGCAGACAGCAACACTGAGCAGGGTGAATGGAGGCTCTGCAGACCCTCCGGGGGCGGACAGGGGAGGCGTGTGGAATCCTGGGTGGGTGTGGGAGGAGGCAGTTTGCCTTGGAGCTGCCTGGAGCAGAACTAAACCCTCAGGAGATGGCAGCCGAGTCTTGGTGATGGTTTGTGGTAGGGCATTGGCTTCCCACTCGAAATGACAGTTATCTCACCATCATCAACGAGGACAGCAGGGGGTGTTCGAGGCTGTGCCCCCAAACCAGCTGGTGCCCACAGCATCTGCTTTCATGGACACAGGGACCTCCCTCTCGAAGCCCTCTTCCTCCTCAGTAAAACAGGGATTAGGGTGCCACCTTCTCGGAGCCACTGTGCAGAGTAAGATGAAATAGCAGTGCCCACGCCTGGCACTCATGGAGAGTAAGTGCACCCAAGCCTGCATCTAACAACGATGGCCCCTGGACGCATCTGAGCCTGCGAGAGGAAGGCTAAGCGTCAGAGGGAGATGTTGGTACTCACCTTAGTTATCACATCTGTTTCACAGTCCTGACCATTGCTGTATGCATGGGAAGGACCCCGTTCTGTAGTCAGAACAAGAAAGCCATCATGTAGAATCATCACGAGTTCAGTTCACTCATTTTTCCAACCTGAGAACAGCCTGGGATCTTTTGTAACCGTCCATTTTGCCTGAAACAAATTGGACCATGAAACTGCTGGTCTGTGAAATGATTGAACAAATTAGAAATGTGCGTAAACAGCCAGACAGAATTAGCGAGGAGTGGAGCAGAAGCAGAACTCATTAACAAAGGAGGGTCGTGAATTGTACTTGCGCCGTATTTTTGTGTTTGCCTTCCCCCTCCTTTTAAAAAATGTAACATGTCTTCATGTGGAGGGGTTTAATGGCAGGATGGTAACCTAGATAGGCGCCTGGAATCTTAGAGTTTTTATTTGTTTTTGGAGATGGAACTCTGTCCTCTTTGGGACCGTGAGTGACTGCAGACGCTGGGAAGTGGGTGTTTTCCGTGCTGGTTCTTGGTATTCTGCCCTGGCAGTTCCTCTGTGAATGCTGCAGCATCTACTTGGGGGGAAATACTATGGAAACTAAAAATAACTAAATAAGTAAATAAAATAAAAGTGTGCAGGACCAAGATTATAGATACTTTTAGGATGAAACAAAATCAATATTATTTTTAAAAACCTCGTACTGGTAAATACTTGATTAGGCATTGAAATACGGTTCTAGAAAACAGACAGAGGCCGACTTGAAACCATCAGGAAAGATGATGAGGGAAAAGAAAAGTTCTTTGCAGAATCTGCAGGCTAGCCTTGCGGGTGACAGCGTCCCTGCTCCCCCCCTGGCCATGCTGGCTCCCCACCCAGAGCCTAAGCCGGAGCTGCTCTCTCACAGACATCAGGTGTCACAGACCGGATAGGAGGGGGGTGCAGGGGCTCCGACTTGCCCAGCCCCCAGCCAGCCCGTTCCCTCGGGCAGCATCACCCGCTGGCTTGGCCACGTGGCCACTTCTGCCTACCGGCTCTGGGCACGACTCCATGGGAAAGCGAGTCCACACATCCCTAACACTTATCACATCCACTAAGACCGTGGTCGGCAAACTGCGGCTCGCAAGCCACATGTGGCTCTTTGGCCCCTTGAGTGTGGCTCTTCCACAAAATACCACGGCCTGAGCTAGTCTATTATGAAGAAGTGGCGTTAGAAGAAGTTTAACTTTAAAAAATGTGGCTCTCCAAAGAAATGTCCATTGTTGTGCTGTTGGTGTCTGGCTCTGTCCCACTGGACTGGGACTTCCTAGCTCACATATTCCATTTACTCCTGCCTCTTCTAAATCACATGTTTTAAAACAATGGAAAATATAAGAAAAGCATAAAGCCATTTAAAATGTTGGAGAACAAGAAAGTGTACCATCCACTAACTAAAAAGAGAAGAAAAAAAAAAAGGTTGAGAAATTTCTGTAAAATGGAAACAGTCAAAAGTCTGACAGAGCTTTAACCAGTTTGGCTCAGTGGCTAGAGCATCAGCCTGTGCACTGAAGGGTTTCAGGTTTGATTCCGGTCAAGGGCATGTACCTTGGTTGCGAGCACATTCCCGGTGGGTGGTGTGTAGGAGGCAGCTGATTGATGTTTCTCTCTCATTGATGTTTCTAACTCTCTATCCCTCTCCTTTCCTCTCTGTAAAAAAACGATAAAATGTATTTTTTTTTTAAATGTTGCACCTGTAAGGTGGGCAACACCGAGAAGGAGAGAGAAGGGACCTTCCCCAGGCGCCTTCTCTCACCTGGCAGCACCGTCCCGGGCTCTGGCATCGCCTCCTGGTTTGCATCGCCAGCATGGACAGCGAGTCCATCAAATGTGAAAACACACGGGAGCGCAAGGGTGGGGTTTTTTGTTTGTTTGTTTGTTTTTGTCTGTTTGGGGGTTTTTTTTTGGTCATTGTTTTCCATAAATTCCAGCTGGTGTTCTTGCTAGCCAGGAAGGTCCGGCTCTGACATTTTGGAAGGGATTACACATTCCTGGCAGGATGGAAGGAAGCCAGGAGAACACACGTCCTGGGGAGGCCTCTGTCAGGCAGGAGGTGAGAGGAAGAATGCGACACAGGGGAAAGGAGAATTCGAGCTACTGGTGCTGAGTGTATAACAGGAAGGCTTCCCGTCGAGGGTAAATCTGGTCTCGCCGGGGGGAAGCTGGACACGCAGAAAAAGTCCCAGGTCACAGGAAGCCTGCTCCTGCCCACAGGGCCGCGGGGCCCTGGCCGCCAGGCAGGAAGGATGGTGTCGCATTGGCACCTGTTTCTAAGATGTGAGAGCAAATCTGCCAACACTCACCAGCCCTCCCAGTCGCCCTGGACCTCCCCTGGCTCTTGAAAATGAAGTGTGATAGAAATAAGTGACAAAACCCTGGGAGGGCCCACACCTTTGCCTGCCTCCCGAGTGTTCTCGCTGGACTAGCTCGGTCCCCAGGCTTGTGCAGAGACAGAATCCTTCAGGGTTGGTTGGGGTGGAGAGCACAGGCGTGATGGCCTTACACTGGGAAAGGCAGATGAGCGGCAGAGAGCTGGCAAGTGAGGAGGGGGCCAGGGCTGAGCCGGCCACAGGGGGCTCTGCTCACAGGAGGTAACTCAGGTTGCTTCTCTGCTGAGCTTCTCTGCTGAGCTCGGGAGGGGGACCTGGTGTTTCGTGTTGGAGGTGGAGATGTTATAACCAAAAGGAAAGGGGAGCCAATAGCTGCATGGAGCGTCAGAGAGCATGTTTGGGGTCCAAGGGAGGCTTGGGGTGTGTATAACAGCCAGTTATGCCATAGAAAGTACCGCGATACACGAGGAGAAGAAACTTGTCAGACAATCAGCCAGTGTCACCAGGAGACCCTGAAGTTATTGTTCCCGGGAGAAAAGCATGCCCACAGACCCTGCCGACGGAGCGTTGTGAACAGCACATCTGGCACATGTAGTGGAGAAGGTGCCCCACCCAGCGCCATCATGAAGGGCCCAGGCAGGCGTTTTGTGTTTTCCCGCCCAGGCATTTTCAGCACGTTGGCTTTCATGGTGGCCATAGGTGGAGGGGAGGAAGGTGGCTTCTCTTCAGAGTCTGTATATTAGGGAGAAAATCCTTGCTGGCCAGGATTTTCCTCACTGGCCAGGATTTCCCTCCAGCCCCACTGGCCAGGATGTAATTATTAGCTCGTGCCCTGCTATCGGGAACCTGAGGAAGTACCTGGCATTGGTGACTTCTCTAGTGAACAGAGGGCTCCTACGCCTCCGGGAAGGAGGAAGCGGAGGAGAGCGCTGAGCCGGGTGGGGGGAAGGCATTGAGCGGCAAGCCCAGGGAATGCATCTCGTTCTGTTAGGCTAGTGTTTGCAGTGAGCTCTGAGGGTCCGAAAAGTGCACCCTCAATGGGAGAGGCATGAAATGAAGACAGAGAAAAGAGGGAGAAGGGGTGGGCTGCGCTGGATGAAGACTTCAGTGATGGAGGTCAAAAGGAGACGTTAGCCCAGCGGGCGTGGCTCAGTGGTTGAGCATCGACCTGTGATCCAGGAGGTCACGGTGTGATTACCGGTCAGGGCACAGGCCTGGGTGGGGGGCTTGACCCCAGGAGGGGGGCGTGCAGGAGGCAGCTGATGGATGTTCCTCTCACATCCATGTTTCTATCTTATCCCTCTCCTTTCCTCTCTCCCTAAAATAATCTATAAAAACACTTAAAAATATATTTTAATTAAAAAAAATGAGACGTTGCCGAAACCGGTTTGGCTCAGTGGTAGAGCGTCGGTCTGCGGACTGAGAGGTCCCGGGTTCGATTCCGGTCCAAGGGCATGTACCTTGGTTGCGGGCACATCCCCTGTGGGGGCCGTGCAAGAGGCAACTGGTCGATGTTTCTCTCTCATCGACGTTTCTAGCTCTCTATCTCTCTCCCTTCCTCTCTGTAAAAAATCAATAAAATATATTTTTTTAAAAAAATGAGACGTTAACATTTAATCAAAATAAACGAAGGTTTCACATTTAATTGGTTTTTAAAAATCAATCACAAAAAAAGAGAGGCAGGAGACATCTGACCAAATGAAGTGCATGGGAGGAAAGCAGCCCTGTCTCCTTGGCTGCAAGTTCAAAGGAGCTGGAAGCGAGACTGCCAAGAAGCTTACATAACCAGAGGCCTCTGCAGGAGCACAGTTCGGAACAGAGGGGCGTGACCCCAGGCCTCCGGGGGCTCAGCCGTGGCTACCTCTCCCCCCAATCCCTTTCCCTGGGCTTTTCCGCCACCTTCATTCCTTGGCGTCACACTGTCACTACTCAGAAAGCCCCTTTCGGTGATGGTGACAGTGATGGCTCTGCAGACACCATCCTCCATTCACTCAGCCAATGCTTCCTTCCTCAGCCTTTCCTGACCCCCCAGCCCCCTGACCTCCAACCCCCTGACCCCCAGCCTCCTGGTCCCGGGTAGAATCACTCACTGCCACCTTGCTTCCCCACCGAGCTCCTGCCTAGCACTTACTGGCCCCTCAGCCCTGCACCTCTTGCTGTTGGCCCCAAGCCCTACTCTGAGGGGCTGGGAGGACTCCGCTGGTGCCTGGCAGGAGTGGGAGGTACTCATGGCTGTTCTTGGTATAAAGGGTTCATCAGGGAGGGTGCCAGCCGATTCTGGGCACATGGAGTGGTGTCTCCACCTCCCAGGTGCCTGCCCCTGGGTCTTCTCGGTGCAGATCTCAGTGCTTTGAGCAGGTCTGGACTGGGGCCCAGCTTCTGCCTCAGGGACGGGCTCCCCGGAGAAGCTGGGATTTCCCCCGAGCTCCCTGCGCAGGCCCCGAGGCAGGGGAGCTGCAGAGTAAGCCTGGTGGCCAGAGGCCCTTGTCTCCCGCCCCCTCCCGGGCCGCTGCAGGCCCTGCACAGCGGGTGGCATCGTCAGCCAGTTGTTCACGGGCCGGGTGGGCTCCGCGGGGTCTGTACTTTCCTGAGGGGAAGAACACCCCCGGGGGCTAGAACGGAGACGTGGTGCCGGAACCGCTGGCAGCGGTCCCTCCTCCATGCTGTCACGTTCGGTGGTGGCATTCGCCCCTGATGAGGGCTCTGCTTGGAAACAGCTGTCCTCTGCCTGGGTGGCGGCCTCTCGGCTCTGACTCGCCGCTTTGCTCTGTTCCCTTTCTGTCGAGTGTGTTTTCCGCCTGTGGACAGCCTGGCTTCCTCCCCCTGGGACCCTGGGCTGCGGGAGTGACCTGCTTCCCTAACACACTGAGGAAGTCTTGTACTGATGCCAGTTCCTTCCTGAAAATAAGAAAGGAACCTTCCCTTCCAGTGGTTTCCGTGCCCCGTTAACTAAGCCTGCATAAGTAAGAACATTTATCCACGGGCTACGCCGTGGAATTCTCTGGAACTCTTGGTTCGGAGGGCACAATAGGCACCCCCCCCCCCATCCTGGTATGATTATTCATTGGGTGCAAGTTTGTTTGTGGGGCTTGTCCAGAACAACTCACGGCAGTGTTGGTTTGCTTCCCCATCCAGAGCCGCTGACATTAACTGCGCCAGCCGTGGGCTTTGCTTTGGTGATGCAGAATGACATCGCCAAACCCTGGCCAGGTGCTCCCAAAACAGTGTATCCTGTCCCCTCGTCACAAAACGACCCGCAGGCCGTTCAGAGCAACAGGCAGAGCTTGTCTATAATATTTCACGGCTTTCACCTGGGACCCCCCTCTCCTGCTCTCCCTTCTCCTGGCTTCACACAGGAAACAAAAGTCATGATAGAGGAAGGCATGTTTATCCCAACACCGATTCCAAGGATCATCTCCTGTTTCTGGTAGTGCAGCAAGAAGGTGGGGTTCGGACACTCAGAATTCATGCCTTTGGGTTGGAAACCACATGGCTGCCGCTGACCAACAGCTTACCAACAGCCAACCACTGCCTTAGGGAAAAACACTTTAATAATGTGCTTATGTCTTTAACCTGAAGTCAAAACTTCTGGGTGAGGGTAATGCCTTACAGCAGTGGTCGGCAAACTCATTAGTCAACAGAGCGGCAGACCTCGGCTCATGAGCCGCAGTTTGCCAACCCCTGCCCTAAAGGGCCACTGCGATCTCTTTCCCGAAGGTCTCCCCGCAGAGAACACTGCTCACAGGGGGTAGGCACCGTCTTTCTAGAACTTTCCAGGTGGAAAAAGTGTGTGATGGGAGCAGAGGAGGAAGTCCTCACGGCTCTCCACGTGTAGAGACCTGGGAGCAGGGACTGGAACCAGCAGCGCTGGCGTGGGGAGGGCCCGGCCAGGCTTCCTTCCCGAGGCGAGGCTCGGAGCCTTGTGAAGTGCATGCCATTCGGCTCCTCCTGCTCGGCTCACCGATGTTCCCCAGCTAGAAGCACAGCACTCTAGTCCTAGCTTTTACTCTCTTTCTGAATTCACTGTTTGTTTTTCAATAATAATAACACTGGCCTCATCCAAAGAACCGAAGTCTTAAGTTTCCCCGTGCATTTGGGGCCTTAGAGAAATCAGAGCTTTTCTGTTTCCCGTAGGTGGGCACAGTGTGCACCTGTGATGCCACATGTAGAATGATAAATTAGCTGCTGGGGTATTTCCATTATTTTGGAAAGAACCCCAAAGAACCTTTGGGATATGGTCCGAAACAGGGAGGAGCGCGTTCGTTTGCACACGCCACCTCTGGGCCTCCCCCTGACACCACTTCCCTCCTTGGCGTCCTGGGGTCTCGACTCGTCAAGGCCGAGAGGGACAGTGAGTCCCTGTGTAGGAGGCTCCCCGACGATGGGTCCCACAGTTCACTTCAGTAAAACGGGTCGCTGCTCTTCTGATCCTGACACCCAGGCCCCAGGCGGGGTCTCCCCTAAGCCAGACCCCCTCAGCAGAAACCTGCTGGGGTTTGGCTAGACTGCACTCGCGTGTCAGCCATGAATGCTCCCATTTCTTCATCCGGCCTCCGTGTTCTGAGCACACCAGGGTCTTGGATTTCCTTGCTCTCCGAGACCTACAAAAAAGCTCCCATCCGGTTTGGGATGGCAAGAAAAAGGCGAAGACGTGTCCCCGGGGTGTGGGCGAGCCTCTCTTTGGGGGTGCGAGCCCAGCCACGGCCGACCACAGGACTCAGGGGACCCCTGCTGGGGCAGGGGCAGGCTGTGCTCTCCCGGGAGCTCTGGCGCCTGCCACCAAACACGCAGCTTGGAGATGAAGGCTGACCAGATGGTCCTCGCAGCCTTGGCAGGTCACCACCCTCTCTGGGCCCATCTCCCGTGGGACCCTGCTGGCCCTGACCTTGGCCCATGTGCTGTGAGAGTAGAGTGCTGTGCCCTTCCCCCCAACACCCACCCCTCCCCCTGTTTCCTGGGCATCCAGAAAGGAAGGGAGTGATGTCCTGAGGGCCGGCACACCCTTCCTCCTGGGCCTTTGCCAACAGGCAGGCGAGAGCAGCCACTCCCAAGTGAGCGGTGCTGAGAAAGTCCTGTCCAGGAGGTGCCTCCTGCAGCCCAGAGCTGCTGGTCGTCCGGATGGTCTGAACGCCCAGATCAGTGTCCCGGTAACATCACCGGATGTGCCAGTTCACGGCTGGCGGTGACCCACCAGACTGCCCACCTCCCTCTCTTCTGACCAACAGCCCAGCACCACACTGAGGCCGAGCCTGGACAGAGGCGCTCCCCTGCAGGTGACCTCTCCCCCACAGAGCTGGTCGCTCCGGGGAAAGGCGCCTTCCAAAGGGACAGGAACCTGGTCATTTTCCCTCTGATTTGGGACCAGCTGGTCACGTGCTATTTTCACAGGATTATTTGCGTGTATAGAGGAAATGCTTTCCCCTTTCTTACACAGAATTGGTGTGACCTTCATCCATCTTTCTGTCCTGCCCTCGGGGGACATCCTGTCTGTGTCTTCCTCCCCCTGGCCTGTGTCACCCTCCTAGTGAGGTGGTCATGAGGAGCGTGGCCCATCGCCCTTCCGAACGTGTCTGTCATCGTTCTTACGTATTTCCATTATTTGGATTCCTTATACTTAGTCATAGCTTGCTTTTGACCTTGGGGACACTGGCTCTCTTTATTCCCAATTGCAATTCCGTTCTGTAGATTCTGTCTGCATTCTGACCTGATCCTACGTGGTGGGGGCCACCCGGCCCTGGGCCCCTGAGAAGACCAAGTGCGAGCACCTTTCCCCCAGGCCTGGCCGTGGGCCCTGCCCTCTGCCCCGTTTGGGGATGTCCCAGGGCACCGGAGCCCACTGCTCCCGTCCTCCACATTCACCTCTGGACGTTTCCAAATCATCCACTCAGTTCAGCTGCTGTTAAGTAACACCTGTTACCAGTTTTCTCGCGTCTAATGAAGGAGACATGCTTCTGGGACATTTCTTGTTCCTGAATAATGTATTAATATTTGCTCTCCCCATCACGTGTTTGGTCCATTGCATGTCATCCTCGGCGTTAGGATTCCCGCTCTCCACGTTTCCTCACTGGAGATGTTCCGCAGCCTCCCCCAGCGCTGGCCTCTCCCGGTCTCAGCAGTTCTCCCACCTGTGATTTTGCCAACTAACTTCCCACTGTATTTCCCACATTTTCTTGTTTTTGCGCCCTTTACAACCCTTTAAGGGGAAAATGATTTCTTTTTTATATAAGATTTCTGAGAGGAAGGGAGAGGGAGAGAGAGAAAAACATCAATGGTGAGAGAGAATCATTGATTGGCTGCCTTCTGCACGCCCCCACACTGGGGATCAAAACCGCAACCCAGGCGTGTGCCCTTGACTGGAATCGAACCTGGGACTTTTCAGTCCACAGGCCCGTGCTCTATCCACTGAGCCAAACCAGCTTGGGCAAACGTGATTTCTTTTCTAAAATTAACTCCTAAACATCCTGGAATTTTAAAATCTTGCTGAAATTTGTGCTTTCATGGCAGGTTAGGGGTTAGTGTGATGTGTTCATCCCTTAACTTAGAGATGTAGGGGAAACACACAAATCTGAGCTGGGTGGGACAGGACAAAATCGAAGCCTCACCAAGAATCCAAAAAGTCCCGGCAAACCCTGGCAGGATGGCAGGGTGGTCCCGCTGAGCGGGAACCGGAATATCAAAGCACAGGTGGCCCGTGCATAGCTGGGTGCTGTGATGACAGAACACACCCAGGACAGCACCTGGACGCACCTCAGGCAGGGGCTGGGCAGACTGCAGGCTAGCCACTTAGGTGCTGGAGACTGATAGCCTGTACTCGAACCTTCTATGAGCTGTGTGACCTCGGGCAGGTTTCTCAACCTCTCTGTGCCTCGCATCTCTAGCCTTTAAAATGGTAATGGCATGTCTCTCACAGGGTGAATGTGAGCAAAGGATGTGTCATTAGAACAGTGCTTGGCATGTGTCATTAGAACAGTGCTTGGCATGTGAGTGATCTAGCTATTGGCCACTGTGAATGTAAGTAACAGGGAGATAATAAAATATAATAGACACGAAAAGTTACGTCAACAAAGCAGGAGGAAAAAGGTTGCGATGTACAAGGACCATTAGAAATTCAGGGCATGAGCAAGCGAGGAGGAAAGTAGCAAGAGTCCCACAAAGTAGGCGCAGAGGATCACATGTGGAGCCCGGAGCCTCACCTCCTGTGGGCACTGTCGATGGCGTGTGTCCCTCCCCTGCTGCAACCGGGGCTGCCCGGGAAGGGCCTGCCACGTTGGTTGCTCAGGGATCTCACGTGTGTTTGGGTAGATGGACAGGACCGCATGTAGGTGCCGTCGCTTCCAGAAAACGCCAGCACCCCCTGATGGGTGTGGGACAGAGGTGACGAGCAGCTCCGGTGAGGCTGTGGGCACCTCACGATGTTTCCCAGACCCAGCGGGGCGGCTCCCTCTCTCGTCAGCTTTGCTTTGTCTTTTTTCTGTTAGCATTCGGGGTTCAGCATGTCCAGCCACCTGTAAACCCCAGGCCTGTGGCTTTGGCTGGCAGTAATAATTAACAGCCGGCTGTAGCCAATCAGTGGCACCGGCTCCCTGCCCCAGAGGCACTAGAATCGGCTGGAAAGCGAGATCTTGGGCTTCCACGGGCCCCTCTCTCTTGAGTGAGCGGTTTGCATGCTCAAAAGCACCTGCGAAGGCACACTCCTCCTTTTGAAAATTGTGCTCTGCAACCCAGATCCGCAGAGCACGCAGGGCTCGGAAGCTCACCGACGTCGGCATGAAAACGTTTTCTTGGAAGCTGAGCCGACGTCGTCCTCCTCGGGGCCAGTTTGCGCCGGTAACGACCTGGTGCAGGGGCTGGACGCGAGCACCGGCATCACACCGGCCGCAGGAGCCGCCCGCCCCGCCCTGCAGCCGGGTCTCCGCCTTCCTGGAGGAGCCATGGTTTGCAGCTGGTTCCAAGCTGATACTGGGACCACCTTCCTGATGGCCCCTGAGTTTCCTCCTCTCTCTCTCTCCTCCTCCTCCTCCACCAGCTGTCACTGCAGACATCCTCCCCCTCCCCAGAGCCACCCCTGAGGCCCTAGGTCCCCTCTGAGTGAGAGTCCTGCAGGGGAAGGGGGGAGGGGAGGGTGCTGGGGCCAGGTCTGCGTAGTTGCCAGGGCAGGTAACGAAACCCCGGACCTTCAGACATAAAGTGCACGCTCCGGTGTGTTTCTGTGACCCCATACATGTGATAGACGAATGTGCGGTCCGGAGACTGTGAGAACATGGGTGTGTCCATTTACACACACAAGAAAGGAGGCCACACCCGCCCATCCTACCAGGCTCAGACCACGCCCAGTCAGGCCTCTGTGGGCGCTGCCATAGGCCCGAAGCTCGGTGGTCCCGCCTCCACAGTATTTATAGAGCCCGCGCCCCTGTCGTCAGAGCTTCGGGAGGCGCCTGCTCTCCCGAGGGAGATGCCCGTGCTCACGGGTGTAGCACCTGCACGAGGCGGTTACCTGCACGCCAGGTGGGCCAGGGCATTTACAGCAGGAAAAATAAAGCCTAGTGCCCTGGCCGCTTGAGCTCAGTGGATAGCGCGTCGGCCTGTGGACTGAAGGGCACTTACCTCCCCTGCAGGCTTGATATCCTGCAGGTGCGGGAGGCAGTCAATTGATGTGTCACTCTCTCTCTCTCTCATCTATGTTTTTCTCTGTCCCCTTTGCTTCCACTCTCTCTCTCTCTAAAAAAAAAGGGGGGGAGGGATATCCTCAGATGAGGTTTAACAACAACAACAAAAAACCCAGATAGTACGAATGGAGCGCAGGGATTAAAATAGAGGGGTGTGGGGTGACAGGTGATGCTGCTTCAGTCCAGAGCCCGTGGCAGCCCGTGTTGTGGCACGTCTGGTCCTGTGTTACAACGTGGTTTAAGCTGCTTTTGGCCACGCGGGGCAGAGTCTGGGAGGGGGGTCAGGGTAACGGAGGCGACAGCTCTAAGGTGGGGCTGGGGGTGAGGAGGCGGGTGTGCCTGGCAGGTGTCCACAGGGCCCAGGGCAGACTGGGCGCGGAGCCCACGGTGACCTCTGAGGTTCCGGTCTGCAGCCAGGTGGAGAGGCCCCTGAGACGGGGACGCAGGGCTGGGGGTGGGCTTCAGAGCACCAGCACGTTCGGTTGTCAGCAAGTTTTCACGTTTTGTCAAAACATCAACATGAACCACCACGAACAGTGGCTGTGTCTCCCAGGACAGCCGAGGGATGCTCTGCCCTCCCGCCCTCCACCGCTGCTCCGCTGGCAGCGCCGGCCCAGCAGAGCTGGCGTTTGCGGCTTTATGTTAGGCCATGTCAGAATACCTCCGTTTGAGGCCAACCTGCCCCAGATCTAACCAATAGAAGGCCTTGGTCAGGACATGGCACTTCCGAAGGCCTGTTCTTCACTCCCCCTTTTCACCTGAATTGCGGGACCCTCGCCTAATTCTGCCCTGACTCTGCTGCATGACCTCAGACACGGTGCTTAGCCTTGGCAGGGACAGACAGGAGGCCTCGCTCGTGCCTGTCAGGGGCAAGGGCACGGTCCTGTGGCGGGGGGGCCTCAGCTCCCATCCTTCTCGGCCCCCTCCTCTGGGCAGAGCAGGAGAGGGGGCTGCCTTTCAGGCCGGGTCCATCCACCTACAGCAGTGGTCAGCAAACTGCAGCTCTGTTGACTAATGAGTTTGCTGACCACTGATCTTCGGGATAGACTCGCTGGGAGGAGCTTGCAAAAAAAAACAAAAACAGCCGGGACCGGTTTGGCTCAATGGATAGAGCGTCGGCTTGGGGACTGAAGGGACCCGGGTTCGATTCCGGTCAAGGGCATGTACCTTGGTTGCGGGCATATCCCCAGTAGGGGGTGTGCAAGAGGCAGCTGATCGATGACTCTCTCTCATCGATGTTTCTAACTCTGTATCTCTCTCCCTTCCTCTCTGTACAAAATCAATAAAATATATTAAAAAAAAAAAAAAAAAAAAAAAAAAAAAAAAAAAAACAAACAAAAAAAAAACGCTGGTGCCCAGGCCACACCCCTTAAATCCCAGTGGAGGGAGCTGGAGATGTAGGGACTGGGGATTGCCACCCTCTGTCACTTGTCACAGGCAGGTCTGGCACCTGAGACTAGTAAGGGGGATGCCGGGGGGAAGGGGGGTGCAGGGGGCAGGCTCCAGGCATTGATGCTGAAGCTGAACTGGCCAGAGAAGCCAGTTTCTGTTTGAGCTGCTGCCCCAGGACGGCCAGGCTCCAGCGGCCAGCAGCCCCTGAGAGAGCCAGCGGCAGAGGCCGGGTGAGCGGGAGAGGAAGGCACAGGTGGAGGCCCTCTGTGTGTGGCGGTTGCTCTGGGGGGGAGGTGGTGGAGTAGCTGCTGACAGGTTTCAAATTGGGTAATAATGGCAGTGATGGGTCGTGATCTCTTGAGTGCTGTGCGTGGGGGATTCCGTGCTGACTGTGGCCCGGCCAGCTGGCCAGGGAGGGTCTGCCTCAGGCCTGGGAGGGGAGGGCTGCTCAGGCCTGGAAAAGCATCCCGGCTCTCAAACCATCTCGCCGCTCCTCCACGGGGAGCGGGCGTGGTACCTATGCACGCGCTCAGGTTCAGCTGCGCTTTGGCCAACACTTAGTGACGAGGCTCCTGTGATAACCATTACTGACAGCGACGCGAAAACTCGGCCGGCGCTGCTTAGAGAGTGATTGGGAACCCGAGTGTTTAATGAGTCATGAGTTGGGGAGGATTTTATTCTCCACCTGATGCTTTTTGTAGGAAAGAAGTGAGCACCGCTATCCTGCTATGTTTCATAAGGTTTTAATTAAAGAATCCCAAAGAAGCCAGGTTTGTTTTAAAAGAGACGCAGAGGTACAAGCCCCAGGCCCTCCCGCAGCCTGGCGAAGGCCCAGGCGACATTCCCTTTGGGGATTGGGTCACCGACCCAGCCCTGAGGGACCCAGCCATGGAGGGAGGGGCTGAGTGGTTTGTCCCAACACACAGCTGATCACTGTGGCTTCTAAGCCGCCCCTGACCCCGGGCCCAGGAAGCAGGTCGCCCAGCTGCTTCTCCTGTCAGCGTCTTTGCAATCCCGTCGGCCTGCCTGCCTCACACGTTTCCACCCACTCCCTGCGCCCATCTCGTCCGGTCCAGGCCCTTAGAGGAAGCCTCGGGCAGCCTCAGGGGGTCACAGCGTCTCGGGGTGCCTTGACGGCTTAGGAACACGTTGCCCAGGGCCTCCCGCAAAAGGTGGGACCCTGCCACCATCCAGGTGCCACCCCCCGGGCTGGCGAGGCTCACCCTGTGTTCTCTCCACAGCAAATGAAGCTGGTGGCCGAGAACCTGAAGGAGGAAGGCGGGAAGGAGAAGGCGACCTGACGGAGGCAGAGGGCACTGAGCGGCTCCCAGCCCAGACCCACGGCTCGGCCAGACGCAGCAGCTCCCCGTGGCAGCACCCACTCCTCCCAACGCAGGGTCCCGGCTCAGGGCCCGGAAGGGGGCGCTGGGCCCCAGCTCCTGGCAGCTCCCCACCCTCACCTCCCCACGCCCCAACCCCACTCCCCCGGTTTCTGCCCAGGCCCCACACTCCATTCCACACACCGCACGTCACTGCTGCCCTGAGCCTCTCGTGTGGACCAACCACCAGCTCTCCATGGAGCCCCTTGCGGGACAGCCACCCCCACCCACCGCCGCCCAGGGTCCGTGGGGCAGGGTGGTGGCCCGGGTGCGAGCCATGCTGAAGGGGGCTCTGCCCGGCCTCCGTTCTGAGAGAGGGTGGACAAGAGGCAGGATTTCCAATTCCCGACAGCTCTACCTCTCTCCTGGTTCTGTTTTGCAATATGTTAGACACTTGGTCAGCAGAAGCAATAGTGTCAGCTATTAAAGCTCCTCTCTGGCTCCCACTTCCCACGCGTGGACTGTGAAGGCCCCGGGGTCCTTCAAGGGGAAGCCTAAGTGGGGAGGCTGAGCTTGGGGCTGGGCACCTGGTGCCACTTTCAAAGCCTGCAGCTGGAGCTCGGGCTGTTCTGGGGCTGGGGGGAAGGGGGGGGCGGCTGCTGCCATGGGGCGCCTGGCCAGGGCTGCGGGGCTGCTTCCATGCACAGGGTGCCAGGCGGAGAGCCAGCTGCCACACCCGGCTCCTGGTGTGGCTGACGCCCGCGGAGGAGGGGCCTTAGCCAGGGGTGCTGCACCCCCCAGCTGTGCCCTGGGCTGGACCCCTCACAGGCACAGTGTGGGTCACCGGGGTCTGACCCTCCAGGCACAAGGCAGCGGCTGGAGCCTGCTGCTCCCCACCTGTGGCCCAGGCACGAGGACCACCTGCAAGGGCAGGGCCTGGCTTCCTTCCTCTGCCAGCTGCACACACTCCGCCTGTGAAACAGCCACCCCCTGCCCCTCCCCTCTACCTGCTCCCCCTCCTCTCGCCCCCTACCCCCCTTCCTGGGACCCTCAGAAAGCTGCAGGCACCTCGGCCACTGGGTCGGCAGACGAGCAGGGGGAAATGAGGGCTTCAGCCTAGATTTGTCCCCTCCCCATCGGGATGGGAGTGGCCTCAGCCAGTTAAGCATCATGTTTTGGGGAGCTGGCCACCATCTGCCACTCGTTGCTGCCCAGTTGGTCCTGCCAGGCCACTGCGCTTGCCAGCATGCCTGCCTCTGCTTGGTCTGAGGCATCAAGGCCCATGTTCGAGTTCAGTGGTTGAGGCTTAGGAACATCCTCCCGATTTAAACCAGCACGTGGTCCCTGCCACTATGGTTCTCAGCCAGGAGCTTCCTCGTATCCCAGTCTGAGTGCCTCGGACCCAGCTCCCCGTCTCTCCCCCGGTCACATGAGCACCGTGGGTGGGGGCATTGGGTTCCAGATGTGAACTCCCTGCTCATTCACATGGAGGTTTCTGTCTGTCCCCCTCCCTCCCTCCCTCCCACTCTCGAAAAGTCAGTGGAAAGATCAGGCCTGTGCCTATTGGATACTGGGGGGGACCCACCCAGCTCTGCCCTCTTGCCTGGGCCTCAGCACCCCCAGGTGTAACCGGGAGATGGCAATAGCGGGGGCAGAGCCTGACCCTGCGGACTGTGTCCCCTTCCCCAGAGGAAGCTCACAGCCCTGGGGAAGGGAGGCCATCACTTCTGCTCAAGGGAAACAGCCATCAAACCTCCTCCACATCTTGTGGTCGATCACGAGGCCACACAGCAACCACCAAACTGGGGAGAGCACCCCTTCCCCAGCGTGAGGCCGGGGTGGGGTGGGGGGGAGGGACGGCATCGTCCCGGAGGTCTCCTTGGTCAAGACAAGGACCTCGGGGTGTGGAGCCGTGAAGGGTGCCTTGGCTCCGCCCACACACACACACACACACACACACACACACCCCGCTCCCGAGCACCTGCCACAGGAGATGCTCCACTCGAGGGGCGGGACACGGAAGAAGCAGGACGGGACGCCGTTCTATTGCTGAACACCAAGATGCCACTTTATTGTCGGGATTTTCTCCCACTAGTCACAGGCCTGTCTGTGTTCACACGATGAGGAAAATCAACCCGCAGTGCACGCGGCTGGCCAGGTCAGCTGACCGTTCCGTATGCTCTTCACACACACACACCAGCTCTTACGTGGCAGAAATACCTTTAATTCGACTCAGTCTCACGGCTATTCTTAAAGTCGGTGTCAAGATTGTCACATCTTTAAATACAGATAGAATTGTCAGAAGTACATATTTTATATATATATTTATATATATATATATACACACATATGTATATATGTACACACACATACAGAAAAATACAAGACTGAATTGTCCACAATATTTAATTTACACACTACTGTAACTCTATGCAACTTCTGAAGACAGGTTAAGGGGATACAAGAAACCGTTAGAGCAAGTAAGTAGTTTGGTCCAATATTATTTTAATGTAATGGTGATTCTCTTCCTCTCTTTTATGGGACAACATACGATGACATACAACACATGCACAGTCATTCACTTAGGAACGCATGAGGAAGACGCCACTCAGACTACCATCTGTCTACCCAGAGGGCCAACCAACCAAACACGACTAATAAGGCTATAATACAGCTATGCAGCATAAATGGTCAACACTGCTGATCCTAAAGTGAGCACCGTATATACATCTGAATATAAAAAAAACACAATGGAGACCGAACACATATGGGTTCAAAGGTGCCATTCCCAGGCTATACATAATCACAAAGGAAAAAGTATTTACAATTACTTGGAAAACAGCTGCAACAAAGAGTTTATTGCCAATGCCCTTTATAAACTTCTCTCCTATGTTTAATACAGATGTTACGCTCACTGTCTACGTGAACCACACATCTTATTTCTGGCCCTTTACAAGATCCCTGCTCAAGAATTTCAAGCAAATGTGTTCTATGGCTTCACCCACACACCTTGTCTCAGAGCTTTCGATTATAAATACCACATTGAACTAGAGCTATAGCTTAAAACACATCTAGCCTAGGTCTAGAAAGTAAAAGTATTTGAAGTATCCTCTTTACTTAAGTCTAGTTAAGTATACAGTGAAATTCAGAGTTCTGAGTAGAAGAGATGGACACTCAGGTAGCAGGGTCAGTGTATGTGTTCCTGGAGGAGCTGTGCCCAGCGGAGGGCCGTCCCCTGGTGCCTCTGCCACTGCGTGGACCAGACACCTCACCGGAGGCTGATGAGCGAGGGGAGGCCCGGGCCCAGCCATACCCTGTGGCCAGTGTGGCTCAGCATCTAAGACCCCTCGGGAACAGCAGAGAAAAGGGGCCCCTGGCCCCTTCCGCAATCGGCAACGTGCAATACACGGTGCCCCACAGACACAGTGCCTCAAAAGATGATTATCTGGTCAGAAGGAGTCTCTGTGCGGGAATAGTTTAAAGCGAGAGTTCGTGATTACTGTTTTGGCAGGAAGGCAGAGTGAAAAATATTTCCAGCAAAAAAACAAACAAAACTGAAGCAGGTTTTGTGCAGTTTTGTTCGCTGATTGTGTATATTTTTTTGATTAGTCAATTGTCATAGCTAATTGAGCTAAAGGATATAAAATGGAAATAACAAGAGAGTCAACCTAATTACCAACCTCGTAAGAATCAATCCGTGTGTGTATGTATGTCTTTATATATGTTTTCTCATTGCCCGGGTTTTGACTTTGCCCACCTCTGTGTGCACTCTGCCTCCACGTTAGGCCCTACAGCTTCTTCTATCTGCATGGTTCTGAGGGAGACCCTGGGCTGTGCCCTGCGGGAAGGAGCTTACAGGAGCGTCATTTTGTTCTGTTAAACAGACACACTCTATAAGTAGAGTTAAGACATCATCAGTTCGCACATTACAAAATAAGATTGTCTGCTTGTCGTTTACCACTACAGGGGAAGCTGCCGTATAAATCTAAGTACTTCATCTCACCTAGTACAAAACGAGAAAATCTGTTTCAGTTAATTTTTAAGAGCCCAAGCTTTTGTCACACGATAGCTTAAGACAAACAGGTGTGGCTATGCTGAAATCTCGGTTTAAGGTTCTAGTGCAGACGTCGGCTGTACTCGGTCCGGCGCAGCCTCGGAAAGCTGGCAGGCACGCCCGCGGGCTCCAGGCCTGTCGGCATCTCACCGTTATTGCTTTGGTTCTGTATCGGACACCAGGGTGTGCCCAGGGCACGGAGTCTCCGTGTAACAGAAGGTCAGGACGGGAATTTAGATTTTTGCAACAAGGAAATACAAGCGTGTTTTCTCTGTCTAAACGGTTAAGTGCGGAACATCCAGTTTCTAAGTGCTCCATTGATCTTAGGTTCCAAATATACATTTTAATTTAATCCTGATCATCCACACTAAAATTCTGAATGTAAAAGTGACACGAGAGGTTGACTTTCGGCTGGGACAGACAGAAAAGCAGTGTCTAGCAGCAGCATGCACAAAGACCATGCATTGTCACGGCGCCAGGCGAACGAAGGGGAACGTTAATAAATAACCGCCCGCTAGGAGTAGAACCGGGAAGGAGCCGGTGAAGGAGCCCTCGGCCTTCACTGCTCGGAGCAGGAAGCGTGCGGGGAGGCCGGGCGGCCGCGGTCAGATGACATGGCAGCAGGTGGCCGGGCTGGAGGCGCACAGCAGCCCCTCCTTGGGGTTCCGCTGGATGTTCACAGAGATGGTCTTTTCGCACAGAGGTAGCTGGAGCACGTTGTTTTTCAGGTTCTTGCTCTGGATCCGCTCTAGCTCAGCGGCGGCGCTGTCCGCCACGTGGTCGGAGAAGAACTTGAGGCCGCCCGCCACGGGCGCCTGGCCCGGGCTCCCCGCGGAGCCAATGCACATCTTCCACGTGGACTTCTCCTGGACCCTGACGCTGGAGAAGGACAGGCCGTGCTGCGGGTCCAGAATGTACCTGGTGCCCCCGTGCAGCTGGGAGCCCAGGCAGAGGCCCATGAGTTTGAGGCTCTGCACCAGCTCCCCGGCGCCGCGCGACGCCAGCTGCGTGGAGTTGGCGGGGCCGGCGCAGCGGCGGGTGCTGCCCGACGTGCCCCCCGGGGTGCCGCCCGAGCCGCCCGACGGGCTGCCCCCGCCCGCGCTGTTCTCGCTGGGGCTGGCCTCGTCCGCCCCGCCGCCGCTGTTGCCGGGCTTGCTCTGGCCGCCGCCGTCGCCCTCGCTGCCCGGCGGCCCCTCGCTGCTGTCCCGGCGGTGCCAGGAGTAGGTGAAGCCGCTGTCCTTGTCGAGCCGCCGGCGGCTCTCCGAGTCGTCGTCGCTGGTCTCGGAGCTGCTGCAGCTGGAGCCGCGGCCCTGGCTTTTCCGGCGGTGGTAGCGCTTGTGCACCGTCCCCGGGGACGCGATGTTCATCTTCAGCCGGCTCAGCTTGGGCGGCAGGTTCTCGTCCATGTCGAACTCGTCGTCCGACTCCCCCTCCTCGAAGATCTGGTTCAGCACCGGGGCGCTCTTCCTCGAGGTCAGCCGGTTGGTGACCGAGGGCTTGCGGCGCAGGACCACCTGTGTGGACAGGGACATGGGCTTCTTGTCCTCCTCGTCCTCCTCTTCGTCCTCCTCCACCCGGAACAGACACTTGCGCCCGCTGGCCGCGGGCTTCAGGCTCGCCGGCGGCGCCGCCGCGGACAGCGCGGGGCCGGCCAGCTCGGGGAGGTCGTCCTTCTTGGCCGCGTCGCACAGGCCTTTGCTCCTGTGGCCGTTGAGGACGCTGTCGGCAGCCCGCGCGGGAGCCGGAGGGACGGTCGCGTGGGACAGAGGCGTGGCGGTGAGGTCGTCCTCCAGGTCCTGGGGCACGTCGATCTTGGTGGGCCACGACTGCCTGTGTGACAGACGGGAAAGGGACACGCATGTCATCGTATGCAGACTTTGTTCAAGTACAGTATACACAACTCCCGGGACAAACTCGGCACACTGAAAAGAAAAGAAAAGAATGGCAGCCATGCAGACTCATGCAACTCCCCGTGAACGTCAGCAAGGATGCCCGGAGGGCCCGCGGGTTCTGAATGCGGCTCAGTCTGTGCTCATTGGCCAAAACCTTCGTCCCAGCTCTCAGAAAAGGTCTGCAAAGGGCGCCTCTTCTGTACAGCAGTTTATGCCCCAAGAAAAGCATTTTGTAAAAGCAAAACCTGAACACCACACACTCTGTCCCTCTGCGTCTTAGATCTCAGCCTTTGATGGAGTATTGCTAGGAAGATTCACCTGAAATTTCCATCCTCCTTTTTGTAAAAGTCTGGTATTTACAAAAATAAACGGAAATAATTGAATAGATATAACATGAGAATGGTGGAGAAAAGAGTCAGTGAATGCTGGCATATATCAATCTCCTCACCAATAAAGAAATGAAATTAGCAAAATAGAAATACTTCTATTTTAAATGCTCACGCAAGAGTACTGGATAGCAAAATCCACTATGACGTAAACTTTGATTTTATTCCCCAATCTGGAATCACTCAAGTAACAAGAACCCTGCTTGGTAACCAAAAAAAAAGACTTTTGAAAATGAGGTCTCTGGCTTGTTTTGAATAAATGTCTTGGAATTCTCAGCTGTCCTCCCTGCCCAGGGGACCAGCAGATGCCAGACACATTTACAACAGCCACTTCCACACGATGACATTTTCATTTCACACCAGTTATGTGATCCTAGAAATAACACCTAATTAAATCTATAGCTTTGTAAAACTCATAGGAATTTATAACCAACATCCTGTCCCCAACTCAGAGCCGGATCACATTCCCTTGAGGGTGGAGGGCCATCTGCTGACGTCACTGCGTGGTAGTTTATAGAAGCTGAGTGTCCGATCATGTTTGTGAGGTCAAGCAGTGTCTCTGGACAAGTCCTCCCCCAACTCCATGGCACCCGGTGAGACTGGAGGTCCCAGAGCAGCCGCACACGCTGTGCTTTCAGCCACCAGAACTCACCCCACGGCCCCTGGGGAGCCCCTGGCGGGGCCGAGGTTCTGACTCGCCAGAGCAGCAGCCAGTCCCTTCGAGAAGGATGGGGAGGGCGCAGCCTGATAAAGGCGCCCCTCTCCTCCCTTCCCACCCCGGAAACAGGATGGGTGAGGGCTGCAGCTGTAGTGGTCGTGCTGACCATTACGCATCCTCAGCAACAGAGCCAGGCCAGGCCCAGGGTCTGGACACCAAAGTCACAGTGCCGTAAAGAGAAGGCAAGCAAGCAGGCCCGCAGGGCGTCCCCACTCCAGAATCCCCAGGAGGGGCCAGGAAACTGTGGGAGGCTCTGATGCTTCTTTAGAGCTGCCATTGGCTTTGCAATTTCCAGAAGTAAAACCAGTTTAACTCAGTCACTATTTGATCACTTTTGGATCGAGCTCTGTTCTGTCTCACTGAACAGACAGCAGCTCAAATCCAAATGTCCCTTCTCCGGAAGAACTGGGTGGCTCCCGACTTGGTGGCCCAGCGTGGGGTGACTACTCGGAGGCTGTGCTTTCCACCGGAGGGCTCAGCAGGACGAGGCTGACCCGCCCTCTCCGTGTCACTCTCCTGCTCTGTCCTTGCGCCCAGGCCTCGTCCAAGCCGACACAGACAGCGAGCCTAGTTTCCATTACAGAAGGATGCCTGCGGGACACCGAGTTCCTACACTGCTTCCAGCTCAGACCAGGACTGCTTTCTTCTCTCTCCTCTGCGCTCCAGGCTTTTGAATCGCTACAGTTCCATGGGTTACTTTATCTGAATATGAATTCTAATAAATTTCCTAATGATGATGTAAAAAGTAACCCTTCCTACGCTCCGATTTTAAACAGAAAGCTAGCGTGGCAGGAGAAAAGGAACCTGGGAGGAGGATGGAGAGCTCAGGATGGACGAGGGAAGAAGGGACAGGGTGGTGACAGGCCCACCGAAGGCAGCGAACAGGGAGCCGGCTGGACGCACCACAGGCCCTGACTCATCTGGCCTTGCCACACCCCCGGAGGCAGGCGGTGTGCCTCCCCCCCACCTCACACCCAGCTCAGCAGCTGAGTCAGAGGTTAAGTGACCTTCCCAGGTCATCGGCCAATAAATCAACCGGCTCATCTGACTGTCCAATCCCTGAAAATCCCGAGACAACATCATGGCCCAGAAATGCCCTCTTATTTTAAAAAGTTATTTCAAATGGACTGAGGGAAAACTGGCCTTGTTCCTGGAATAAAAAGAATAAAGAAAAGAACTTATTAATACATGTCAGACCTAGAAGAGTTTAATGAAAATAAACTACAGGCACCCTGGCTTGAGACCGAGTCTCCAAACAAGTTCCTGGCCCAGGAGCCCGGGGTATCCTCGGTGACGGAGGCTCCGGCCCCCACGCTGTGGAGAGCCCGCCACTGCCGTTCACGCTCTTGCCCGGGGTTAGGAAGCAGTAAGCAAACAAACAAACAAACAAGGTTCACTATTTCAAAACGTTAACTTACTAAAATCAGTGAAGTTTTTTTTCTCACCTAAACTGGGCCTTGATATTGCTGGGGCTGGCAGATCTGGTTTGGATCTCTTTCTCTTGCTTCTCCCTCAGGATCCTTTCGGCGAGCAGGAAGTACGTGGCCGTGATGTGGTTGTACCTGTTGGTTTCCAGGGCTCTGGAGAAACAGGGAGAGGGCACAGAGACCTCAGCAGATTTAAAAAAAAAAAAAAACCTGCATAAAAACATTCTGTAAGAAAAACCCCAAATGCTGCTGGCATGTGGGCTAGATGTCAGGTTTAGGTGCATAAAAGGAAATGAGGCTACAAGAATGTACATGTCATCCAACACTCGACTCTGGGTCAAAGTCCTTGTTGTCGCTGAGCTGGCTCACTTGCTGCCACCAGCTGTGTGAAAGGGGTGCTACGCATGTGCCCTGAGACACTGATACCAATCACAAAATCAGGGAGTTTTTACTCTTACACTCTCTTGGCATTTATTGGAATTTTATATATTAATGCATTGTTTCAATGTAACCAAGAGCCTGTCATTAGCGTCTTCTTTGCCAATGTTTTCATTCATCCATTTCAAAACTGATGCTCTGAGAACCGAGCGCAGCCACCGGGGCTGGGGAGCTGCTGGGGGTGCAAGGCCCTCCGCGGTGACCCTGCCTGCTCCCCTGCAGCTGGCCTTCCAGGCAAGAGCAGGGGCAGGCGATGGGCCCGCCAGGCCCAGAACTACCCAGCCAGGCTTGTCAGGAGCTGTCTGTCGTTAGTGAAAATGCACAATGAGCACTAGGACAGAAGCGGCATGGGATCACTTTTCACATGTGCACCTGGGCCACAGCCTAACGGGCGGGCTGAGGACAGACTCCAAAGCAAGAGCCCACGAGAGACAACACACGCGAGTCTCTGGTGCAGGGTCACCCACAGAGGACGGGCTCACGCTGCTCACGCTGTGGGCGCAGTGAGACCAGGACCGCCTGGGAGGGCAGCTCGGGCGTCCAGATCCCCGCTTCCCTCCGGCGCATGCTCACAGGTGGATGGGCACACGGAACCTCCTGAACCACTTGATGAGCGCTCCCTTTGGGTTTATAACTGAATTTACATGAATTAAATAGTGCTGTGATTTATTTATTTAAGCCAAGAACATTAAGCCAATTCGGGGAGACAAAAATAGCCTTCTAACATATCTCTTCAAAAACGAACCATCATTTCCTACACACTACTACAGTGCGTGTGCTTGGCAGGCCACTCTTCCCATCGCACCGGCTGTTTCAATGGGGTAAATAACATTTGACCTTTCCTTAGAGGTCCTAGGACCTCTGCGGAAATGAATCAACGCTAAAGCAAAGCGCTGTATCTTTATATTATCCTTGACTCTAAACGGCTCAGGTTATTTTAAAAAGTTAGGTGATTTCTAAGCCTCTTAGGCTCTGCAGTCCTTCTGTTGTGTTGGGGACTCGGTTAATAACTTGTGGGCCTTGTGGGTCCCAGGCGGTGGCAGCAGGGTCTTCAAGGACCAGAGAGCAAGTGTTTCAGATTTTGAGGGTCATGTGGACTCACAGATACGCTGCAGGAGCATATGCACCGTGGACAAAACATGCAATGGGTGGGCACGGCTGTATCCCTCACACTCCAATCACATAAATGCATGACTGGCCCCCACATGCCAACCCCTGACTTTGGGGACTTGAGATGATGCCCCATTCTCCCTGCTCACTGTGGGAACCAGTGAGGGACATAGAATGAAGAGGATACTGCTATGGGCAAGGCATATACTGGGATACAAAGCAGTGTGCACCCCTTGTCACTAGTACAAAAATAAACAATACAACAAAACCTAAGAGCCGGGACCTGGGCAGGGAACTCTACAGATAAATGACATGACCTGTCAGCTGGATCTCTAGCCATCACACAGGGCCACAGGCCCTGGCAAGTACAGAGAGAGCCCGTTCCAAGCGTCTGAACCCACGGCCCCATACAGGTGAGTGGTAACATACTCGACAATGGCGTCTCGATCCGCTATGTCCCCGAGCACCATGCGCTGAATGATGCTGTTGTGCTCCTCCTCCGAGAGGTTCTTGTAGGACACCAGGGGGATGTTATACTTGGTGGCTGGCGAAGGGTCCACACCCTGCAGCCAAGGATGGTTTTCGATCTCTTCTAAAGAGGCCCTTCTCTTGGGATCTCTCTGCAGCATCCGGGTGATCAGGCTGGAAAGGGAAGTAAGTCCATTGTTCAAACAAAGGTAGTTCTTTGAAAAAGTCTAATAAGATAATAAACCGAAGGCAGAATTGCACAAGACAAAAATAAGAGAAGGCAACGGGTGTCCATATGAGAATGAAAAAAGACAACGCCCCCACTAATCTATAGGTGTAACAGAGATATAATTAGAGGATATTATAAATACTTGAGAGCACAAAAACCTGAAAATTTAGATAAAATGAACAAGTTCCCGGCACTATCCCTCCAGGGAGCATGCCCTTGCCATTCCCTTCTCTCTCTCCTTCCCCCAAGGCTCATGTTCCCTAACCTCGAAGGGGCCCCATGAAATTTTTGCTATGATCAATAAATTCTTGCTTGCTTTTCCATTAAGAAAAAAAAAAAAAAAGGATGAGTTCCTTGAAAAACACAACTTTGCCAAACTGACACAGGAGAAAGTAGAAAACTGAATGGCCCTATGATTACTAGAGATAATTCCTCTTGGAGGGAGAAACAGAAGGTTTCTTTCTAACTTATTAGATCCATTCTATTTCTTAAGCTGGATAACAGGTACAGATGTATTTATTTTATCACAGACACGTTTTAAACATTCTTGTGAATGACGCATTTCAATATAAAAATAAGTTTTTGCGTAGAGGCTGTGGATTGCAAACATTTAACATGCACACAACATATAGTATCCTGCTTCCTGGGGCAGAGAAGAATAATAGGGCATAAACATCGCCATCATCAACATTCTTATCAGGTGCTTCCTCTGTGCGGCGGGCCGAGCTAAGAGCTTTTACAGACATTAACAATAACCCTAAAAGGTAGGTTCTATTATTCTTACATCATTGGTAAAGCGAGAAGACAGTGTTTGAATCCAGAGAGTTTGAACACCTACGTTCTTAACAATCCACCACATGGCCTAAGATGGAGCTCCACCTGAAGACCAACTCAGATTTCCTTCTATTCCCTCCCTCCCCCCATTACAGTTGACATTCGATACTGTATTAGTTTCAGGGGTACAGCATAGTGATTAGACATTTCTATAATCACAAAGTGATCCCCCATAAGTCTACTACCCATCTGGCAACGTACATAGTTACCAGCTGATTGGGAGAAACTCAAAACTACGTTACTACACCCAAATCATTTAAGTACCCTGTTTCCCCGAAAATAAGACAGTGTCTTATATTAATTTTTTTCTCCCAAAGTTGCGCTAGGTCTTATTTTCAGGGGATGTCTTATCTTTCCATGCGCTAGGTCTTATTTTCGGAGGATGTCTTATTTTTGGGGAAACACGGTAGTAGGTATACTCTCAGCCAAGCTTATTTCAAAGTATAACCCACAAGGTCAATGAAATCTGGAACTTCCAACAGTTCCTTTATTCCACTATATCCCTTACTACACGTATCCGAGTACTGTGTAGTACTTTAAATCCAAAACAATCAACTTGAGTGTATTTTTGTGGCTTCCCATAGTCGCATGAACCAAACAGAGCTCTTTAGATCCTAGGAGCACAGGGATCCCCGAGTCTGTCATGGAGACATCTATACACTGTCTCCGGTTAGTTAGTGGGTGGGAATAAAATTATGAGACACACTATAGAAATCCCCAAATGGTGTGTTGATCGTCTATTTCAGAAATGCCCTAACTCTTCTCTGGAACTTAAAATAATCCCGGGTGGCCGTGCTCGTTGCTGATGCAAACAGCGAAAGAGTGGTTCTCGTGTTAATGTCTCCTTTCAAGTGAAAGTAATCCCCTCTTCTGGAGCCTGAAGAAGCACATAATGAGCCTCTTAAAACTGGCGTATTGAAGCAACACAGTAATACACTCTGTACCCAATATCAAATTTCAAATCATATTCTGGGGTTACCTCCCCAAAACACCCTTTTCAAGATCAGAAATATTAAGTTCAAAAATTAAAATAAACACTTTTTTTTTTTTTTTTTTTTTTTTTTTTTACTTACTCTTTACACTCTTTAGACACATGGGATGGGACCGTGTATTTACAATCCATGATCATTGTCAATGTTTCACTGTCATTGGCCTCTTGAAAGGGTGGCTGCCCGCACACCAACATGAAAAGGATCACTCCCAGACTCCATATATCTACAAATCAAAGACATACTGCTAAGTATTGTACTAGTCAGAAAAGCAAAAGCACTTGGTTAAAGGAAACAATATTATTTTATTTTGAACAGTCAAAAGCACTTATATCTCAAAGTAAAAAGACTAGGGAGACAGATGAAGCCCCAGTGAGATAGAGGTGGTATCTGTCTTGTTCACTGTTTAGTTCACTTAAGGCCCAAGCGAGTGCCAGGCACACAGTGAATGGTCAATAAATGTTGACTAAAGATATGAATTAATTATTTCGTGAACGGCAAGAGGGTCAACTGGAAAATGCCTTTCAAGGTTCACAAACCGATGGGCAGGCACGGCTGTGGTCCCATCACATTACCCACCAGAGGAAAAGCTAAGAGGGTAATAGTCTGAGACTTGGAAAGGATTTTGCCTAAGGTCTGTTTATCTCGGCTGTTCTTCACCTCGATTCTGGTGAGATAACCAGATCTTACAACTCATGATCTTTTATAGATAAGGAAATTACAGCTTGAAGAGGAGAGAAACGTTCCTGGCTGTCAGTGAGGGAATGTTCCTGGCTGTCAATGAGAGGATGAAGGTTTAAGTCACCAGAAGCACACTCTGGTTTAACAGCAGGACCTCTGTAATACAGCTGTGGAAACACTGGGAAAGGTAGCGAGCGTCCTGTCACCGCAAATGCTCCAGCAGAGGCTGGGCAGCCACCTGTCCAATCGCTGCATAAGGCGCCCTGCACTCTGCAAGGCCGGACTAGTCACATCCCAAGACCCTTTTGCTCTAGCAATAGACTAACCCCTATGATTAAAAGCAATCCCTTATTTCTTATGTGAATAAAAAACCAAGCTGTCAATCGGGTGGAAAAATATCTTCTTCAGACGGAAAAAAATCCATTTAGAAAGGGTATCATATGAATTAATTCATTCCAAAAAATAAAATATAGGCAGATTATATCAACATTCACGTAAGAGAGAAATTCAAGAAGCTTTCCGGACCACCAAAGGCTTGGAGAATGGAGCACGCCATCTGGCCTGTGAATACTCGACTGCTCCAAGAGAGTTAAACCTTGTTAATAAAACATGTTTTCCTTGGTCCAAACTAAACAAAGGCACAAACACAAAAGCTACACACACACCGTGATTCTTAGTATGTACATTAAGTTTTCCTAAGGATGCTCCAATGGAAATTAGTGAAGCAGACAGAAAACTCCACTAAAACTAAAACATTTATACCAACGAGAATGAAAGGAACCTAAGGCTCTTCCAGTCCGAACCCGTGGCGTTGCGTGTTGGATCCATGAGTTATGGGTCCCTGCCCCAAAACAGATCGCTGGCTCAGCCACCATTCCACTGACCTGCATCATTTACCTTGACCTTGGACTCCAGAGGGCCATCCCCCTTCAAAGTCAAACATTCCGAGTAATGTGGCTAGTGAGAAGAACTGATTACCCTATTAGTACCTTTCAAAGATTTTTAATGGAAATTTATATTGGTTGATGTTTAACTTAAACCTTCTTTGTAGAACTGAACCTGCTGTTTTTTGGTCACCTTGCCCCAACTCTCAAGCCATCACCGTGAACAAGTGGCAATTGCAATTATTCTCCCTTTAATCAATATGCCTTTCATTTTACATGATATCAATATCAACTATCACGTAAACCCCCCTTTTCTCTAATGCTCATCACACAGGGGGATTTTCCAGCAAGTTTTTGTACATAATATACACTTGACTGTCTCCTCCCCAAAGAAGGAGGGTTTAAAATGGCTCACCTGAAAAAATGTGCATAAACATAAAAATTAGGATTAAAACAAAAATGTTCTTCTGTTGTTAATACCGACAATGTCTAACACTACTTGCTACTATGCCCAAACCTAACCATGAATATGTATTATATTTAAGATATGATAAATTGTATCGTTCCGAAGACATCCTACAAACGCATTTTTTATAAAATGAATTTGGTTCATTATTTCTTCTACCACCTCCTACTTTCCCTGTGGATAAAGTAGTTTGGTTTTTATTTTTTCTCTGTGCTAAACTGGAGATGCTATCTGACAGTGACAATTACACAAAACTGATGTTTTAAAACTATAATGAGTAATATAAATATCGACTAATGATGCCCAAATCCTCATCTGGTTAAACACCACTTTCTTTTCTGTTAAATATTAACCTCAGCAGCAACAAGCACATTCAATTATTTGGCAATGTTCTCTTCAAGACCATCTGCCCAAGCAAACGAGCACTGCTGATTAGGAAGTGACGCATGACCAGGAGTTACAAAATAAAACCAACATAAATATATACACTGTCTCCAGTTAGGTTTCAAACCATTTCTGAACATGGAAATGCTGACGACTGGGAAACTTGGGAATACAGTGCCGTGCAGGGTGACGTCAGGGTCCGGAGCAGCGCCTCTGGGGAACACAGCGTCACCAAGAGGGCAGTTTTAGAAGGCAAAGGGCCCAGCCCTGGCTGGGTTGGCTCAGTGGATAGAATGTCGGCCTGCAGACTGAAGAGTCTTAGGTTCCATTCTGGTCAAGGGCACATGTGGGGGTTTTGGGCCTGATCCCCAGTAGGGGGTGTGTAGGAGGCAGCTGATCAATGATTCTCTCATCACTTCTCTCCCCCCCACTCACACACACACACACACACACACACTCTCTCTCTCTCTCTCTCTCTCTCTCTCTCTCTCTCTCTCTCTCTCTCAGTAGGGGGCATGTAGGAGGCAGCTGATCAATGATTCTCTCCCCCCCTCCCCCTCCTCTCTCTCTCTTCCCTTACCCCTCTGAAATCAATTTTAAAAAATTAAAAAAACAAAAAAGGGCAAATGACCCTCTCACCGTCAACATGAGTATTCAGGGGCCATTTATTCCATTTACTTATCTTCCAGACTTTTTATTTCTCTTTGTACTCTATGTTTAGCTCTTTGAATCATTTTATTTTTTTCACCCTAGGGGCCAAAGGTCAGAGATAAGTATCGCTGAACAAAGGCTAAGTGGTATGCCTGTAACCTGTCTCTGACATGAACAGTAACAGTGATGTACTTCCTCTTAGAGCGGCAGAGGGCCTGAAAAGGACCGCGATGGACTCAGCCAGAGCCCCGAGCACAGGAAGGGTAGGGAGGGCCCGGAGGCAGAGGGGGTTGCTGCTGCCCCGCTCCCGTTCGACCGGGGCAGGTCCTGGTCCAGCACAGCGGACATGGGGGTACCCTTGCCCTGACGGGGCTCCAATTCCCGTGAGAAACAGACAGCAGGGTGACGTATATACATCCCATATACGGTATACATCCAATTCCTGTGAGAAACAGACAGACAGCAGGTAACAGAAACAGGAAGTAGGTAAGCTCAAAAGGCACAAAGCCAGAGAGACAGGCGAGAGGAACAGGGGGCCTCAGGGACACAGGTTAAAGGAAGGGGGGAGTCAGGAGCGTGGATCCCCAGGACAGATTCTCTATTACATTCCCCCACAAATGGGGAGGGAGGCAGTACTTTTCTTAATAAAAACTCATGTCAGTGGATATTTTAAATGGTCTTTTTTCATTTTAAAAAGTTTACCAATAAAACTACAAACTCTCAAGGTACAGATCACAGCCCCAGCCTGAGATCCTGGGAGCACAGGGATCACCCGAGACTGTCACTGGGGGGTTGGGGTGAGGAGGTGAGAGAAAGAGCATGAAACATTATTCTCATTTTTTAAAACGTTCAAAGAATTCCCTACTCATAGTAAAGGTACACAGGTTAACAAACACCCATCAGCCACCTGAAAAATCAAACTTAATGTTGACACTATTTGAAACACATGCTTTGATTTCATACCTAGCTATAGACTCTTGATTAATAAAAATGGAAAAAAGAAAATATCAATAAGTACAGTTCCTTTGAAAATATATATATATATATATATATATATATATATATATATATATATATATATATATATATATATATATCTCCCCCAGAGAGGTAGGGAGAGGGAGCGAGAGACAGAAACATCAATGATGAGAATCATTGGTTGGCTGCCTCTTGCACATTCCCCACTGGGGATTGAGCCTGCAACCTGGGCCTGTGCCCCGACAGGGAGTCCAACTGTGACCTCCTGGTTCATAGGTCGACACTCAACCACTGAGCCACACTGGTCAGGCCCTTTGAGGTGTGTGTGTGTGTGTGTGTGTGTGTGTGTGTGTGTGTGTGTGTTTAAATCTTCCCAAAATAAAAAAATCTTCCAACTCATGGAACTGTGGAAAAGGGTGCAAGCTAGCAAAGTCTTTGTTAGTATAAAGGGTGGAGTTGCTGGTGCCCCAACTGGCCCTGAAGCTGGAACACAGAGCACAGCCATGAGCACTGAGGTCACCTCTGCCAAATTTCAGCAGGTCCGGTTACCATCACACAACTGAATTCTGCCGTTTCCAGCGTTAGAGATGGAGTCTCTATCACAATGCTCACTGCAAGCAGGCTAACAGAAGGTCAAATTGAAAACAAAAGAACAAGCTAATGATTAATTTGAGGACAAGCAATTGCCACGGGAGATGGGGTGGGGGGGATGTCCTGACTACTGAGATCTTCTATTATAAACATCATTTCTGAAGTGAATTTTCTAGACAGCAGAAATAAAAAATGGGGATTAGAGAGTAATAAGAACGGAAGGCCAGAAGTAAGGTTCTAGGTGGAAACCTCTATTTCTGTCTCTCACCAGTGTAGCCATGAGTCATGGCAGAAGCAGTGGGAATAGAATGTTCTAAAACCACGACGGGGGAGCAGAGACCGGCACCTTTCACCACGTTACAACCGGCAAGATTTATGCAACCACTTCTCAGTTCCAACTGTGCTCACCAGCAACGGACATGTGACCCGGAGCGAACGTAAAAGGCAATGCTTTCTGAGAATAGCAAGGACGGCTGCAGCCGGTCGAGGATGAGACCTAGGAAGCCCGCTTCTTGTATAATATTCACAAGCCTAAGGCCTACGGTCTGCTGATGTGGATTCTGTCTACACAGTAAGAGCGACTCATGTGCATTCACCGTCACCTAGAGCTTTGGTTCCTAAGGATCCTTTGTGGACAAGACCAGTGGCTGGCTCTAAGGGACGTGACTAGAGACCGTTCTGAAAGTAGCTCATCTGAATGAACAGAGTAGGAATGAAAGCAGAAGAGGAATGAAGAATTTGGACAAGTCCATGTTTTAGGATGTCTCTGTTATTCCTGGTGTTATCAACATTCTAGTGAGAAGCAAAGTTTTATTACTTAACGAAGGAATTATTTCTTCTCTTAAAAAAATAAAAATAAGGCCCTGACCGGTTTGGCTCAGTGAACAGAGTGTCGACCTGTGGACTGAAGGGTCCCAGGTTCGATTCCAGTCAAGGGCGTGTACCTTGGTTGTGGGCACATCCCCAGTAAAGTGCAGGAGGCAGCTGATCGATGTTTCTCTCTCATCGATGTTTCTAGCTCTCTATCCCTCTCCCTTCCTCTCTGTAAAAAATAAATAAAATATACTTTTTTTTAAAATTAAAAATAAAAATAAGGATGAGTACCATCATCCCATATATACATTAAAAAATGCCTTTTCCCACATCAAGCATCAATGCTGCCCAAACTAGCTTATCATCTCACCCAACCTGTTTGTCTCTATTTGTGTTCTAGCCTGGTCAGTGCAACTCCACCCAATCAAAACCTTGGAGACATCCCAGACTCTCCATTCTGTGGGTTCTCCGACTCCCCCATCAGGGAGATCCTGCCGGGGCCTGTGCTTAGAACCCTCAGGGGCCCCGAGTGACCTGGCGAGCGACCTGGCGAGTGACCTGGCGAGCTGGGCCACCTGGCGGTTCGGCATCCCTACAATGAGCTGTAGTTACAGGTGCAGAGCGCCTCAGATGCAGACTGTGTCCCCACAGGAGGTAGTCCTGCCCAATCAACAGGGCAGAGCCCCCAAAAGGCAGCTGAGGTGGAGGTGGACGGTTCCTGTCCTTCAGATGACAGCTGAGCGAGGAGAGTAGGGAGTGTGGAAGGGGCGCACAGGGGGTGGGGCCATCAGTGAAGACACGCTGCATTTCGCTGTGGTTGCGTCAGGCCTGGTGCAAACCTGTTTCACAGTCAGAAGGAAACAGGAAAAGGTTCCAGGAGTCAAAGGGTTATCGAGCACACACCGGAGGACTGCACAGGTAACAACCCAACCCGGAGAAGCGGGAGAGGACTGCATCTCAGCGCTGCTCCACCATAACTTCAGGACTCTGACCGTGGGGCCCCTCGGGAGGTGCCCTTGATGGCTGAAGAGGGAAAGATAACCCAGGCTGAGACAGATCACGGTCTGGCTTCTTTCAGCAGAGCCCTGGGTTCAAATTCTACTTTGGCCATTTCATTAGCCATGTGTTCCGGGCCTGGCTTTTCCGCATCTTACATCTCTCCTCTGGGAAGTGCGACACCCGGCTCCGCTGGTAACGTCAGAGGGGGGGTCTGGGCAGACGGGGGAGGGGGGGGGCACGATAGCTGCACAGCCTGCGAGGACTGATAAAAACGGTGACTCTATGTGCAGGGGACGGCTAGAAAAGCAAAGAGGAGCTTATACTTTTCATTGGAGAGACATCTGTATTATTTGAATTATAAGAGCATTCATTTACTACTTGTAAAAACTTTTTTAAATGTACTGCGCTTGAGAGAATATTATGATGTGTACACACTTTAACTGCATAAGCACAAAGCTCTTTATAGGAACATAAAAGGCAGTAAAGCCTGGACACGACCCTCCTCACGAGATGGCTCTCAGCCCGTGAGCGGAGCTTCGCGAGGCTCCCCGCACGGATGCCTCTCTCTCGCCACAGCGTGCGTGGCCATAGCAGGGGTTATCTTCATTGTCACTTTAGCACAAACAACTTCCTTCGAGGATTTAAAAACTCAAACATTCAACTCACTGATGTTTCATAAAACCCCCAAATAGTTTTATAAAATGTGATGGGAGGGAAAAGGGGGCCTGAGGGGCCACAGAATCCCAGCCCCAGCCCAGTTTTCCGGAGGCAGCTCAGCAGCACAGGGTCCGGGCAGGGGTCGGGGCCTCAGAAGGTGAGTGCTCCCCCCTCAAGTTCCGGCCCCCTGCTACAGCACAAACCTGAGGGTTCTCGATGGAAAGGGGACACTGAGCCAGAGCTCCAGGGACCCGCCCGGGGACATTCCCAGACGGTCAGTCTGGATGCTCTGGCTGGCTTGAAATTCCCATCTAGCCAGCCAGAGCTATTTCTAAATACGTGGGTGAAGCAACCGTTACAAAGTTGTAACCTTACCACAACCTGGCCTTTTAAAAAAACACCTGATGGGAAAATATCCTTGGGTGAGCGTGTGGCTCAGTGGTTGAGCGTCAATCAATGAAGCAAGAAGTCATGGTTCGATTCCCGGTCAGAGCATGTGCAGGTGTGCAAGAGACAGGCAATCGATTACTCTCATAGTTGATGTTTCTACTTCCCTCTCCCTCTCTGAAATCAATAAAAATATATTAAAGAAAAAAAAAAAAAAAACCACCTGGTGAGAAAGGGTTTCAGGTGGTCCATACTATTCCTGTGAAATCACGCCTCTGAGCCTCTCTACGAGGGAATCACAGCTTTCATTGGACTCATAGTGAGTCTAGAACTCACTAAATATACAGACAGAAGGCATGAGGAGGTGAGCAGAGACCAAGAGGAGCAAGGAGGGGACCACCATTAAACGCTAAGTGTAGAAGAATGTACATTTTCACTTCTGTTTATTATTCAAATACGGAACACTTCACGAATTTACGTGTCATCCTTGCATAGGGGCCATGCTAATCTCTGTATCGTTCCAACTTTTAGAACATATGCTGCCGAAGCCAGCACCATTTTCATTTCTGTAGTCCATCCCTGTACTGTTGATTCAGTTAAACAAACGTGGAGAGCTTGTCCTGTTTGCCAGGTGATGAGGACGGGCACAGATAGGATATAAACAGACACACAGTTCCCTCTCTCAAGGACCCTGCTATTGAGCAAGAGGGACAGGGAGCCATCTGGAGTGTGCAAGACTTGGCATCGCCCCATCCAATTCCAAAGGGAAGAGGCCATCGGGGATGTGCCCTCTGCATTTCACCACCCTCTGTTTTTAGCCGCCTACAACCCCCACTTCTTTTTATCCAGCCGGTGTGCCCACCCTGTGCCCGGGACCTTCCGTGCACCAGGGTTCGGTGCTTCTGTAAAGAGTCTCACTCCACACTCTTGTCTTCCTTCTTTGCAGACACCGCCACACATCCTGAGGTCCTCCTGAGGCTCCAGCTCTAAATAGCGCTGAATTAAAGCTGTAAACTATTAAATTAGGCACTGTCTTGGACTGTATATCACATCACTGTAAGGCCAATAAATCAAGATAAATTGGGTAAGACAAAGGGAGTGACACAGAAAATGGTTCCATAGAACGGTGGCAGTCGGAGAGGTAAAAACAGTGACGGACACATATGGGAGCCCCAGCTGTAAGGAGCACTGGTCCCCGGTGCATCTCTGCTGATGAGCGGGCTCAGCTCTGCGGCACCTGTTCTACTTCTGCTCTCTTCCTCACCTTCGCCACCGAAGTCATCCTTAACCTGTGAGGGTCCGACTGACAGCAGCCCAGCCCCTGAAGGAACTAACCCAAGAAGTGACTCTGCATGATGATGTTACTGTTTCTCAAGAAGCCACTTCCTGACATGAGCAGACGGGGTTTCCCTAGACACGGTCACTACCGGGTCCCGTCGGGGCCATCTTGGAGTGAGCACAGAGTCAGGAAGCACAGCACCCTGATGTAAGTAGGTAGGCGTGTTGTGCAGCAATTCTTAAAAACATGACATGAGCTCCGCCTGGCCAACTGGAGCTGAGTCTGCGCAGCGATGGGTATTCTTTTTGTTGTTGTTAATCCTCACCTAAGGATATTTTCCTATTGATTGTTGGAGAGAGTGGAAGGGAGGGAGGAGGGGGAGAGAGCGAACATCAATGTGGGAAAGACACATCGATTGGTTGTCCCACCACACGATCCCTGACCAGCCTGCAAGAGAAGTATGTGCACTCTGGTGGAAATCGAACCTCTGACCCTTCAGTACATAGGCCAACCCTCTACCCACTGAGCCAAACTGGCTAGGGTGCGATCTGTATTCTAACAGGATTCCAAGTGTATTGTTAGTTTGTTCTCAACTACTGATTTTCTGTTCTACAAACTAGACTTTCTTCAGCAGGTTTATGTTTCTTCTCTCCCGCCCACACACCCTCAGAAACACACAAAAAGCTTTAAAAAATACCCGAGCTGATTTGCCGTTTCCACCTGCTAAAGGTTCCTTCTCCTGTGGAAGCACGTGGCTTCGGTTTCTACATGGATTCCTGTGTTAACACAGTGACTGGGCGATCTGAAAAGCTCTTCTGAAGGTCCAAGAAACGAACCAGTTATCAAATAAATACTAAGACTTTCATGTTTTATTCTATCTAACATTTAACACACACTCAGAAAAGTGCCTACTCCCTAAAGACAAATAACCTGACATTCGGAAAGTTAAATACAGCTAAAACCGTGGGGCAGAGAAACACGGGAGCAGAGGCCTCGGGCCTGCCCTCCCTCCCAGTTTCCCACGGCAGCCATTTCAGAGCTCCTCCCAAGGACAGATGTCCCAAGGAGAAGAGAGCACCTCGGAAGGAAGCAGGCCGATCCTTGCACCAGCTCCGGGACAGCGGCCACTGCACCAAAGAAACATGTCATCCCGCGACCCCTCCAAGAGGAGGCGCTGCGACGCACCGCTGATCACCGAGGCTGTGCCTACCTCTGCCTAAGCTCCGCTCTTCACCTGCCCTATGCATCCACCTAACCCCATGACAACCCTAAGGCAGGCCCTACAGTTACCCCGATTTCACCGGGGGAAGCCAGGGAAAAGAGGCAGGTGAGGCAGGAGAAGGCAGTGGTGGGGCCCTCCACCCACAGCGCAGATGGTGAGGCCACCAGGAAGTGGTATGGGGGCAAGAGCGCCCTGGGCCAGGGGAGGGAAGTGGAGGGGCCTGAGGCAGGGGTGCCCGTGGATTGTGGCCAACAGCCAGGAGGCGGAGTGGCTGGAGCTGAGCAGGCAGCTGGGAGACAGTGGGAGGGATCAGTCAGGATGCCAGTTCTGAGGGCCATGCTGGGCACCGGGAGGGCTCTCGTTTTGGTTCCGATGAATTGGGAGGTCTTGAAAGTGTTCTGAACAGAGGGGTGGCGTGAACAGACTGAATGGAAGGGCAGATGAAAGGAAAATGATGAGCACAGCTTTCTTTCCGCACCAAAACACAACTATATGTTCTTGTGCCCTTTTTGAAGCTAGATGTTATATTCCCGCCCTGCCCCCCCCCCAACACTTACTCTTTAAAGAACCTGAGAATTAAAATGCTGGACTCTGTTTTTCCACTAGTAACTAAAAATACGGGAATCTAGGGTTCAAGTCAACGGTAGGTAGGGCTGGACGCACGTCGGAAGCCCAGGGAAGCTTCTAGATGTGGCCACATCAAGGTGATGGGAATCAGGATCTTTAAGGGTGGGGCCAGGCAAGGTGGGATGTTTTGTTTTCATCTTCCCTAGTGAGATTGACGGGTGGTGAGCTGAGAACGGCCTGTTTAAAGTTTACCAGCTTACCGTACCACCGGGACAGCAGAGTGAATTATACTTTTCAAAGAAGCATCCACCTCCGCTTCACTTGACCGGGGCTTATGACAGGGAGAGCACCCAGCAGCAAAACTAAACAAGCAGCAGGGAAAACAGCAACGCTCAAAACTGTTTCTACCACCTTTCCCAGGCCCATCACTGAAAAACCAATGACTGCGTTAGCCTGAAATAACCATCTTTATGGTGCCTGTACCATTACATTTCACCCATTACATTTCATGCTCAAGAACCTTTACTACATACACTAAATTCAACAGTAGCTTAATCATAAAACCCAAGGCACAGAAACTTGCCTACCTGCTTCCTAAATACAATCATACAACAGTCACATGACAGGCCTGCATAATGTAAATGCAGAACTAACACTGAATAAAGCGCTTTTATTTACAGAGCGCTCGTGCCAGATGAATGAACTCTGATTTCGGAAATGAATGTCACTTCTCATAGGCATGTGCAGCTTCAGAAAGTTTAGGAGAGGGTTTTTGTTTATGCTCGTGGCTTTGCATGACTCATGATGATGATACGCTTTGTAAAAGGGATCTCTCAGAGTACGTGGCCTTGCACTCGGTGGCTGGGTTGGGAGCGTGTGTGGCACATTTGCATGGACATGCTTTTCAGTTCTTGACGAATGAATGCCATGTGTGTGACTGTGCCGGAACCCAGATGGCCATGCAGCTTCTGCTGGGCAGGAACAATGCAGGCTTTATGTTTACTTCAAAAGAAATAAACAAGGGACTATGTTCAATTGAACAGACCAACTTCCTTCCCTCGGCGGAGAAGAGGCACAAATCTTCCCTCAAAACGTATGATCCCAATCTCCACGCTCGGAACTAAAACCGTGCCACCGCCTAAGGTCTCCCAATCGGAACCCATGAGGCCCATGTGTCCAGCACAGCAGTGGAAGAGTCACTAATCTAAACTGGAACCAGGTCAGGAAACGCTGGCCCACAGTAGGACATGTGCCTCCAGGGGCGGTTGCTGAGGTGGGAAGTGAAACTGTCCACGCTTGGGGGGCCCTGGGAAAGCAAGTGCACGCACAGCTTTCCTGGAATAAAGCTGAATTAAAGCAACCAACCCTTGACATAAATTATAAAAGCAGATGTACAGAAACTAGAGGAAATTTCCAGTCCTTTAGGCCTACGTCCAAGTTCGATCCCAAAGGTATCGTGGCTTAGGCTGTACTATCTGTATGGGAAGGAGTAATCCTCTACAAAATCCTCAGGGGAAGTATTTAAATATGTGAACAGATTCTCCATGTGTTGCTGCAATCAGGTCTTCTGGGGCCACCCATTTCTAGATCCTCTAGGGCAGCGGTCGCCAAGCTTTCGGACCTCACCGACCACCAGTGTCCGCAGACCGCTGATTGGCAACCTCTATTCTAGAAGACCCTTCAGGAGGGCGTGTGAGATATTTTATCCGAGGGCTAGAGCAGAGCGAGGAGTAACTACCTCAGTGCATTAAACGTGGCTTCTAGTCTAACCATCTCTCGGCCTGAATATGTCAAGGTTTCTCAAAACTCACATACAAACCATAAGCTGCATAGAAATCAATAGTCCAGAATGTCTCGGCTTACGTTTTACTAATCTTCTTCTTCACAGCAAGCACCTCTCTTCGGATAGACCCGATAGTCATTTTTAAATTCACGCTAGATTCTGAGAGGTCCTTCATGAGTAGTAAATTGATCCAGAGAAGAAGTAATTAGAGATGCTTAAGCACACAATTCTAAGATGTGTTCACCAAAACTTAAGGCATCACTGAACCAGGGAAAGTGAAGAACCATTCTCCGAAACAAACACAAGTGCATGTTTTGAACATGGGGAAGGCTAACTGCTCTCACCTCAGCGGACACAGGATCATTTTTAGCTAATTACCTGATTTTAAAATTGCTTTTATTCCTAAAATTACAGTGTAAGACTGATCTTTGTTAGCATGCAGGTGAACACTGAAAACGTACAGTGTGTTTCTATCATAGCGACTTTCATTCCCAGACCATAATTACTAAATATGAAGTAAAACAACCCTACACACCCCAGGAACATCTACAGTGGAATACCTGCCTTCCGGAAATCATTCCTCAGCCCTTTCCTTTCCAGAGCACAGAGTCTAACTTGTAAGCCGTGCCTTGTTGTACATGATACCATGACGCCCGTAGCTGACCTCTGTCTTATAGATGAAGAAATGAGAGAGCAAGTACACTGTCCAGGGTCACAATCAATAAATGGTTCCAATGACCAAATCCTCGAATTGTACTGTAATCTTCGTGGTACCTTTACAACACGGGTCTCAGTGACTGTTAAAGGGATTCCCAGAAAGGAAATGACTAGAACAGTGGTCGGCAAACCGAGCCACATATGGCTCTTTGGCCCCTGGAGTTTTTAGGAGTACCTAATTAAGTTAATAACAATGTACCTACCTATATTGTTTAAGCTTAAAAAATCTGGCTCTCAAAAGAAATTTCTGCGGAAACCGGTTTGGCTCAATGGATAGAGCTTCAGACTGCAGACTGAAAGGTCCTGGGTTCAATTCCAGTCAAGGGCATGTACCTTGGTTGCGGGCACATCCCCAGTAGGGGATGTGCAAGAGGCAGCTGATCGATGATTCTCTCTCATCAATGTTTCTAACTCTCTATCCCTCTCTCTTCCTCTCTGTAAAAAATCAATAAAATATATTTAAAAAAAAAAAAAAAAGAATTTTCAATTGTTGTACTGTTGATAGTTGGCTCTATTGACTAATGAGTTTGCCAACCACTGGACTAGACGAACCTAAGAAGATTGGAAAAGCACCCAGACCTTTAAAAATAATTATAATAACCAGATAAGAGATTACCTTAAATGATACCTTACACGTTTTCCTTTGTTCTGACAAAAAAATACCTTATGAACATTTGACATTTAAAAGGTAAAATAAACTAACGGCCAACTTTAGGGCTCTATAGCATTCATAAAACTCAATCTGTTCATGAAGATGTATTTTAATAGAAATTATCTTAGAAATTATTTTTTGATTAAACACACACACACACACACACACACACACACACACACACATATACACACAAAACAACTGACCTGACCCCCCGGCCTATGGCCACTAAAATTCAAGTGAGCAGATGTTGGCAGGTGACCTACCTACGGCAGGTGCATCATACTCATCCCCAAGCAGGATCTCTGGAGCAGAATACGCGAGAGACCCACAGCTGGTGGTGAGCTTTTTCCCTGGCTGAAACTTGTTGCTGAAACCAAAGTCCGTCAGCTTCACAAGACCTTGCTTTTCAAAGAAGACCACATTCTCGGGTTTCAAGTCCCTGTGAACCACGTGCAGTTTATGGCAATAAGATATAGCATGAACTATCTGAGCAAAGTACTTCTTGGCCAAGTCTTCGTTCAGGCCCTCCTCGTGTTTCATTATGTAATCGAACATATCTCCTCCGTCCCCAAGTTCCAGGATGAGATACAGTTTGGTCTGGGTGTCGATCACTTCGTAGAGGCGCACGATGTTGGGATGCTGCACCAGTTTCATGCACCTCACTTCTTGGAAGAGGTGGCCAGTGGCTAGCGTGTCCAGCTTTGTCTTGTCAATAACCTTCACGGCCACCTTCTCGCCTGTGAAGACGTGCCTGGCCAGCTTGACCACCGCAAAGTGACCGCGGCCCAGGGTCTTATCCAGATCGTACAGCCCCGCAATCTTCCCGTCGTACCCCCGCTTGAACCCCGCCATGCTGGTCCCACAGAGGAAGCACTGCTCAGACCGCTGGGAACGTGTCTTCTCAGAGAAGAAGATCTGGTGAAGATAAGGAATTCATTTTCAGTGTTGCCCTGGGCATCTACAAAATAAAAGGAGAAACAAAATTAAGTTTCTATAATGTTTCCTTTTATAATTTCATTTAAAAAAATTTTTTTAAGAGAGAAGCTTGAAGTAAATACGTGGAAACCCAATTTTCATTTCAAAGTCCAAACCCTTTATAAACATTGGACTACTCTAAACAATGTTATATTTAAGATAATATCTTAGGAGTTAAAATGTCAACTATAAAAGAGGCATAATGTCAATCTCCCATGCAAATGGAAATGATATGAGTCACATATCTATGACTACCCATATATATATATATATATATATATATATATATATAAGTCAAAACATGCGAAATGTTTCTGAACAGTAGTTCCCCCCAAAAAAGTTTAATTCAAGCATATTTTTCAAAAATAGAACCCTAAGCTAACTCCAGAAGTCAGAAAAGTATCTTTAAATCTTTAAATTCAATTAATTATAAGGCCAGTAAGTATTCTTCTTTTTATTATTGATTTTTTACAGAGAGGAAGAGAGAGGGATAGAGAGTCAGAAACATCAATGAGAGAGAATCATCGATCAGCCGCCTCCTGCACACCCCCCACCGGGGATGTGCCCGCAAAAAGGTTCATGACCCTGATCAGAATCGAACCCGGGACCTTTCAGTACGCAGGCTGGCGCTCTATCCACTGAGCCAAACCAGTTTCGGCAAGGCAGTAATTATTCTTAAAATTCTACCCAATCGATGTTACTATTGCAAATACAACTTCAGTTTTCAAAACAAACTTCTTCAGGATGCCTCAAGTTATATAATACATATTTTTTTCATCTATCACTTTAGTTTAGATGCAATTCCTGGCAAGTAGATATATAAATCACATTTTATAAGTAAATCTGTTTGTTTAAATTAAATTTTAACTTAATTAGTTGAAATTTTTATTACAAAAGTAGTAAATGAATAAAGAGTAAGGAAAAAAAGTCTTTTTTGGGGATACCCAGAGGTAATCAAGATTAACACTATGACATTTCTCTTCCCAAAACTGTGCCAGCAAAAGGGCCCTAGGAAATAATTTTTAATCTACTAGCAAGTTCATCGGAACGAATCTTACGGGATCTCTTTGTAAAGACAGACTGCCCTGTGGTAAAAGGATTCATCCCTCTCACTATCAAATAATTTACTTTCTTTGTACACATATCCCTTTTTCAGTGTCTATTGTGTACCTAAAAATAGGACATCGTAATTATCTGAAGATTGGGAGGAAAAATATCCTTGTTAGTGTGCATCTCTTAAAGTATTAGTCCTCTGTTCCTCTGTCTAATCTCACCATCAAGTGTCTTTTGAGTCACTTGATGGTGAGATTAGAGGTCAAAACTAGATCTTTTTTGACCTCTGAGGATCTTGCAGTGCTTGAACCACTGTAAACACCAATGCCCACTGTTAAGACGTGGGTTACATAAAGCAAAGGTGACTTTCTACTGGCTCCGAGACATACCCAGCAAACTGCATATTGAATAATCCTCCTTATTTCTGTGTTTTGTTAGTTGCTTTTTTCTCCTAAAAGAAAACACAGAAAAATAGTTTAGTTTAGTTCCATTTGTTTTAAATTTGCTTCAAGTCAAATTATATGCCCTAAGGCTGGACCCAACCATATAAAAATGGCATACTTGTCTTTAGTGACCCGTCTCCCATTATCCTTCTCCCCGCTGTGAACTGCACCGGTTCCAGGAATCTTTGTAGTCAACAGGAATTGCACAGTGAACGGAGACCTACAGATGGTTCCAGGTAGACAGTCAGAAAGACTGCTCCCCCGGAAGGAGGAGGAAATGATAATACTGAACAACACTAAACTGGCCGTTTTCTAAATGCCTCCTGGCAGCAGGCACCAAATCCGTACGTCAGACTCCTCACTGAGAGCCCAAGGGTGGGCACAGTGGGGCTCGAGGTGGGCTCAAGGGTGGGCAGTCCAGGGCTCCAACACACTGAGCCTGGCACCCAAGCCCAACCTGCCTGCAGAAGCCCCTCCAGGCTCAGAAACTCTCATTTCAGTAATTCAGGAGGGCAACCTTTCCCACCCGGTCCTCCAGCAAGCCAGCAGAAGTCCATGCAATGCCACCACCAGGGAGCACACCAAACCTTTGCACCCAGAAGCTTTCTACCTGATGGTAAAGAAGAAACTATCACTATGGACTCAGATTATGTGAGCAGCTCGCTGACATCACGCTCATGGCACAGTGAGGGAGGAGTGACTGGAGGAAGCCTCGCAGGCCTTTCCAGGACACTCAGTATCACACAACTAACTGAGAGGTCTAAGCAGTCATAATACAGAGGCAATTTATGCAATACACGATGGGTGCGTGTCCGTAATCATGAATTCAAGTTCACAGGAGCTTGGGGGAAAGTAGGCAGGAAAGGTGAAAGGAGAAGGAAAGGTGGGTGTGAAAACAAGTGTATTGCTGGGAACGAGGGAATGGAGAGAGATGGAGATGGTTCTATAGCGCAAAGAGGGGCCAGCAAAGTCAAGGGCACACAGGCCTGCCATCCAATGCCAGGTGACCCCTGGGATGCACCCGGTCCTTCAGCTCCAAGTGGGATACAGTAGCTCCTCCCACCCCCTGTGCCTGCTTCTCTCTTTCAGTAGCCTTTGTTTCACCCAGTCTCTATGGCGAGGCACTGTGATGGTCCAGTGAAGTTGGCACTGGTTCTGGAGGCCAACGATGGGACTGGAATCCCTGCTTGCCGATCACTAGCTAGCCAGGGGACCTGGGCAAACCCTGATCTCTTATGTGTGGTCAGTTTCCTCATTAGAAACTATAGTGTGAAAACAGAACATGGGTTGTGCTAGGGATTACCTGAATTAATGTAGGTAAAGTGTTTAGATAAAGGCTAGCGTAGAGCAAGTATGCATTAGGCACCATCACCATCACTGTTCTGATGACTGCGTTCTCCCTCACCCAAGTAGACACTTTCAGTCTTCCCTTCTACTTCAAGAGAACGAGTTTACTGAGCTATTATCTCTGTGGCTTTCATAAAAACCCTGCTGTTCATTTTCCTAGCATGTATGAAATTGAAAATGGGTGCTGTACGACTGATAAAAGGAAATAATGTCTCTAGTTGAGCATCAAAGTCTGATGATTTTTCAGTAGAACATCGCACAAAATCTAAGCACTTGCTTTTAAATTGAGACTAAGATGACTTTCTATCAAATCTATCCTTCAAAAAAGGACTATTTCTTTACATTTTTTTCCCCATCAAAGTAATATATTCTTACAGGAAAAAAAATCTCAAAAAATACAGACTAGAAAGCAGGAAATAAAGAGGGTATCCACAGTCCTACCACTGAAGATCAGCACTGTTAATATCTTGGAGGTCTTTCTGCAAAGATTCATGTGCAACTTCTTTTTTTGTTTTACAAAGATGTGACCATACTGTACAGAACTTCATAAGCTGTTTCCTGCTTTTTCTCCTGCCTTATCATTTTCCTTTTAGTATTTTTGTTTCAAGTATGAAAGGACTATCTCAGCATATAACCTGTTAACGTTCTGGTAAACGGCCTTCCAAATTATTTTCTAGATCTACTATACGTTCAGACAAATCTTTTTAAATAAAATGGAATACCCTTGAGTGTGGGCACCCGGACCCAGAGGGGGAGCTGTATTCATTTTTTAAGTGTTTCTCCTCCCAAACTAACACAAGTTCGCTTTAGACAATTTGGAAATTACAGAAAAGCACAACAGCGGCGGAAACTCCGAGTATAATCTCAGGTTGCATGACCTCCCTTTGGGTTTGAGTACATGTCCTTCAAACCCATGCTTCCTTACAACACTAAGATGCCGCACATAAAGAGTTGATTTTTCTTCTAGATGATGCACATTTTCGCATGCGCCAAGCATTATAAACCAATATTTATAATGATTACAGAGCTAAGATGGCATCTTCCAAAGTAGGAAAAGCACTGAGTTCGGCCGTCCTAAAGCAGCCTTCTCGTTTGGCATACGCTCACACATGCATGAAACCAGCCTGGACCTAAATGGGGCGGCCCAAGGAGTCGAGCGTGTTCACAACATCTGAGGAAGAGGTACTAGTGCGTGTTGCAAGAACACGCTGCTGTGCTCCCAGGGAGGGGAGCAGAAGCAGGCTGTGTGCAGGCGGGCGTGGCTGCAGGAGAGGAAGGAAGTGTGGGTGGCCCCACACACATTTTGCAAGCTGCTGAAAACAGTTGTAGAACCAGCCTCTGCTAACACTCCTGTCATTCTGGAAGTTCACCCTGTTATTCTTGTCAAAATTCTCTTTTAGCTCGTCACCGACGTCACCACCACTGCAGCGTGGTCTGTGGATCAAACAATGTCTGCGACCCACACCTCCCCCGGGAGAGGTGAGGGCAGAATGGCCCAGTGAACCCAGGCGGCTCCGCCTGGGTAACTCGGAACCAAGCCATGGCACGAGACAGGAGGGGAGGTGAACAAAAAGGACCATGTGCAAAAGCTAGGCCACTTTTATAACCTCTCTCTGTTTTGTAGGGGATAGTACAAACCTCCTCCACAAAATCACACCACCAATATTCAAATGTACAAAAACCTCCCAAACAAATGACATGCTTTAAAAAATATATATATATGTGCCCTCACCCTAGCTGATTTGGCTTAGTGGTTAGAGTGTCAGCCTGTGGACTGAAGGTCACAGGTTCAATTCTGGTCAAGAGCATGTACCTCGGTCGCAGGCTTGATCCCCAGCCCAGGTCATGAGGTGTACAGAAGCAACCCATCAATGTTACTCTCTCTCTCATTGATGTTTCTCTCTCTGTTTCTGCCCCTCCCTTCTACTCTCTCTAAACATCAATGGAAAAATACCCTCCACTGAGGATTAACAACTACAAAAAATGTGCCCTCTATTTCAAACAACTGCAAGAGTTTTTGAAAAGCCACGCTAAAACTAGACTTAAGCTTCTTATATGTAGAAATTATCTGGTTATCTTCCTCAGATATCAAAACTGAAAACCGTAATTCTTACTCAGGGGAAATATCAGACAAAAGAGCCAACTTGAGTAGCATTCCCTCAGTGAATATTAGCCCCTTGACCTTGCCATCAAACTTCCAAAGGCGCCTCACACAGAAATGGCATAGGCTGAAAGGAAGACGGAAGGCGAAATCCTAGGAAATATCAACAACCTCCAGGTCAAGCAAAGGAAGCCCAACCCTGCTGATCTCTTCATCCCAAGTAAACAATAGTCCACATTTCTAGAATAGCACTCCTCTCCCTGGCAGTTGCCAATATAAGCTAGAAATCCAAGATGAAGAAGTAGTTCCAAGATTATGGAAGAATCCAGAGTTTTTCACTGGATTGGACGATTATTACTAGGTGGTGATCAGGCAGTATCAGTCTGCAGTCACTGGATAGCATTAAGATGGGAACTATAAATTAAAAAGTTAAAGTCAATTACTTACTATGAGAAATGTCCTACTAGGCAAAACTAGTACCTCCAAATGTCTAAGAAAGTATTTCCCAAGGGAAAGTAACTGCCTGCTAAGGTATGTTCTGAAAGTTTTCTTCGAAGTGGTCGATTTTAATGGACTCAGGGCTCACTGAGGTGGCCAGGAACGCCAGGCTGAAAAGCCTGCTCCAGTCCCGCAAGGCAGTGATGGGGTTGCCAATGTGGATCGATTCCCTGGGTTAAGTCATCTTTATTTCCCCCAAGTAAAACAAGCTATAGTCCAAGTTAGCCTCAGGTCCAGGAATCAATGTATTCAGGAACCAGACATCTATTAACTGATGGAAAGTAGTACTCTGTATTTATAGAAAAAAAAGGGTTAACAACCACACAGTAAAACCTGGATCAGTAGCACAGGTAACAAGTTCAAATTCCTAAAAGGTAGTGCCTCTCGTTAATTGATGAAAAAATGCTAAGCATGTCACTATGTCTACACCAAAGGGTAAGTGAGACTTTTAAAAATTAGTATGGTGACAGCCCAGGTCTAAAGTGCTCGCATAATGAATAATGACGTAAGCAAAAGCTGATGTGTAGAATTTACTCCAAAATAAAGTCAACCCATAGTTACTTCTTTGCCAGGAAAACAGAACTTAAGTCGGAAGTTATGAAGACTTTAAAAACTTAGTAATCAAACCTCTCTTCCAAAGCTTTTATTAACACTGTCAGAACCCATTCTGACTGCCTACCCATCCCGCCCCTCCCCCCCCACACACACCCCACTGATATTGTGACGAAGGTGGTTATTAAGATACTAGAGGCCCGATGTATGAAATCCATGCAAAGGGCTCGGCCCTCCACAGCCCCAGCTTTGCCTGGACTGTCGTTCTGCTGTTCGGTCGATTTGCATATTACGCTTTTACTATCACAGATGGTCAGTCATGGCTGGTGTGGCTCAGTTGGCTAGAAGTTGTCCCATGCACGAAGAGGTTGCCTGTTCCATTCCCAGTTAAGGGTACATGCCTGGGGCTGTGGGCTCGATCCCCAGTAGGGGGCATGCAGGAAGCAATCAATCAATGGTGCATTCTCACATTGATGTTTCTCTCTCTCTCTCTCTCTCTCTCTCCCCCTTTCCCTTTCTCTATCTCTAAAAATCAATAAACTATTTAAAAAAAAAAAAAAAAGGATATAGAAAAAAAAAGAAGGGTGAAACAGAAAAAAATAAATCAATCCATAAACACCTAACATTTCACTGGCTGACTGAAAGAATCATTTGAGGACTTTCTCACACAGTGAGACTGAGAATTACCTTTCTGAAAAGCAATCTGGCAATACATGTATGAGGAACCTTAAAATGATGCATACACTTAATTTTAAAATCTTACTTTGAGGTTTATGTCTTAATGAAATAAATACAAGGACAAATATTTATACTCAACCATGTTCAGTTATATTTATATTTGCAAAATAATCACAAGTAACCTAAAGGTCTACAATAAGAAAATAGTTAAGTTGTGATACACCTAACATTAACATTATGCTGCTGTTTTTTGAGGCTATTTAACCTCTCACAATAAAATAGTAAGAAAAAAAACTCCCATGCCAAATCTCATGGCATAGGATCCCAATTTTTTTTTGAAAAATCATATAATTTGCACATTCTTTTATGTTAAAAATACTAAATTGATAAGATTATAGAATCTTTTTCTCTTTACTAGTATGCTTTTTAAGTTTTGGCAGTGAATATGTACTGCTTTTTATAACCTAGGAAAGGTAGAGGTTATTAATTTTTTTACTTTCTGTACACAATTTACTTTCCCATTGAGATCTGTGAGATAAACCAATTTCCCTGAAAATACATTGTCTAAACCCTATTTACGTCATGTTAATAAACAAGACATTCAACAAAATAGCTTGCTTCCTTCGAGGGAGGAATAAGATATGCAATTCCTGCAGGCTGAGGAAGCAACAGGTACACGGAGTCTGTTTTCATCAGCAAAAATTATCTGAGCCCTAACTGTGTAGGACACAACCCAATCCTTAGATGCTTACAAAGAAGTTATCTACGTATAAAAGTAAATAAATATTTATACAAGGCAGCCCAGGCCAGCTATGCCAAAGGAAGTGCAGAGGATACAAAAGGCAGGACCCCGTGGACAGGGGCAGCCCACAGGCCACGGCTTGCCCTCCCACGGGAGCCACAGACACTGTTCCTGAAAGTGGGAGAGCAGGCGGACAGCAGACCACTGGCTGACTCTGCAAAGGACACTAGTTGGGGAGAGGCTAGGATTTGAGGTACAAGGGAGGTAAGTTCAGCAAGGCTAAGAAGGATGATCCTGAAAAATACCTAATGGTTCACCATTTAGGCAACAATCATGAAATCTCACCTGCTCAAAATGAATGGAAAACTTGGGGAGGCTCTGTTTTCTAGTTAAAAACTTTATCCTTTCCAAAACTGCCACTTTAATGCACTTTGCAAATTACATTCCCTCCATTTATTTCTAAAAAGGATTTTTCTTCACAACATGAGCAAACACTCACAAAACAGGAAGGCAAAGGAGAGAATCAAGCCCTAACACAGCAGACTGAATATTCTCATTCCAAACTTCTCCAGCTGCACTTACTCATAAGGCTTTCTGCCAATAAGGAGAGAACTGTCTAACCTGTAGAAAGTGAAGTAAAACAGAAAGTTAAGCCTTAAAGTTCAACCTCTCTGCTTTGGTCCAAGTAAAAAAATAAATGACTAAAAATGGCTACATAATATTTTGACTATCTCGAAAAGAGACCCACGAAAACATTACACTCTGCTACACAATTTGCCCACCAATTATTTAATACATTGTCCTAACTCTAAAATGAACTTTCTCTCCCAGGGCTGTCAAGTCCAGCACGGGGAATATAGTCAACGATATTGTAATAACTATGTATGGTGTCAGGCAGATAATATAGTCAATGATATTATAATAACTATATTTGGTGTCAGGCAGATGCCAGACTTACCGGGGTGATCGCGTGGTAATCATGTCTAATCACTACGTTGTATAGCTGAAATGATATAATACTGTATGTCCACTATAATTGAAAGAAAAGTAATTAATAAATTGAACTTTACCTACCTAAATTATACAGTAAAACTTACATTGTGTAAAATGTAATCTCTAATATGGAAGGACCAAGGTGGCTGAATATTAATTAATTAAGCTCAGTTAGATCTATTATTCAAACATGTTCCCCTTGCTGTGCAATATGAAGACAATATGATGGCCTGAAGGGTGTGTGTACACAGAAGGGGCGAGACATCAGAGAGGAGCTGGACAGCACCCTAAGATTCGGCATTTCAAAATACCGCATGGTCAACTTTTCTCTTAAAGCCCCCATACAGGTACACTTTAAAAATGATCAAAATTCATTTACTCAGCAAATATAAGGAGCAGCATCCCACCGCAATGGGTCCAGTACTATGGGACCTGGAGCCCAACACATGACCCAACTTCTCAAATAGGCGCGTCTTTATAAAACAGAGATGCTGGCCACCCTGGACAGTGCCTGTGCAAGCTGGAATAATACACAGGAGCAGGGTGTGAGTGTGATCAAAATCACACATATTTGCACACCTTTTCAGAACCGGCCTTCCTCCCAGGAGAGTCCAATACTGAGGGGCTGCACACTCAGCTCCCCATCTTGTTTTGATACCAGTAGCCTCACCCTTAACAGGCCCAACGATCTGCCCCCACACCCCTGTGCTGGACGTGCGAGGGGGGTCCCTGCCTCGAGGTGTCTCCAATCTGGAGTTCAGAGACAGTGATTTTCCTGAGTTTGAACTAAGAACTGAGCATGGTTTTGGTGGGAGAGGGGCTTTCCAGCAGGGACCTGAGAGGGCTGGGTGTGTCTGGGGCACAGGAGACGAGGTCAGACAGGGAGGCACGGGGCAGATACCCACCGGCCGGCACGCCAGTTGATATTCCTCAGGTCTGGCTGGCTCTGCCTGTGCTTAGAGGTCACCTTCCTGACCACCGCACTCTGCGCACCCCTGTGCCCTCCCGCAGCAAGCACCCCGTCCTTTTTCATTACAGCCCTTATCACAGTCGCGGTTACATAACTGTGTGATGATGTGATAAATAATCTGTGTTCCCCACTAGAATAAACGCGAAGCTCAGTCCAGGGAAGGCCCATGTCTGTTTTATTCAGTTCTGTATCCCGGAGCCTGCTGAGTGTATCGCCAACCCAAAATCCACAGCTAACATTTTATGGAGGGAACAAATGAAAGCTGGCACGAAGAAGCCGACCCAAGAAGTGTCCCGAGCCGGGCAGAGCAATCAGAGATGGCAGCTCAGGGGCAGATCAGAGGGGACCGGGGGTGAGTCCGGTGGGGAGGGGTAGCAGGTGGCGCCACTCACTGGACTGGGAACACAGGAAGGAAGACACATTTCCTGAGCATCAACAACCTGTGAGAACAGAGTAGAAAATGTGCTTGTGGCCCTCAAGCGCTATGACTGTAAAACTATTTAGACCCAACCCAGCTGCATTAAAACGGGATGGTTTCTATTCACAGGCTGACAAACATCCACACACTGAAGTTTAGATTTTTTTTTTCAAGCTTCTTCATCGACATTCTTCCCAGGTACACGGGCTATGCCCAAGGCTGGCCCTGGTCTGGGGACAGAGAAATCCAAGGTCTCTGCCTTCAAGGACCTGGCCGCCCTTTGGGCTTGAGAAAGGTAATTCCGTGAACGGAGGCCCACGGAGGCCTGTCCTGTTAGCTACCCTCCGGAGCAGGGATTTCCTAACCTGCGTCCCATTTCCCGGCCAACGTGTGGCCAAGAGTGGCCTAGGAGCCTGCCTTTGGCAAGACCAACAGACCAATCTGGCCTGAGGCTGGAGACACTCCGGAACGTAAGACATCACGGCGCATGGGCAGACGATGCCCTCTGACTCTGAAACAGCTACCGAGGAGCCACAGAGCGGCAGATTGGGGGCCGGGACACGGCACGGAGAGGGGATAAGGCCTGGTCTGTCGTGAAAGCCTACCTGAGCAGAGGCCCGACGCTGGCGGTGCCAAAGCAGAATCTCGGGAGGCTCTGGAAGTGACAGCAGAGAGATACACGCTCAGGAACAATAAAGCAGAGATCTTCTTTAGCTGCGGTGCTCCCATACCATCAGCAAAAGTATGGTCTCCCGTGGGACAGAAGGCCTCTACCCCAAGCACGTGGACAGAGAAACAGATGAGGGAGGGGCCCACAGTGTGGGTGATACAGCCTCAGGTCTCACTGAGTCCCGGGCACTTCACATCAGCTCCTCCCAAAAGATAGCAAAATCCCCGGACCCATCCCCCTCCATCCCCAAAGCGATGGCCCTACTCCTCCCCCTTCCTTTTCCTATTCTTTAAAAAAAAAAAAAGAACAGCTGCACCGTTTCTACCTCAACTCCCTTTCACCCACTTGGATCTGAGATCTCCCCTCCGCCACTTGGCCTTGACTTCTCAGCCTCCCTGAACTCTGAGAGCCCTTCCCCCTTTTCTCCACTGGAAAGCCCTACCTGTTCTCCACATTCAGCCATCGCCCCCTCTGGGAAGCCTTCCCAAGTCAGACTCCTTGTCCCCATCTCTGTGCTTCTGCGGCGCGAAGCATTCACCAGACCCTACTGTTCGCCTTGGCGTCCCCAACGGCCTGTGAGCTATTGCTACCCTCTAACCCGGTGCCCCAGAAACAGACACACAAAGGCTCCATGAATAAATGATCGTAGGTTAAGTTTACATTCAAAACTGCTAGAATCCAGTCAACAGTTCCTCCTGAACTGCTCTAAGAATTGACCCGCGCATACGCCCAGGCTGGGAAGGACCTTAATTCTCAGTGATAGTTTCCCTAGAAAAGCATGTTGGCTAAAACGCTATCTTTTGGTTGTTAAAGCACACAGGGCTGGCATAGAGCTAAATCAAGACTCTAAGAGCCCCTTACCTATGTTTTTAATTCCTGTAATTCTGACCACGTGCAAAGTTCACCGGTACCCTTCTCTCCCTAAGAATGCCGTGAGCTCCTAGGCTCAGACAGGCTGCTGCCCCGGAGAAATCATGCCTTATTTATTCCAAAGCGCACACTGCTGCCTATCGACAAAACAAACACCTCTTATTTTCTACTTAGTTTCACTTTCACACGAAACAGCCGCAGTAAACTTCGGACAAATAGTTATTTCCTGCGCCGAGGAAAAATACGAAAGCCCTTCCATTTTAACAAAGGCATTTAAAAGCCTTCGTTTCGGGATTCTATTGGAACCCCGAAGGCCCATCTATAATAGATTGCAGTTCTAGAAAAATGAAAATCAGTATAACTTCTGGGTCCTCATAGGCTTTCCATGAATGGATCTCATTGCAAGAAATTGTGTCCAGAATAGTAAAAAGAGAAATTAATGGGGCGAGAGTAATTTTTGGTGCATAAAATTTTAAAAAGAGACAACGATACGTTTGCAACAGGGAAAGGTGGCACGCAAAGCCTCTGCCTGGGAAGCCTGGAAAATGGAGCATGAAGAGAAGTGAACAAACACCATGCATTTCATGTTCAGTCACTGCACGGCTTCCATACATGACCTTGGGAATGACATGTGCCTGCTCTCATGTCTAGTTCTGTAAAATGGGAATGTCATCTGTTTTCCTGGGGAAAGTTAAACAGCCGGATAAAAGAATCAATACTTTTTTTTTTTTAAAGGGGAACTTGTCTAATTAGCAATGCTTTAAACACCACTTGTACAGTACATTCCTCTTCGAGAACCCCATTCCAAGAGAAATATTTAAGCAGACGGTTGAAGACAGATTTCCTTAAGGGAATGATTTTATAAATCTGGAAGGCAATGTAACAAGATTATAAATTAACAGAGTGGTTACATAAGCCTTGACAACCCCAGGCTTTAAAGTGCACCGATATACATTCTGATGAATTAGACGGACTTGGGAATAGTGTCCCAACTCTGCATATATTGGACCCAAACTGAAGAATCTGACGTTTGATTGGAATTGGGTGAAAATTCAATAGGACGTCCAACATTTGGGGTTCCATCACTTGCAATCCATGCTTCTCACCTTTCACCAGAAAATGAGAAAGGCATTAAGTCAGCTTTCACATGGGCTCCTAAGACTCTGAGAATGCATTCAATTAAATAAGGAGTAGGGTTTGGGGGGAGAGTAACTTGACAGTTTGACAGGTCCCATATCCACAGACATCTACAGATTTAAGAACCCTACTGATAAATTTCCCCCAAATGCTGGACTTGACACCAAGTCCCTAGGAAGCTATCAGATTGCATCTGGTCCAACTGTCAGGACCAGCACAGCTTCAGGAACACCCCCCCCGGGGGGGAGAAGAAAAGGCTGTCACTCTCCCGGATCCCAAGTCCAAGTAAAAGGCAGCAGGTCTTTGTAAAAATGGTCCAGAAAGAAATCAACAGGCGAGGACTGCGGGAAAGAACGGAGGTTTCCCCATCTGAAAAAATCCTAGCTCTCCCTCGGGAATGGCACTGCTCCTCCTCCCTTACCCCGCTGCCCTTTCTCTGCCGACAACAATATCCCCATTCTATTGTAAGGCTGCAGTTGGACCGAGGAAGCCCCTTGCTGCAGCCAGATTTCCAGATTCGTTGTGGGAAAAAAAAAAAAAAAAAGGAAAACACATTCGTAGAATACACACACTGCACGGGAAGAGCTGGGGCGCGGGGGCCCTGCGGGCGCCGCACTCGGCCCGCTCCGGGGCGGGGAGGGGATGCGGGCGCCTCCCGAGGTGCCGCAATCCCGCCGCGGCCGCAAGGGCAGGGCCTCCTCCGGGCGCCCGCGGCCGCTCGCCGCAGTGACGGCTCCCGCCCGGGCCCCGCCGCCGCCGCCGCCTCGCTGCCAGGCCGCGTCGCCGTCGCACCGGGTCGGGGCCGCCGCAGCCCGGGCCCCGCATCTGCCCGGGCCGCGCTGCAGCCGGCGCGGGGAGCGCGGATCGCGCAACTTACTTTCCGCCAGCGGCGGGCGCCCCTGCACGGGCGGCCAGCCCGCAACGGCAGAGGCCCGCTGCGCACCCCGGCCCAGGGCCGCCGCGCTCGGCCGCGATCGGCGCTCCCCCTACCTCAGCCCGCGGGCGGGCGTCCGTCTGCAGCGGCCGCGGCTCCGAAGACTCCCTCCCGGCCGCCGATTCCCCGCAGCCAGAGCTAATCATAATACCGAGCGGGCGGGCGGCCGGCAGCGGGGAGGGGCGGGGCCGAGCTGCGCCTGCGCGGGCCGCGCGTCACTGTGACGCCAGCGCGGGGGCGGGGCCTCGGGAGGGGAGGGGCGGGGCCTTGGGAGGGGCGGGGCGCACCTGCCTGCCCTGCTGCTCGGGGCTGGAGGGCATCCGGGAAGCAGCGTCGGGGGGCGCTGCGAGTCTGGGGTGCGGGCGGGCGATTAGGAGGCCGGCGAGGACCCCCGAGGAGGAAAGGAGGAAGGAGGAAGCATCAGGGACTCGAGATAATGGCCGAGAAAAGTAGCACGAGCTGTCAAGGGGGAAATCAGAGGGAGGGGACTAAGTCTGTGTCCTGGGGCGGAAGGGATGGGGTTGAGGGGGGGGGAGGGGCTGAAGGTGGCACGCACTTTGTACCCTTTTGAAGGTTCACCCCAGCTTCCGTCCAGGTTTAATCAAGGAGAGAGAAAAAAAGTTAATTATACATTCCTATAAATGTACACCGTTGTTTTCCCTCTAGAGTTTGTTCTTCCCGGGAACCCAAATGGAAGAAGGAATTTTAATTGTGTTGCTATTTAAACAAAAGGAGAAAAAGCTCAGCATCTGAATGCAGTTCTGGCTTTAAAGGCCAGCGGGGAGACGGGGCTGGGCCAGGCTGCCTCTTCCAGAAACAGCGTAGAAAGGCAACAGGTCGTGAAAAGTGTGAAAGCATATGAAGTCACACGCCAGGCGTTAACCATGACATCCATGCCCTGATGGCTCAGCTCAGCTCTGCCCAGTTATCAGATGCCACCTCTGGCTGTGAGGTCCGTGCTGCCGAGTGGCCCACCGCCTCCTGGCTGTAAGAGGACAGACCAGTCTCACCTTCATCAGGGAGGTAGTCATCCACACAATGCCAGAATACCCCGCCGCCGATTTCACCAGAGGCCACCCGACCTTCACAATTAACTGGGTGGTTCAGCTCCGGAACAGGCTTCTGCCTCCCACCTTGCACATGGACGCTTGGTGCTCAGGGAGCCCAGCAATCCCGTATTCCTGGAAGAAGGGACTTGCCTGAGGCCATGGTTCAGCAACCTGCTTTTCCCTCTCTGTTTCTCCCTTCTTTCCAAATATCAACATGGGGGGGAGGGGAGAAATGCCACGCTCAGGGTCTCCCAAGGGAGTGCCAGCGGTTGAAGGCCTCCACCTCCATCGCCAGGCCTGTAGCCCCTGAGCTATATAACAATAACCACAAAACAACGGCTGTCATAGTCAAGCCCTCAGAAGACAGCATTTATTTATATTGCGGCTATATGTAACTCCGATGTTGAATACATTCTGCAAGGGAAACAAGGGCATAAGAATAGCAGAACAATAAATGAAAAGGAACAGAATAAGAAGTTGATGTAAATAACGTCAGTTCCAACTCTCTTCCAGAGAGAGGGGTGCAGCACAGGGCCTGTGATAAATCATCTATTCATCCCCAGCGATTCTTGAGAAGCCCCAGTGCTGCCGGCAAGAACAGGACCCGTCTTGGGTTTCCACACCATAAAGATGGCATGATCTGATTATGCTTCGGCAATATTTAAAAAAAAAATGCTCCAGTACAAAGTAATGTATTATTACTTAATTTTGAATTTAAGCAAATATGTTTATTGGTAATGAAGAACACACACACCACCACCCCCCCCTTTCTCCAGTCTGCCCTAGAGCCGTCTCCAACAAACACAAACTGCTTTTTAAAATATGAGGTCTTTTTATGGACGGGCGGGAAGCTTTAATTAGATATCCAGCACTCTACAGAACAAGATGGAGCACGCAGGCTTGCGGTACCATCTCTGCGATTCAGATCTCAAAAATAACATAATGCCACCAATTTAAGGAAGAAGTTGTTTATTGGAGGGAAACCGGGGAGACGCTACAAATGAGCTCAAGATGTGAAAAGCAAGAAGATTCATGAAAAGAGCTGCTGTTTTTATCTTAGGGCCCTCCCAAAGCAGCACGTGTGGCAAGGTTGTCTGCTCTAGATAGTGTCAATTTTCATAATATATTAAAAGTGTTATATATTTAAAACAGGGTACTGGACATCCACATACACTTTCTGTTTTGAGTTGTAGCATTCCTTGTATGTGGTTAGTCATTTTGTACATTGATACTTGTGCGTTTCTGAATGCTAGCTTCATCCCAATAGGACCAAAATACGGCCTCATTGGAATGGACTGAAGAATTCCTCAAAGACTCTGTGGTTTTTCTGTTGTAAGACTTCCACATGATTTGTATGCAGGTTAGCATTTGAGATCAACTCTTGATGGGATTAAATGAGTCTTTCCATGTTATGAGAACAGTGCCTGACACTTAATGAGCAGCGCATTAATGAATATTTTTTAAATGAGTACCATAGGCTATTGCCAAGATATACAAAGTTTAATGTGGGCCAAAAGAAGCATGCCCATGTCTCTCCAACAAATAAACCCTGCTTAACCCTTTGTCCAGACTCTCACTCAGACTGCCAAGCCCTTTATGCTCTGGCTTCTTCCTTCCTTTCCTCTGTATCTATTCTCCATGAGCACCATGTCTCCAGCCTTCCCAGTTCTCAGAAAGGGAATTGCTTTTTCACACCTCTGAGCCTTTGCCCATTCTGTTCCCTCTGCCTGGAACTGTCACCCACCCCTTTTCTCCACTTCCTACACCTTGCACCCTCCTGAATTTCTACTTACCCTTCAAAGCCCAGCTCTAGTGTCACCTCCTCTGTTCTGCTCCTTCCCCAGCCCATCAGAGCCAGGCATTCTCCGGACCCAAACACCCTGGCACACATCACTTACAATGTTTATCATGGGGTGTTTTTTTATTCAATGGAAGTGTAATTGACATCAAATATCATAGGGTCTTATAACTGTTTAGTGTCCCATTTTCTCCCTTTGCAACATAAACTCCTAGAGGACAAGGGTTTTATTTTATTCAAATTTCCATGGATGCCACTCATCATTGAGGTTGCAAGCAGGCAGCTCAAGGGCTTGCACCACAATCTTGAATGTTGTTTTTACACAGGCCCTTTAAGAATATGAATTGGCTGAACGTTTGAAAATTGAGAGCTCTGTGTAACAATTTTATTGAGGGATAAATTGCATACCATAAAGTTCACCTGCAATACATGGTAATTCAGTGATGTTTAGTGTATTTATAAAGGCAGGCAACCATCACCCCAACCCACTTTTAGAATATTTCCATCACTCCCAGAAAGTTTTCTCGTATGCATTTGCATTCAGTCACATTCTAATTTCCAGTCCTCGGCAACCAATGATTTGCCTTTCCTAGAAATGTCATATAAATGGAATCAGACAATGTGTAGTCTTTGTCCGGCTTCTTACACTCAGCCTGTTGACCCATGCTAAATAGTATTCTAGTATGCAGGTACACTACATTTTCTTTATGCATTTACCAAGTGATGAACACTTCATTGTCCAGATTTTTTGCTATTGTAGATAATGCTGCTATGAATAAATATTTACATACAGTATGTCACTGGGTGGAATTGTTGAGTCTTGTCGTAACTCTAAGTTGAACATTGTAAGGAACTGACCATTTGTTTTCTGAAGTGACCGTACCATTTTGCATTCTCAACAACCAGGTCATAAAAGGAACAAGACCAATCCCCCAGAAGCCTTCTTGTGCCCCAAGGGTAGCCGCTCCTGACTCCTTATAACATACTTCCTCTACTTCAGCTTCATGTCAATGGGATCATACAGAGTGTGTGCTTCTGCACCTGCCTTTTTCACTTGCAGCATGAATAGGAAAGAAAAAGAAACTGTGTTTGAGCAGCTCAAATGTTCTAACAAGTGACTCAATTAACTATGAGGAAACCAAGACTGTTAGTGAAGAGATAACCTACCAGTCATTAACTACCCACTTGTCCTTCAGCCATGGGCAATCAAGAGACATGACCAGCAGGACTAGTAACAAGTATACTTTCTCATAAGAGATATTCCAATATTTTAAAGTCAAAGCCACCTGACCATCAAATGCACGGACACAAATGCATGCCCGTTGTGTTGCCTGGAGTGGGATCTCAATGCCCCTGCTGGGCCAGGCCTTCGCCTTCAGCTGCTGGACTAGAAGGAGGTCTTGGGCTGGGTGGTGGGTTCCTCAGAGAGAAGCTGGGATGAGCAGGGCTCCGAGGCTCCAGGCAGTGGCAGGGTACCTGTCATTGCAGAATAAGCTCAGCATTTTAACATCTGCACAGAGTGCTGGCTGGATGGTAGCACTGCTCTTTGCCATGACTATGAAGGTGGGGTGGCCTCTGGTGAAATTGGCCGTGGGATATTCTGGCATTGTGTGGATGACTACAGCTCAAGTGGGGTATCTGTCCTGACGAAGATGAGACTGGTCTGTCCCCTTACAGTCAGGAAGAGGTGGGCCACTCGGCAGCACAGACCCCACAGCTGGAGGAGGCATCTGATAACTGGGCAGAGCTGAGCTGAGCCGTCAGGGCATGGATGTCAAAGCAGCCAACGTTTATTTCCTTAGGACAGTCTTGCAAATAAAGCTTTACTCAGCTCCAGCTCACAGTCCTTTTTAACTGTCTAACCCTGCTTCAAAATCAAGGACAGTTAGTAATTATACAAAAATTAAAAATTAAAAATAAATGGAAGCAGGATAGGGAAAGTCGATTCAAGACTCAAGATTGACACTCTCCCAGAAATAGCAGCCCTGTACTCACTCCAACATCCACTTCCTTGCCTGCCTGGGCTGTAGAGATCATCAAAGCTAATGGTTCACTTTTCCAGCCTCCTTTGCAAGTAGAGGTGGCCATATGATCCAGTATGGCCAGTAAGATTTGGGTGGAATTCAGCTGGAGTGGTGCTAGGAGGCTGTGTATGTTGGGGGAGGGGGGTTGGGGAAAACTCTTACTTTTCTGGCACAAAGGGACAGCTGCAGCTGTTTCTGGCCTCCCTTTCTTCCTGCCCTGATTGGGCATCATGCCTGGAATAGGAGCTGCCATCTTGCAACCACCAACGAGAGACCCAGGGAATCACAGCAGTGCTGGCTCCAGACCTCTTGAGCTGCTGAACAAATGCTAACAGCTGCCTGCTCCAGACGTCTTGTTTGGTGAAAAAAAAAACTGGAAAACTCTGTTCATTATGCTTACTTATAGCTGAAAGCGTTCTTAACTAATACCACTCGTATAAACCATTACTTGTCGTGGGTAGGCAACAAGGACAAAGCCGAGGGCTGTGAGGATTTTCCAGGTCTGGTTAATACATTAGAAAGAAGCTGTGGGCGCTCATTCTCAAAAGCAAGGGAGGCAGCCCTAGCTGGTTTGGCTCAGTGGATAGGGCATCGGCCTGTGGACCAAAAGGTTCCAGGTTTGATTCTGGTCAAGGGCACATTCCTCGGTTGCAGGTTCCTCCCCAGCCCAGAAGCTGGTTGGGGCTTGTGCAGGAAGCAACCAATGTGTTTTTCTCTCACACCGATTTTTCTCTTTATATTTCCCTCTCTCCTTCATTCTCCTTAAAAATCAATGCAAAATACCCTCCAGCGAGGACTAAACAAACAAAAGCAAGGAAGGCAGCAAATCAAAACAACACAAGCCAACTTGAAGGGACTTCAAGATGGGGACAATTTAGCATCAAAAAACAATTACTTCAATGGATTAAATTGAGATTAAAAATGAATAAAGGAAAATAACCAAGCAGTTACCCTGCCTTTCTGATATGAACTATATTTTAGAACAGCCAAAGAGATTTAACTTAAAAAAAAAAAAAATGTTGAAAATGGAAGAACCACCTAGACTTCAGAAAGTGATGGAAAGATAGGATAGGAGATATGGTAGGAGTTATGCAGGCACCAGCCACCATCCCTCCTCCTCCTCCTCTTCCTCCTCCTCCTCTTCCTTCTTCTCCTCCTCCTCTTTCTCTTCCTTCTCTTCCTCCTCCTTCTCTTCCTCTTCCTCCTCTTCTTCCTCCTTCTTTTCCTCCTCTTCTTTCTTCTCCTCCTCCTCTTCCTCTTTCTCCTCTTTTTCCTCTCTCTTTTCACCACCTCTGGAATGGCCAGCCTGAGGTTTTACTTGTCCTCCTCATCTGCTCTTCTATCCTGCCCCTTTGAACAGAGGCAAGTTGGGGGTATTCATGGTGGTAAAAGGAACAAAGACTGCTGGAACGAGCTGAGCCCTCCTTCCTGGCACACACTCTCACAGCGCATGGAGACTTGACCTGAAGATGACTAACCTCTGATCCTCAATCAGTACTCCGGCCCCTCCCAACGGGCCCTTTGCCTAGACCTGATGCTAATTAATAGATCTCACTCTGCAATAAGGAGGAATGGTGTGAGTTATTCATGATAATCCCCATAATTCCTAAATAGTGAACTCTCAGTTAGCTAAGGTAACAGAGAATATATGTGAGCTCAGAGGCATAGAATGGCCAGGAAATAAGCAAATCCAAACAGAGTGAAAAATAGGATGGTTTCTTTTGCAATCAGCGAGCTATGTCTAACTCTATGCCAAGTGAGGTCAACCAAAAGGGCCTAATCCAGACTTCAGGGGTTAATCGTGGTCATAAACTGGGGTAGGGAGGTAATCACTAGACTAAGCCAATCCAGGTTTAATGGACATGAAATGTGCCATCCCCAAATGTCTATAAACTCAGGCCGAAAAAGTTCAAATCATTAATATTTCTTTAAAAAACTACCTTTCAAAAGACTCACCCATTGTTAGTTCCTGTAGGAAAATATCAGTTTTATTATCATTGTCATCATATATCCAACATGGACAATACCTTACCCCAGCTGAAAGGCCGTTTAGAAAGGAGAAAGGCTAGTAACTCCTGGCCCTGCGGCCACGTGCAGGGCTCAGAGGCAGCTCCCTCAGCGTCCTAAGCATCGGGGACATGAAAACTCTAAGCCGTTTGTTGCCCTCAAGAAAGTTACAGCTTCTTTGCTGCCCAGGTGGTCTGGAGTAGGTGCCAATACACAGCGGAATCAGAGCCAGAGAGGAAAAGGAAGTCTCTACAGGCAGATACACATAGTTGCTTTTGACCGAAAGCTTTTGCTCTGCAGCTTTCAGATCCACCGGTATTTCAGTTCCACGAGGGCATGAACCTCATGTTTGTTCAGCTCTGTAGCTCCAGCACCTTGACTGATGCAAGGTGCACAGGGTCAGATCTCAACAAATATTTGTCAAACGAAGGAACCGATGGGCATGCTGTGTCATGCATAGTTGGAGAAAGAAAACGAAGGGGCAGGGATGTGAACTGATTTATTTGAGTTGTAGTCACCAATTCAGCTTTTGCCCGAAGGACTCATTACAGTTAGTGAGTTGCTCATAAAACATAGACAAACCCCTGTCTTGGTGTTCTGTAATATTTTCTAGAAGGTAGGAAAATAGACAAACGTGATTAAATAACATATACGTGTTAGAACTACTAAAGATAAGACTTGACTCATGTCTAAAAAGCAGTGTCTATTCACAAAATTACAGACATGAAGAACGTTTTCTTAGAAGTGTAGAGGCAGGGGGTAGAGCCTTGACTTGGATGTCTTCCACAGTGAGATGAGCCTCAGAGCCCCTTTCTATTATACCAGGTGGCTGCTTTGCTCTGCAGCCATAGCGTGTGTCTGTTAATTGTCTTATATAAGTAGAGGACACAACAAGGAATTTATATAGGTCAGAGAATATCTTAAAATTCCAAGCAGAAGAGCTGTTAATGAATTTAGTTGAGGGTGTCTTGCCACCAGAAAAATGAGAGACCTTTCCCACACACCTTTGACTGTTTGTTCGTCAAGAGAAGTCACACATTTTCTCTCTGTAAAAAGTGTCAAAATGAAAAGGGAAAAAAAAAGAGCTTTGTGCAGTTTCACTCCTGATGGGCTGAGGATTGGGACTGTTTTTAAATTTGAAATATATTGCGATTACCCCAGAGAACCATGAGAAAGCTCTACTCGGGGGAGGGGCATGGGGTCATGGCCTTTTGTTCCATGTCAGGGACACCACACAGGGTACAGGCTGAAGTGCAGGCACACTCTCACCCGTGGGAAAAAGTGCCCTTGTTTCTCCCGTTTTTAGCAATGCTTATGAGGACTTGCCAAACATTTCTGTGTCTGCTACAGCCAGTCCAGTTTGACCTTTCACGATGAAGCTCCTAGTTTGTATTTTCACCATGTCGTAGGACTGCCTGCATTGCAAATCCTATTGGCTTTCCCCCGTGGGTAATTTCCGGGTGAATTTCTGAGGTGACTCCATTTGGAATATGTGGGTTCCCAAGAAGCCTCGACAGAAGCCTCAAGTCCAATAACGTGACTTTGGGTCCTGCTGGACCCTTGCTGACCTAGAACTCTGTGCAGTAGAAGCCGACCTTGAACTTTGATTACTCGAGTGTCGTCCAACCTTGGTCAAGGCCTTGGTTTGGCATTGGTATCCTGAGAGTCACAATACCACCTCCAAGGTTGCAGAGTTAATTAACCTTGAAGGTACAAAGGGCTGAAGGGCTGTAGCTTTTTGGGCATGGATGGCCATTAACCTTGAACATGCTCATGCCTCTCTAATCAACCCCACTTTCCAGCCCTTTGCCGGTTCGGCCCTAAAGAACACCATTCACCCTGGCACAGAAGGTATGATTGAGCAAGTTCTCTGTTGTATGACAGGAAATCTGGAAATAACCCAACCGTCCACTGGTGGATTAAAAAAATGTATACACTGGAATATAATGCAGCTAAAAATGATGAGGCAGCCCTCTGCTTTCTAACAGCAAGTTTCTCAAAACATATTACTGAGAAAAGGAAAATTGCAGAATGCCACAAACACATATATGTAAAATCCCAACCCAAATACTACTATGTGATTTCTCTAGGAATGTGTGTGTGCAAATACGATGCAGGTGTTCTGGGCTCAGCACAGCTACATGAGATGTTAGCCTTGTTAGGGATGTTTTGATATTTTATAGTGTGTCCCATGTATACAGTAAAAAAGCATCATATAATATATGCATATGTATTTATATGTAACTAGAGGCCTGATGCATGAAATTCGTGCAAGGGGCTTGACCCTTGCAGCCCCAGCTTTGTCCAGAAGGTCTCCAGAAGGATGTCTGATCTAATTAGCATATTATGCTTTTATTATTATAGATATCTAACATTTATAAGCAAAGTATAGTAATTTATAATTATAATAACATTTATTTTGTGATTTATTACACTTTGCAATAGTAACTTGTAACTTTAATTTATACTATTTATAATGTATAGAGAAAATACAAGAGAATTACTCTGCAGCATCAAGCATACAGATGCCTGGGTCTCACCCCCAGATGTTCTAATTCCTGTGTGTTTGGGGTTTGACCCAGGAATTTGCATTTTCCGTGTGGTGTCTCTGCTGCTGTTGATGGTCCGGGATTCAGACTTTGAGACCATCTTATTTTGAAAGCTTCTCCTCCCACTGCGTGGCACACATGAACCCCTCAGGGATCTGTGGAAGCAAGATGCTGCCGCACGGGTCTGAGAGGGGCTGGCGTTCTGTCTCTAACTGCTAATGCTGCCAGCCCTCCGCCCCACTGTGCAGCTTGCCTAGAGCAGGCTTAGAAATGGGTGGAAGCACAGTGGGGGCAGGAGGAACCTCAGAGAGGAGGGCAGACGTGTGGAGGCAGAATGGGGGAGGCAAGGGGGACCAGTGGGACCCAAGGGGCATCTATGGAGCCCAGAAAGCACCTTGATGTCGGGCTGAGGACCCAGCACGTGGTCCAGCACAGCTACCAGTGGCTTTAGGAAGGGGCCCAGTGTCCTGACTTCAAAGAGCTGGGAGGGCCAAGGCCATGGTCCCAGGCACAGGTATCTGGGAAGCAGCCAGCAATCCAGAGCTGGGCCTGACTGTGGGGTCAGGACTCCCCTGCAAGCCAGACCCCGTCGCCCAACCAGGAGGAGGGAGGTGATCCTGGTGCTTCTCTCAGACAGAGACGTGGTCCTGAATCACAGCTGCTTCCTAGTCAGTCGGCAGTGGACAAAGGGCTGCTGCCCACCTTCGTGGGACCAGGGAGTCTCTTCTGAGGGAGAAGCCAGTGTCCCCTTCTTCTGTGTGAAATGGCATTTCCCCAACATGGTAGAAGAAAGTTTTACAATAACAGGACTCAGACTAGCTCCTTCACCTTCCCAGAGGTCGTCAGGACAGAGTCCTAATGCAGGTCAGAATGAGGACACAGGCTGGCGCGAGGCAGGGACGGGGCGGTGCAAAACCCCGGCTTCCTTGGGTTCTGTTCGACTCCTCAGTTGGTTACTTGACTCTGCGTAGCTCATTCTCTCCTCTTTGCAGGAAGAGAAGGAGCCACCCACCCCCACCCCCCCCCACTCCCCGAACTCCTATCTAGAATGACTGCAAGAGCAGAGGCTCCCACAAGCACCCGGTTTGCATTTCAGCTTCAGAGGAAGCTTCTCCCCCTCTCCCAGCGGGCAGCTGAGGTTCAGAGGGGGTCGCAGGGTGTGGACAAGGTGACGGGAGAGGCATGACCTTCCCGGTCCCGCTGGACTGCACGTCTCCCTCCCCCATCCCACACGTGACAATGACCAGAGGCCTTCAGGGAACTGAGGGGACCCCACACTGCCCCTGGAGGACCCGCATGTGATCCATGTTGGCAGCTGTGTGTGTGAGCGCGGGCCAGCGGGAGCTTGCTGTCCGATCTGTTTGAGTTGCATCTGAAGGAAACACAAGCGGGCACCGGCATTAAAACTTGACAGGCCGGCTCCGATTGCAGCTCGGCGGCCTTATCTTGGCGGGGGGACGGTTACATACAAAACTGAGAATCCAGTTCTGTTGCGAGGCTGTGCTGATGGGTCATTATAGCTTTTGCAATGTGATCTTTCCCATTGAAAACAAAACTTACACACGCACGCGAATATTTTCTAAACCAAGCTATCTCATTATTTTTAACACAGCACTGTTTTTTAATTAGCAAAGCAACGCATGCTATTATAGAAAATAGAGGAGGCACAATAAAAACAAAAGTCACCCCTCATCTCTCTACCCAGAACTTTCGATTTTGAAGAAGAAATTGGATGAATTCTTTCCTTAGAGAAACCAGGTGTTTGGAATAGTTTTTGATTTTCCCTAAAAGTTGCAAGGCTAATACAGAATCCCCACATACACAACACCCAGAGTTAACACCGTGCATAACTATGGGTGTGTGTCAACATGGAGAAATTAATATGGGTACAAAGTTAGCTAAATGGCAAAGTGTATTCAGATTTCCCCAGTTTTTCTACAAAGGCCCTTTTTCAGGCTCAGGGTCCCATCCGGGGTATGGCATTGAGTAGACTTAGTGCTCAGCTTCATGTCTCCATCCTCCCCAAGTGTATATTCTTTGATATCTTTGAGCTGCCGAATGAAGTGTCGACTACCTATATTTGTGCCTGACGTGTGGTACGGCAAGCGCCTTAGTCCTTGTGAGCTGCCACAAAGTTTATTCTGTCAACAACTACTTCTTGCGTGTCAGACACTGCTGTGCAGGACTGAGTCCACCTAGCAACGGGTCCAGCACTGTTCCTGCCCTCACGGAGCCTGTCATAGTGAGGAAGTGTCACCAGTAACAAACTGCACAGTGAGAGCTCAGCTGGGTGCTGTGAGGTGTGGTTCCAGGGTCTAGGACAGTGGTCGGCAAACTCATTGGTCAACGGAGCCAAATATCAACAGGACAACGATTGACATTTCTTTGGAGAGCCACATTTTTTAAACTTTCAACTTCTTCTAACACCACTTCTTCAAAGTAGACTCACCCAGGCCGTGGTATTTTATGGAAGAGCCACACTCAAGGGGCCAAAGAGGGCATGCAGCTCCCGAGCTGCGGTTTGCCGACCATGGGGCTGGGAGACCTCACCTGGTGCCAGGGAGAGTTCCCCTCAGGGAGTGACATTTAAACTGTCTGTGAATGACGGGGGGAGGCTCAGATGAGGCAAAAAAGAAAGCCAGGCGGAGGACACAGCCCGGGCAGAGGCCTTGAGGGCCAAAGAGTGCTGCTGTGGTCCCTTGTGCAGAGGAGGAGGAGGCCCTTCATAAGCGTGGTTGCCTGGATGAAAGTTCTCAGTTCCCAGTGTATTTTCAGGATGTTTACTTAAAAGAATAAAAAACCCAACCGAAAACACTTGCCAACAGCACCATCATGGCCGCCAGTCTCCAGTTGCTATCAGAGCGGTGTTTCAGCATCACTGGGAGTCTCCAGGTCACCTTCCTTCTCTCCCTCAGCCCCTGGGACAGCCCAGCAGGTAGTTACCCAGTCACTCTGGTTGGAGCGGATGGCGCTCTGCTCTCCTGGCATAGACCAGCTTCCTCACACTGTCACCTACACCACCTCAGCGCCAGGTGGGTCCCTCACTGCTGCCTGGAGTCCTGCTGCTCTGGCTTCCACCTCAGCTTTGTGCCTTGTGACAGCTGAGCCTTGTCACAAAGAGCCTGTTTGCCCGCAGGACACACCCTTTCCTCCTGCGAGGCTCTACAGACCTAGGAGCCTCTCTGCATGACTGCTGTTCTGTGTCACTTGGTGGCTGGCTACCAAGAGGTCGCCAGCACTCTCGGTGACTTGGAAGGCCCCTGGGGGGCTCCCGTGTTTGACGGGAGGCTGGAGAACTAATCTTGGAGCTCCTGTAGGCTGGGCATCAGGCATGGTATGGCCCGTGTGCTGCTGCTACATGGAGTGTGACCTCCACCTGCCCTGGCATCACTGCACCCCTCACACTCTCATCAGTATCTGGAAGGAATGGCCTGGGCATGGACAGGAGGATCTGCCCGTGTTATTTTTCCTCACCCTCAAGGCCACGCATTAAGACAAATCCCAAAGAGTGACTGGAATAGAATCAGACAGGTAGTTGGCTGCAAGACCGCCTGAACTATGACAAATGCTCACTATAATAATTTTATTTCTTTGGCCATCACCTAAGAACTGGTCCCTCTGAGCCAAACCCTGTGGTGGTCATCCAAGGCCCCAAGGTGAACGCCGCACAGAACCTCCTCTCCAGGGGTCTGCCTTTACTCCAGGGGGAGCCGATGGAAACCTATTAGCGGGAAGAGCCTCCAGCGTGTCTGTGCTGCTGCGTACGGGAGGGTGGCTCCTTCTGTGTGGGGAGGGCAGGGGCTGGCGAGAACGCTGCTAGTGGAGGTAACCCTGGAGCTGTGTCCTGAAGGCGGGTGGTTTGGCTGGCAGGCGGCTTGCAGACGTGTTTGGGCAGAAGATGAGAACATTCCAGGCAGCGAGAGCAGCAGATGCCAGTACACGGAGGTGTGAAGCGGGCACAAGGTTTGGGGAGTTGTATGTTATGTGCTATGGCTGGAATTCCCAGTTTGAATGAATTCTGGCAACAACAAGAAAATGAAGGTTGCTCAAATAGGGCTGGGACGCCCCCTCGGACTTTGGATTTCCTTCTCTGGGGAAATATGGTAGCCACTAGCCAAATGCGGCAGTTTGAATCTGAATTCCAATTTCAATTCATTGAAATAAAAGACAACTACAAATTCAGCTCCTCAGACACACTGGCCACATACAAGTGCTCAACAGCCACCTGTGGTTAGAGTAAGGTGACCAGATGTCCCATCGCTGCAGGAAGTCCTATTGAGCAGGGTGCATTAGGCAGCAGCAATCACAGGCATCTTAGAGGCAGGGGAATGATGGCATTGTCATATTGCACAGAGCCCTCCCCGAGGCACCTAAGGGTGGATCAGATGGGAGGGGCAATCAGAGACAAGTTTGGAGATGATTGCAGCTGCTTAGCCAAGGGGGCTGTCCCACCAGAGGAACTGTCCCCTTGTTCTCACCCAAAGCTGAGTGGGGAATTAATTATTCGGGGTGACTAATGTCTCCCCTCAGCCTCGATGTCCTCTCGCCCAGCTGGAGAGACAGCAGTCCCCAAAGGATCAGAAGATGACGAATTTGGGCAGCCAACCCAGTGGCAAAGGACCCCCTTTCATCTCCGGTCGGTTCTGGGGCTGCTGATACAAATCCGGGCTGTGTGGTAGACACAAGGACCCCAGTGTAGCAATCACATGCTCAGCCTCTCCTCACTCCCTGGCGGAAGGACAGGACACACGTTTTGCCACCATGAACGTCGGGTCAGGTGTTCACCCGAACCCCCAGTTGCTCATTGTCCTTATCGCTGGAGCTGCAGGCATTGGGAGTTTAAGACCACAGGTATGTCCTCTGAGCCCCGATTACTGCAGCAAGCTCTGTTCCGTTTCCCTAGCCGCCGGCAGTTGTAGAGATGGAGAATGGAAATGTCGACACATGCTCGCTCTATTGTAATGAATGACAAAGTGTTCAGTGTGCCATTGACTCAGAGGAGCATCTGACATTCCTCCGGAGACCTCTGGCTTCCGAGGGTGTGAGTGTGCCTGTGTGAACCTCGCTGGATGTGTGAACATCAGCCTCATGCTCCTGGCTGAGTCAGAGGCAGAGCTGGGAGGGAGCAGGCCTGGTCCAAGGCCTAGCCTCGCTGGTCAGCTAAAGACAGACTTGTTGATAACGCTTCTCCCTCAGACCCACAGCCCTCACTGCAAGCCAAGCCCTGTCCTAAACACCTTGAGGTATTAGTTCATTTAATCCTCACAAGAATGCATAAAGCTGGTGCTATTATTTTTTTAATATGTTTTTTTTTTTTATTTATTTCAGAGAGAGGAAGGGAGAGGAGAAGGATAGAAACATCAATGATGAGAATCATTGATCAGCTGCCTCCTGCACAGCCCCTACTGGGGATCAAGCCTGCAACTTGAGCATATGCCCTGACCGGGAGTTGAATCGTGACCTCCTGGTTCATGAGTTGACGCTCAACCACTGAGCTACATCGGCCGGGCACTGGTGCTATTATTATTCATACGTGAAAGATGAGGACACTGAGTTGTGGAGGGGAAGCCACTTGCCCCTGTTTATATGGCTGCCAGTATTCAACCCCGGTGCTCCCGCCCCCGACTCCAACGTGGGCACACTGTGAGCTGCTGAGAAGCACAGAAAAGTGGGGGCCGAGGCCCTGTGGAGGGTATTTCTGTTGTTAGTGCTATAATTATCCTGACAGTGATGCCGTGAGGGGACATGAGCTCCTTTGGGGGGAGGGAGAGAGGAGCTGGCATAAGCACCCCACATGCACACCAAGTCAGCATCCCTTCTAACTGTCCCAAACAAGGAGGTCTTGCTGCCCTCAGAACCGGATGTGGCCATGATGTGGCTCCTGTCCCGGTTCTTTCATGTCCTCGGAGGCGTGGTCACACGTCTCCAAGACCCGCTGTGAACACACCTCTCTGAGAGGCAGTCCTAGCATGCGGCATGCTGGCGCAGAGCTGGCAATGCACACCTGCAGGCATTCCCGCTGGGCCCAGGGCCACCTGCCTGTGTGCCCACCCACGCAGCTCCCACTGCAGGGAGCTGGGCCAGGCCAGGCCCTATTGCCTCACTGCCAGCTTCAGCGGGCCAGCGTGGGTGAGTCAGAGGATGGCTTTGGTTGCTGAACACACTGCTTAGAGATGCAAGTGCTGCCGAGGACGGAGTCCCTCTGAAAGGACTCACTAACGCAACTCTGGCCCTGAGGTCAAGACAGAAATTTGAAATCTCGGCATCCACAGAGCTTTTTCTGTCGGGTGCAATCAGTGCCCTGTATCAGAATTTACATGTAATGGGGACATCCAGGAGCATCTCCGGCTTTAGGACTAGCATGGATCCAGGAGCTGAAAGAGTATCATTGGACTTGTTTTCTCTTGGTCTCTCAGCTCTGCCATCTACTGTTACTCCCCTCCTGAGCTCCGTGTTGTGGCTCTCTCCCTACGGACAGCTAGATGGCTGCAGAATGACTACCTTCAGGGTTCCGCTCAGAGGGAAAGAGTAAAAAACTCTTCTGGTGGCTTCCACAAAAATTCCCAAGATTTATTCTGATTGGACTGGCTTAGGGCTGTGGTTGGCAAACAGCGGCTCGCGAGCCACATGCGGCTCTTTGGCCCCTTGAGTGTGGCTCTTCCACAAAATACCACGGCCTGGGCGAGTCTATTTTGAAGAAGTGGCGTTAGAAGAAGGTGAAGTTTAAAAAATGTGGCTCTCCAAAGAAATGTCAATTGTTGTCCTGTTGATAGTTGGCTCTGTTGACTAATGAGTTTGCCGACCACTTGCCTGTCCTTGAACCAATCATTGCTGATGGGGGATGAGCTCTATACTCCTGAAGGATGAAGATAAGACAGATCCTTACACACAAATTAGAAGTCTTACTGGACAAAGGGGAGCAGGTGCTAAGTTGTCAGGCCACAGACAGCCATCCAGTAGATGAGGAAATGACCCTCAATGAGTCATGGAGAAGTGAAGGGATGACGGTGGGGCTACACAGCAAGAAAGCAGCAGATTGAGGACCTTAGACCCATCCTTCCACCGTTAACATTACTGACTGCCACATCCCTTTCTCCAGCACCCCCCCCCCCCCCGGCATCCCTGATTGACCGAGGGCAACTCGGTCACATGGCAGAGCTTAGGACCCCTCCTTGGCACTGCCCACCTCCCAGCAATGGCTGGCCTTCCTCCCAAACACTCAGAGGCAGAGCGGGCCTTCTTTTTGGATCAGGCCTCAGAGGGCCGGTGCCTCTCAGAGCTTCCGCTCAGCTGACCATCCTGTTCCTCAAATTCTCCTTCCTTGTCACCTCATCGAAAAGCACATTGGGTGCCCTCGACATTGGATTGGCTTTATCATAATCTTAATGACCTGTACTTAGTAATAACAAGTAGTTAGTCCCCATTATCTTTCCACTTCCGGTTTGGGATTTGGTTACCGCAGTAAAGAGCCAGATTCTAGCAGAAAATGCCGTGAGTCTTTCATCTATATACTTGCAGATAGAGAGAGGAATTCACCTGAAATACAGATTCTTGTTCCAGGCCCCACAAAACTTTCGAATTTTCTGGACCAAGCTTTGAAAAGGAAACCCAGAGGACCACTAAATGCAGGGCCATCACATCAGTTGGAGGTGGGATGGATGGTTGTTATTTCGTTTTTTAAATTTAAAATAGTGCCGAGACCGGTTTGGCTCAATGGATAGAGCGTCGGCTTGGGGACTGAAAGGTCCCGGGTTCGATTCCGGTCAAGGGCATGTACCTTGGTTGCGGGCATATCCCCAGTAGGGGGTGTGCAAGAGGCAGCTGATCGATGACTCTCTCTCATCGATGTTTCTAACTCTCTATCTCTCTCCCTTCCTCTCTGTACAAAAATCAATAAAATATATTTAAAAAAAAAAAATAAAAATAAATAAATAAATAAATTTAAAATAGTAACACAAACACAGGGCAATGAATTCAAGAGAACAAAAGAGCTTATGGGGAAACGCAAATTTCCTACCCAGTTTCACCCCTCAGGGTGATCTCTCTTATCAGCATCTGCTTAGCTTCGCTCCAATTATCTCTGTGATTGTCTAATTACCCCTTTTCACAAGTATAACTTTTCCCTGTGTCTTAAATCAGATTCCCCGGAAGCACCCGAGATGGAATTCAGATGCATGTGATTTCTTGGTGGAGGGGGTGAAGGGGTGGAAGAGTGGTGGGGGTCTGAGTAGGAGGGAGCAAGGGAAGCAAAGATGGGGTCTCAGCCAGAGTCAGCTTTGGCCTAATACCCCTGGGCTCTGGTGGAAATCGCATCCCAGAATTGAGCGGCGCGGGCCACCCCCCAAACCCTCTGGAGGCAAAGGGACTTCAGTCAGTCCTGGGCTGGGCTGCCCTGAGTGGTGCAGTCACCTTTCCAGCGAGTCAGCCCTGGGGAAGGGTCCTCTGGGAGCTGATTCCAGCCAACACCGGGCAGGGGCGCGGGGAGTGCACAGCAAAGGGGGTCTGAATGGGGCAGAAGCTCTACCCTCTTTGGGTGATTTCTTCGGAATGTATGCCAAAGAGTGGGATCGCTGGATGAAAAGGTGGAACTTGCATATCACTCTATAAATCTCTTTTCATGGTGCAGAAAATTGAGGCATTAATACTTTATCGTGAAGCAATCTATCAAACATGACAGCCAGCGGAGGCAGGCCCTGAGCTGATGGAACTGAATATGGGTGTGGGGGGGGGGGAGGGGGAGGAAAGGGTTGAAAGGATAAGAGAGCCGTTCCCCAGGCCTGGTAAGCCAAGGGTTTCTTGCAGAGAGGGAAGGCATTGGGGGGGGGGGGGGGAGGGCAGACAGCAAGGGGAGAAGCTGCTGGTGGGATAAAGTTGTTGGGCATCTGGCCATGGTGGGTACATGACATTGAACAGGGAGGGGGCAGAGCCTGGGGTGGGGAGACTGGGGGTAAATGTCCTCATGCTTGGAAGAAACCAATTATTCTTGTACTTCGATCCTGTGTTTTCCTTTATCCAGTATCTTCATAGCTATGAAAGTTTCAAACCAATCAGAGGTGCAATGCAGAAAGACATGGCCTCCCACTCCCCATGGTAGCTCATTGGCCACGGTAATCCCAGTCAATGGTTTGATAACAATAGGTGTTTTGTTTTGCTCCTCCTTTGGAGGGAGTGAAGCCGTTTCTCCTCCTTTGCGTCTACCAGTGCTTGCAGCTTTCAGTCTCGATGGCGTGTAAATAACAACAGAGATAAAGGTCTCCATCCCCAGCAGAGCCTTCCTCCCAGGCAACGGGCCCTGGAGGACCACTCCCGCCGCGGGGAGAGACTCGGACTATTCCCATGGGACCTGGTGCTCTGGGAGCCTGTCTGGCTTCTAGGCCTCTCTCATCCCCCCTCCACACCCACACCCCTTTTCTGAGCAGAGGCACGTTTCCTAAGGTTTCTCAGCCACTTCTTTCCCTGCCATGTGTCATCAAAGATGCTTCAAGCTCATCTCTCCAAGTTTCCATTTCTCAAAATGCAATGTTAGAGACTTTGCTGTTTTCCTTCAAACGGCAATAATAGACCAACGTGTTTAATCCTGGAGAGCCAGAAAGGAATCTCCTGTTTACCTGAAATCCAAACAAGGAAGCTCAAGGAGCCAGATGATGGTCCACAGCTCACTCTTCTGATGAAGAGGCAGGTACAACGGAAACACTTTGAATGGGGGATTGAGTCCCCAAAGCAATGCCCAGAGCGATCTGCAGCCTTGTCTGCAGTTCCTGACGCTCCTGCATCTACAGGACCAAGTCAGACCATCACACACAATGAGAGGGAAAGTGTCCAGGCTCTGCCCGGCTCTGGTCCACGGAGCCCACGGCACTGTGGTGGTACCCAGGTGGCGTTTGGTCAGCAGGTGCACCCTTTTATTGGATTCCTTGAACCTTTACCACGCTAGGCATGCTTCCAGATTCCACGTGGATTTCATAGTCCCGCTATTGGGTTTTGAGGACACACTCGACACTATGTGGAAATCACAGCATAAGTGACCATCGCGCAGAGCAATGTAGATGCAAAGAACTAGAAGTTCAAAGGGTTGGAGGAGTTGCATGCAGATGTGACAGCTTCTATACGGGGTTATATGGAGGGCTTCCTGGAGGAGGAAGGGACATCTGTATTTGAACTCTAAGGAAGGGTGATAATTGGCAGCGGGAACCAGGTGGGCTGGTGGGGGACAGACATTTTAGGTGGGGGGAATCGGGAGCAAAGATGCCTGCGTTACAGCTGTGCGCACCGTGGTGGGATCTCACACACACAATGTTGAGAGGAAGAAGCCAGCTGTTGTGGGATTCCATCTCACAAAGTCTTTGAAAAGGCCAGCGGGACAGTAGCCATTAGAGACTCACAGGTAGTGATAAAAGGGGCTAAAGGACAACAAGGGAGTCTTTACCGTGAGAGACCAGCAGGGTTCCTCCGAGCAGGAAGGGAGCACTGTGACCAGGCTGCTGGCCTGGGTGGCGATCGAACAGGTGCTTATCCTCCCATAATTCATTCAGCTTTACGGGTACCTGCCACGCCCTTTTCTGCTGTTACGCTGCATGTCCCAGAGCCCACAACAAGCTCCCCTGTCTGTGCTCTGCCCCGGTGAAACAGTTATGCGTCCCATGCCTTCTCGAAGGGGACTGTCCTCTTGGGGACTTAGTTCACCGGGTTTCCTGTGGCCTAAGCTCTGTGCGGGGCCCAAGGAAACACAGGGCTTTGTGGATTCTCCGCCTTTTCATGCTGCTTCGGTGAGAGTGATGTTCTCTTCTTGCTTCCTGCATCCTAGGTGGGATTTGTATGTTACACCTCATGCTCAAACACGGTTTGAGAGAAAGCAGTCTTGGCCAGAAAGCGTAAGGCTGGGCAAGAGGGTACCTGAAGGGTTGTCAGGAGAGCAGGGAAGAGGGCTGGACTGCCAGGAGGCAGGGCTGGGAAGGTCAGGGTTGAGTTTGGAAGGCCATGGGGAGCAGCTTGTCAGCAGGAGAGGAGAGAGGCTGGGGCACAGTGCCACCAGCTGGGGCCAGGGCAGGAGTCCAGCTGAGCCACACAAAGGCCTGAGCAGTGGAGAGCAGGAGAAAGGGGAAAGGAGGAGGGATGCGAGCAGCATTTGAGGCTGATGGGGAGCGGGAAGGGAGGACCATGATCAATGGTAAGAGGCGAAGCACATCCTGGACAGGGGTAGTGTGGGGAGCGGGCCAAGATATCGTCAGTCAAGAAGTGATGGCTGCGGGGACATGGATACCGCATTTGGTACCGGATAAGGACCCATGCAGACCGTTTGAAGTGGGGAGTTATAAATATTAGAACTCCTTCCCAGAGCTGCCAGGGACGGGACCGGTGACACCTTTCAGGTAATGTGCACCCTGGAAGGTGAGAAGCCCCTGCCGCACACGGGGGCTGCGTGTAATCAGTTTGGGGCCTGGCATTCATATTTAATGGCCTGTCTTCTCCTTTGCAACTGATTAACATCATGGAGCTCACTCTCGTGCGCACCGTCTGTTAGGAGCTGCCTTTCCCTCATCCATCATCTCTTCTCAGCCCTGGGGATAGCCATGAGTGCAGGTCCATGGAGCCCCAGGGACCTTTCCCCGAGGTGTCGAGTCATCAGTACATGTTTTATTCTGCTAACCTCACTCTCGCGGGTGTGCCATAAGGGCTTCTTCCGTACGTTTGAAATCTGGGAGAACAGCCCTGTGATGTTGTCGCAGCAGAATTGCTGACTCTGTGGCTTTTAGGGATGCCTCGGCCCTAATTCTAAACCTCTAACTTTTTATATTTGATTTATTTGAACAGTTTGTGCCTTGAAACTTATGTGAAAACTCAGCCAAAACACTGGGGGAAAGTTCCAGTGTATTCCTAGAACTATGGAATTAAATTCCTCAAACTAGGAAAATACAAACATCAGTGTGTTGGCAGGGGAGTCTTTTCGTTTCTAATGGGCTGGGTTTCATTGGTGCCATGTGCTCCGCTGCTGCGTGGGAGAGAACGGAAGGAACGTCCTTGTGATGCTCTGAGTGCTCCCGGGGACCGGAGGGAGGACCATTCCACCATCCTCTCGTGGGCCCCAGGGAGGCCGGGCCCAGTGACACATTAAGATAGAAGGACCACAGCAGGGAGGTATTTCGCCAGGGGAGAAGCATGGAGAGGAAAACCATGGGAAGTGTATGGGTTTGTTAGTAACGTTTTAATACTGAGGGTCAGCAATGCCTGCGTCTGTTTCCCCAATCCCTACACAGATGCTTTTTATACACCCCAGAAGCTAAGGATGTACAACTTCTCTGGATCTTTTCTTTCCCTCTTCCTTGTCGACTGTGATTATGGCCTTTTCATAAAATGGCGGGGCTGTTCCTAAGTCTGCCTGTGGTGTGGCATTTCAGACGCACCAGCAGTGAGAAGCGCCTGGTTCTTGTATTGCCCATGGAAACAGGTGGTGCTTACTTTATTTCTCCACGGCCTTTGCTTTTCGTTCACTTGCCCTAATGGTGTTCCTTTTTTCTCTAAGGTTGAGCAAAGTCAAGGTTTAACATTTTTGGATGCTCTTAAATTTTCAGCTCAGTGAGAGTTTTGTTGTGTTTTTTTTTTTGTGTGTGTGTGTGTGCGTGTGTGTGTGTGTGCGCGCGCGTGAGTGTTTTGCAAGTGCGAAAATAAACGAAGACCACCCAAATGAGAACAGGCAAAGGCTATTTTTTTCCGAGCTTATAATAGCAAGGGAGTCAGCACCATTGCTGCCTTTGGCAGAGACTCCAAGGCAGGCAGAGAAGTGGGAAAGCTTTCTAGTGGAATAAGGGAGGGCCTGAGACGTGCCCTGATTGGAGGCTGGGGGATGCTGGAGGGGGTAATTAGAAGTGGGGCATCCCAAGTGATTGGTTAGGGGAGCGTGTTGGACATTTGGCTGTCTCTGATTGGTATTGAACTGGAAGCAGGTTGAGGAGGCTGTGGGTGGAGGCAATAGCCAAAAAACAGGGAAGCTGGCAGTTATGGACCAAGGCCTGGCTTAGTTCTGGGCCAGCCTCTCAGAGGCTGTACCGTGGCTCCCCGAGCTTCTTATGTGATCAGAACCCTATTGTCATACGTTGTCTGGCTGTTGTCCATGTGTCTATTCAGTCTCTCACATGTGTATATAACCATGTCCCCACCATCCAGAACAAAGTAAACCAGGATTTGTGTGTTTGAAATGTAATTAGTGTGTTTGAGCACATGGTGTTCAAAATATGTTACAGCCACTTCCTATTTACGGAAGGACCCCTATATTTAGGGAGGTAATTGTTTGAAGTGGTCGTGTAATACAAGGAGTTATATCCAGGAAAAATGCTTGCCAGATGTTCATGCAAGATGTGATTTTCCCCCTCCTTGTTAAGTTTCTCTAATTTGAAGGAAGAAGAGAATGCAAAAAGAGGAGAGAGCACAAGATGAGTGAGACCACGAAATCTGGGTGAAAGAGGGTGTGACAAAGAGGAAGTCTGGAGGAGCTGTGTGGAGCACAGGAAGGGAATTGCTAGGGGTCAGAAGGAGGGAGAGGAAAAGCAATTGATTGAGGGGTAAAGGGTGGGAGATTTCTAACAATAAGTCAAAGACTTGGCTACCATCACACCCTATTCCTTTATAATGCTTCATTTCTACTTCCCAGAAATACAATTCTTAGCTGGGTATATCACTAAGCTGAGAAAAAACTATTTCCCAGTCTCCCTTGCAGTGGGTGTGGCCATGTGACTATCTCCTGACCAATGGGATGTGTGCAATATTAGGATTATCCTCTTATTAGTTGGAGGGTACCCTCCTCTTTTTTACTGCTGGAATGTGCACATAGTGATGGTGAGTCTTTTTGGATCATTTAGATGAGGCCAATACCTGAGGGGTAATAGAGAACAAGATTGAAAGAGACTGGGTCCCTCCACTATACGCCATCATCCCTGCCCTGGACAGCTTATATCCAAGTTGTTACAGGAGAGAGAAGTAACTTCCATCTTGTTTAAGACACTGCCATGTGCATCTCTCTCACATGATGTCCCCTCTGTCTATGAGACTTCTCTTTTCCATCTACCTATGTATGTCTCTTCTCCATCTACCCACTTATGAGCTCTTCCATACGTAGCAAAATTTCATCCTTTGCCTCCCAGTCCTCCCCTTGGAATGTGCCTTGAGACAAGCTTGCTGGCCTTGTCCCCAAAGCCTGCATGGGGAGTAGCTTAAGGAGAAAGCAAAGCAAACATATAAATGCCATGTGGGCCTTTTGGCCCAGGCTTTATCGCATCCACCAATGAGCCAACATGTTACTACACTTGAACCCTAGACTTCCATACCCTGGAGGCCATGACCACTGGAGGCTTCTGGTCTAAGAATGCCATGAAGCTGGTTTAAGGGTCTCATGGCCATCCTTTCTTGCATACAGCTTGACAGTTTTAAAGCTCAAGACAACTTTTTTTGGTTCAGAATGGAAGCATCTGTGCTAAGCATCATGGTTCTGTTCCAAATTTAGTTTCTGCTCATCAGCTGTGTGGATATAATGTAGGTATATTTCTATTCTTTTCTTTTTCAATCTCTTAGAATCAAGCTAGAGTCAATTCACTCTTCTCTCCCCACCCTCTTTCTACCCTCCCTTTCCCCCCCCCCCCCCCACACACACACTTGGTGCCTACATGCCTACTCTTTGTAAAACAAGGACCACTTACTTTCCTGGCCTAGTGCATAATTAAATTAATATTCATGAAGCTTGCTGAGCTGTTCCAGACACAAGCCATTACCCACAACATTGCACTGTATTCCAGCGGGCCCCTTATACTGCTAATTGCTGGAGCTCCACCGTTCCTTGCTCTGGTGTGTGCAGAGGATGGCCAAACAATGGTCTCTCTACTGCTTCCTCTGGCCTGGTTAATTCTTGCCAGACTTGCTGTTCTCAAGGCTAGAAATCATGCCAGCTGAATGGGCTTTGTGTTTGGGGCATGGCCTTAAAGAGTGCCAAATCCATTTTAAATCTAGTTATATGAAATGTGCGTCAATAATTTTCCACTGGGTGAGTTAAAATAATGCCTGCACTGCTGCCTGAACTTCTTTCTGTTCCTCACTGTAACTTGATTAAGAATCATCCAAGAAACATCATGTATATTTTCCCCAGGCTATTACCTTCAGGGTTCCTCAAGGAGCTGCCACCACCAGAGTCCAGTGCCAAGACTCTACTGAAGGGACTAAGATGGATCGAGGGCTGCATTTTAAACTTCCAGCATTTCCAACAACAAAATCTGGGCTTCTCTTCTCTCCTCTCTCTGTTTCTCTGTCTCTCTGTCTTTCTCTCTCACGCACAAACACACACTAGTTGAATTCTTGTCCCCATCTTTTCACATACAACTCATTCCCACAAGCCCATCCTTTATACCTGCTGTCCAGCAAAGTTTGGCTAAGGAGTTGCTCCATTTCAGGAGCATTCCGGCAGGCAGTGTGTTTTTCTTGACTGCGCTCCAGATGGATGTTTCCGGCCTCGTTGTTGACCGTGGGACACACACGTAGGCTCTTGTTTCCCCTCATTCTTCTTCGGGCACCAAGTTTCTCTGTGTTTCAGTGGCCACGGAAATCTCTCCTCTAAGCACATCCTGTCCAACACAAACACCAAAAACATCCCAACTAGAAGCCTGGCTGCAACAGTCACGCTTATTTCTTAATGCCCAAGTTACCCCGATTTTACACATTCTAATGGCAGGTGTCCTATGGCCAAGAGGGGGTGTAGTATTCTGTTGTAGGATAACCATGTCCTGATCATACCTCATGTCTCTGAATGGATGCCAAACCGTGATGCACATCTCATTCTTTAGGAGACTCAAACGAGTCTATCAAACACTGGTCCCCTGGCCAAGATGACAACTGGCTTGACAACAATGCTGCTTGATCTCCACGTTTGTTTCAGCATCTTTGCCAAAGCCTCATATTCTTCTATCTTCTCTGGAGAAGGTCGGGAAGCTCAACCCTCCCCTTTGTCCCACTTTATAATGAATCTTGAGCCAGGAGATGAAGGCAATTTCCTCAGAAAATTTCCTTCTAGGAAAGTCCCAGAAGGTCTATTTATTAAGAGACCTAGGAACCCCTAACCTGGCCACCACACTCCAAGTCCAGAAGAGGGGCAGAAAATGTCCATCCTTCCTAAAGGGTTCTTGCCTTAGACCTTCTTAAGGGGTATGTTATCTGCAGGTGAGGAAGGTTGTCCTGGGTCCTAGGCTATGTATCCATCATACAAATTCCCTGGCCTCCTTCCCAACTTCTGCGTGTGCTCTTTGAGTCACCATGGCCAGCACCTTGGCTGTTGCAGCACGGGGCCATTCCCCACGGGCACTCTTCTGGATAAACACAGTGGTTTCCCCCTGAGACCCACGTTCCCACCCCCTGTGTATTCTCAACTCATTTTAGCACACAAATATTGGATGTCCACTCTGTGCCAGACAACACAGGCAGTGTGTTCTTTTTATTTTTTAAATACATTTTTATTGATTTTAAAGAGAAGAAGGGAAAGGGATGGAGAAATAAAAACATCAATGAGAGAGAAACATCAATTGGCTGCTTCCTGCAGGCCCTTTATTGGGGATCAAACCCATAACCCGGGCATGTGTTCTGACCAGGAATCGAACCCTGACCTCCAGGTTCATGGGCCAATGTTCAACCACTGAGCCACACAGGCCAGGCAGGCAGTGTGTTATTAACAGCTTTTGAGTCCTGTATCTCTATGAAATTCCATGATAGCTGTGGACCCTCTCTCTGGAAAAATGCATGGAATATGAATTTTTCTCAACAACCTCTTGAAGCCAGACAAGATTCTAGGTTAAGAATCTGCTGAATGAAAAGCAAGTGCATGAGACTTTGACACACTTGGGGCTGAGATCTAGCTTTGCCATTTATCAACAGTAGAAAAGTAGGGGGAGCCCCTCCAGTTCTCCAAACCTGTTTGTTCACCCATAAAAATGGGACTGGTAATGCTTGCCTTACCCTCATGGCATCATAGTGAGGTTTTATGAGAGAATAGATATAAATATAGACAATGTTATACCTGGGCACTTTGCACACATGAAAGTTCATGGAGATTTCAAAACTCACTTTTTGAGAGAAGGAAAGTTTTGTGATGGCCAATGTTTTACAAATGAAAATTTGAGGTGGACTAAATGACAGATTTTGCCAAATCGAATCTAATGTTATAATTACGCAGATAGAAGAAGACGATCAAATATTAGGAACTATTGAGGTTACTGGATCTTGTGAAGGCTCTGAGCTCAACTTAGGGAGTCACTCATTTACCAACATGGTGAAGAGCTACCTTGGCCCTCATTCCTGGAAACATTCCTGTTGGTTGATGCCTCTCCGAGGACTGCAACACTCACATGGGGACACTGATTCAGCTGGAAATCCAATACAACCAAGATTCATTTGGCTCAGAACTAATCCAGGGGGAAGGTGTTGTGGGCATTAAAATATATCCCCTTCCATAGCAGTTCTCCAGGGTTTTGGCCCTTATTTTGGCTCTCACAAAATGATTTTAGGTTGAGAGTTTTGAGGATGCTGCCAGAGGTTGATAGGTTCAGAGGATCAGAGCCCACATTCTGATGTGAGGAAAGTGGTGAAGGACCCAAGGCTTGGTTTCCATTGGCCTTTGGTAGTTTTGTTGATACTCAAACCTGGAGCTGATATTCCACTCATAGGTGGGGAAGGAAAACCAACTGGACGTTTTCTGTCCATAATCGGTTCCCAAGAGATTTCTAGAAGCTCTTCAAAATGACATTTGGTTGTGTTTACTTCTAAAAGCAGAGCACGGTAGCTTGGTGTGCAAAAGGTATGTCACAGGCCTGTGTGCCAAAGGTTTGAGCGTCACTAAAGCTTGGGAAGCCAGGGAGGGTGGGCGGGAGGAAGGAGGTAATGAAGGCCAACAGAAAATCAAAGGCAGTGAAACCCCAATGTCAGCAGTTCCCAGAGGAACAGGAACTGGATCTGTAGCTGGTGATTAGAGTGGGAACATGGTCTAGGAAGCGCATGTCATGTGGGCCGGAGTGCCTTCTTCACAGGGGCATTTCATGGGATGTTTCTGACCTCCTTCTTCCTTATTTACAACTTTCCTGGGTAGATAAATATTGCACTAAACTTTTTTTCCCAGGTGAAAAAAAACAAACAAAACAAAATTGGAAGAGTCAGTAAGACACGGTGTAACATTAAGGATTAAATCATATTAAAAAAATCAATTTGAAAATACAAGAAACATTTGTATCGGGCTTTACAACAAACCTCAGATAGGTAGACTTTTAATTCTTTTAACCCTCACCACAATCCTTCATGGCAGAATAAACAGACAGCTTTTATTAATCTCATTATGTAATGGAATGAAGGCTCTGTGGGGTGTCCAAGACCACAGCTGTCCCGTCTCAGCATTGTGGTTCTCTTCAAGCCATCAGGCCACAGCAGGGGGGAAGGAGGACACTCTGGGTCAAGTCCTGGTCAAGGGAAAGAGGTTGGGGTTGGGGACACGGGCTCCTAGGAGATCCCAAGTCACGTGCCAGAAACACCAGGTACAATCAGGGCTGGTTGAATAGATGTGAGGGCCAGCTTGTTCCTTGCCAGTCTCAGCCATGGAACGGCCAGCTGGGATTGTTGCATTGAAAGTGACCACTGGGCCTGAGTGTCTCCACTGTCCCCTGCTGCTGCTGTGACTCACAGACTGGCTTCTATCAGGCTCCCATCTTTTTTTTTTTCTTTCTTTCTTTTTCTTTTTCTTTTTTTCTGGCACCACAGATAGTTCCTAGTTAGAATGTGTTTATCGCTTAGCATAGGTAGATGGGACCTTGGTAAAGTACGTTTTGATAGGGCAGAATGTTCGGGAAAGTTCCAGGTGGCTCAAACTTGCTGAGGAAAGACTGGCCTGGAGCTAGAACAGAGCCAGGAAGAAGGGAGAGCCCATGTTTGTGGATTAACCTTGTTTCCTGCAACTTTGCTCCATTAGCTCCCTAGTTCTAGGAGGGAGACCAATTTGGAGGAGACTATTCTGAAGAAAACTGTGCGGGGGCACACAAGGCACATACAAAACGTTTTCCCAGGATTGGTACTCCTTTTTGTTATTTTAGGGCTGAGGATAGAGCTTAATATTTGCCAAAGTAAAATCAATCTTTATTTGATTTAACTTTTGAAAAGGGATAAATCCAATGGTGTGGTGGTAAATGTTTAACAACTTGCCCTCCAGGGGGGTGAGGGGGTCGCCTGATTGTGAGATTTCCTGATTTCTGTGGTGTAATTACGCTTATTGTGCCTGATTACCCATGTGACATTGCTGAACATGACATTGGGAAGAGGCATGCACCATCAGCTTTCTTGAGCCAGTAGGAGCCAGTTCCAGCACACCATTGGTTAAAGTGAGGGATAAACCAACAGACAGAATCAAAGGGCGGCAGCTCATGTGAAGTTGAAGTGGGTTAGACCCGTGGTTGGCAACCTGCGGCTTGCGAGCCACATGCGGCTCTTTGACCCCTTGAGTGTGGCTCTTCCACAAAATACCACCGCCTGGGCGAGTCTATTTTGAAGAAGTGGTGTTAGAAGAAGTTTAAGTTTAAAAAATTTGGCTCTCCAAAGAAATGTCAATCATTGAACTGTTGATATTTGGCTCTGTGGACTAATGAGTTTGCCGACTACTGGGTTAGACTAAGGGGTAGGAGAAAAGAAGGCAGAGTGAAAGCAGGCCGGTCACAGAAGAGAAGAATAAATTGGCAGAGAAAGGCTGGTGCAAATGGAGAGGGTCACCCACGTGTTTTACAGGATGAATCTTGGTAGTGAGAGGGCAGGGCGGGGCGAGGATAAACTCTGGACTCCACTGTGGGGCAGGGCGGAGTTATCCTCCATTTTGTGTAACTGGACCCTAGCCCTCACCCAACCAATCAGGGTCAGCCAAAGCAGTGACATCACCACCGGTGTAAAACCCTGGGGCTTGGGGAAATTCGGCCTCTCTTCCCCCATGCTGTCAGCGTGAGTGGGACAGAGCCCATGCTGGCATGGAAGAGGCTCTTATGTTTATTGCATCAGACTTGGCCCCCTGGTGGTCCTTGGGGATCACAATGTCTGGGCATAACATATCCATCCCTCTCCCACATGTGAGGGGCCCTCTAGGAGAGGATTCCATGTCTCTCCTGCCTGTGAGGGGCCCTCCCGGGAGGTCAGAACATCATAGAGCTCACAGTCTCTCTCTTGTGATGCAAAGACCCTTCAGAAACACAGAAACCTGCTCAGAAGGCTGCTGCCCAGGTTCTGTTACACCATAATAACAGTGCAGCCAGCCTGGCCAAACTGTCTCCCGTGCCATGAAGTGCTGAAGGAGGCATGCCTGGACCCACTTGGCCCATAGAAGGCTGAAATAAAATCAAAGCACCAGGATCAATGGAGGCTTTTCCTTCTCTTTGGTGTGAGCCTTCACGTGCAAGCATATTTTCCATCCAGAGTCATTGCTTAGAGAAGAACGATCCAAGCATATCTGTGGACCAGGTGTTCAATCCATTTAGTCCCAGAGCCAAGAGAAACCATTTTCTGGGCACTGGAAAGAAGAAAGGGGAGGGTGCCAATTAATAATCATCTTTCGACGTTGTTTCTGCTCATCCAAGGGACTGGGCTTCGTCTGTCCACTGGGCAATGGAACCTCATTTCTGCGGAGCATTTTTCTGGCAATTCTGAGCGAAGTCACCCAGTGGGGCGTTTTAAAGCTAGAGGATTTCCTCTGTCAGAGCTTTCCCTGCAGCAGGGTCCTTAGGAAGCTAATGCAGGCAGGGGAAAATGAGAAACTCAGCAACTCAACCCTGGAGGGGGACACGGAGGGCCGTGGGATGTCACCTAACCAGGCTGATGGATTTTTCACAGAATCGACAGGCATTTTGGCAGAATTGTCCTGAGTGGCTGGTTGCTTAGGCGACATGCAGACACAGCTTTCTTTTAACTCAATGGGATGCCGATGATCTTTTCCTTTGCCTGCCAGACCCTCGGGGAAATAAATCTGTATATCCTAGGGGGGTGCCTATATCTCCTCGGTGAGTGAAATAAAACCAAAGGGACCATTTAAATAAATTAGGAGGGCTCACTTACCCTGATCAGGAGAAAAGAACGGTTGGTTTTCCTTCCAGAGCAGTCACTGATCTATCCAATCTATTAAAGAATAATTGAACCAGCAACAATCACTTCCATGAGTATCTACTAATTACACCGCTCTATAAACAATCTCTGCATTCACACAGGCCAGTTGCTAGAAATGGATCATTACACCACCAAGGGTGCCGCTGGAGTTTGACTATTCCCAGATTCAGAAGATCTAACCCTGAAAATTGGGGACTGTTGTAATTAACCCTTTCCTGACTGTGCCCTAAACCGCATATCTTATCATCTGAAACCTTTGCTTTCATCCAAATTCAAGTCCTTTGTTAACATTCTTTCCTGTTATCAATTATCTTCTGTTATCACTCTTATAAGGAATTTCAAAATATACCACTTTCCTTAAACGATTCACCCATTTCTTTAGTCTTGTTCAGCAAACTCCCAGATAATGGACAAAAAAGGCACCACAAACCATGCCTGATTCAACCCACTGAGAGATAGTGGACAAAAAAAGGAACCACGAACCAAGCCTGATTCAGTCCATTGAGGTCTCCATTTCTCTCTCTCAAATGAGGGAGTTGCATTATGTGTCGATTAGAATTAGATTTTCCTGCAACAGAGACCAAGATAATAGTGGCTTAAATTAAACACAGAGTTATTTCTCTTCCCTCATAGTGAAACGTGACGGTAAAGAGTACAGGGCTGGTAAAGTAACTCCATGCTCATTAAGAATCCAGGCTGCTACCTTCTTGTTCTGCCATCCTCCAAACATGACTTCCTAATTAATCTAATATGTAGCCAATATGCCCGCATCCATATTGCCTCTCTGAAATGGCACCACGAGAAGTTATACCCAACACTCCCATTTATGGAGCACTAGATAGCCACCAGGGGCTGAGAAACAGGGTGTTTATTCTGAGAAGCCATTGACCAGATGAACATTGGAGATTCTTTTACCATTGAGGAAAGGGAGAACAGAAGAGAGAGAAAAGCCATCTGTCTCTACTGAAGATAAGACGGTGGGTTTTTAAACTGTGTCTTCAAAATCCTATGATTGGGTATGTTGCAGAGAGGTTACTATGGGCTTGGGTTGGGAGATGTATGGGTAAATTTGCAGAGGATCAAAAAAAACTTCTCAAAATCAGAGGTTATGGGTGCCTGCTTTGAAGTGCAATTGTATTAGAACATTTCTGATAGGTGGCAGTGGTCTGGACGGAGAGCCATTGACAGTTAGTTGATTGGTAAGAATTTTAGGGCTTCTGGAAAGGGTGCTTCCAATGGTGCCCTGGGTTGGACAAGGGGAGATCTGATTCTGGAGCAGGATGCCAATACTAGACAAGGATACATTGAGCTGATGTGAGACTAGTTTTCAACATCAGTGATATCTTATAGCACTAACAGAAGCAACAGCCACTGACAACTGGGCCCTGATATTGGACTGATAAGATTGCATATTTTTCTCTATGAATGAGTTGTGATCCAAGTGATAGTTACAGTAGAGTTTCTTAGCCTTGGCATCATGGACATTCTGGGCCGTTTTTGTTGTTGTTGTTGTTGTTGTGTATTGCTGTAATGTGCAATATAGGGTGCTTAGCAGCATCCCTAGTCTCTACTCAACAGATGCCAGTAGTATCCCTCTCATTTCAAAACTGAAAACACCTCCGGGCATTGTCAAAGGTCCCCTGGGTGTAAAATCACCCAGTTGTGAACCACTGGGGTTAGAATCCAGATAATGGTGCCCATTTTTGTACCTTACTAATGGTTGTGATATTTTGTAAGTTAAATAGACTACATATCAAAGGCCTTAATAGGTTCATGATATTGATTTAATAATCCCATTTCTGCCCAGCTGAACCAATGAACCAGGAGGTCACAGTTCAATTCCCGGTCATGGCATATTCCCAGGTTGTGAGCTTGATCCCCAGTGTGGGACTTTCAAAAGGCAACTGATCAATGATTCTCTCTCATCATTGATGTTTCTGTCTCTCTCTCCCTCTCCTTTTCTCTCTGAAATTAATAAAGATATATTAAAAGAAAAAGAAACATAACCCCATTTCTTGGGCTCTGCCCTGAGGAAACAATTAGTAAGAAGTTTTCTTTCTAAAGAAGTTCATTGCAGTATTGTTTTCAATAGAGAAGAATTGCAAACTACAAAAATATTAAACAATAGGAAAGAATTAGGTAAACCATGGTAGATCAATGCACCCACTCAAATGTGTTTATGAGCATATAATAACATGGGGAAATAGTTATGACATAATGAAGTGAGCAAACAAAACCTATAGAAAAAAAAGAAAAGAAGAAAATTATTAAAATTATTCTGAGGAGTGTGATTAGGAATAATTTCTTCCTTCCTTCCTTCCTTCCTTCCTTCCTTCCTTCCTTTCTTCCTTCCTTCCTTCCATTTTCCTATAGTTTACAAAATTGCTAAGCTCAATATAAATGACTTCATGCCAAACTACAAAAACAAAACTTTTTAAAGAATAATTCTAATAAAAAAAAAAAATGGTGCTCAAAGAAGGAAAGCTGTGCCCACAGCACTTTTTGGAGAACAGTGCCCGTCCTGGAGGATCCACAGACCCTTCTGAGCTGAACATTCCTCTAAGCACATGCTCTTGGGAGAGAGGCCAAACAGATGTTCCTTCATGCACAGAACTGCTACCTTTGTGCCAAGTGACCCTGCCATGCTGGCCACACCCATTGAACCAGGAATTCCTACTAAAGGCTCTCATAGGCTGGGTAGAAGGAAGCTCAACCACCTATGGGAAGACTTGATCCCAGGCTCTGTCAAATAGGAGCCTTCAATATTGGATAGTGAAAAATGGGGCCAATCAGATCCTCTTTCAGAGAGTGAATGAGAAAACTCCCTGAAGAAGTGTCTCTGCCCACTCTTGAGTGATTAACAAGAACCAGACCATCACGCAGCTGTGAGTCCTGAACAATGAGAGCTATTATTCTGGGTCCTCCCTGAAACCACAAAGATGGGTGTCCATATGCCTTCACTTTTTTTTTTTTATCAGGAAGCTTTGACCACAATAGAGTGGGGCTCTAATGAAGCTTGTCTCCCTTTTGGCGTCCAAACGTTTAGGTTTTGTTTTTTTTTAATGTATATGGTCAAATTTAACTGTAGAAAAGTTGTAAAAATTGACATTCTTCTCTACCATGTATGAGAGAACTCCCTAGATTCTAGTTTATACTAGACACTAAGTTTTCTTGAAAGTTCTGCAAAGTCAGTGACATTCTGCAGTCTTTCAGGAAAGTCCCACGCTATCCTATACAGAAGGCTTTCTTTCCACGACAATTCCATCTGAGAACTCAGGACCAAAGGCTGCCCCCCCCCCCAAGGGCCCAAAAGACCCAAATTTAGATATGCCTATGTCTCAGATCAGCCTGTCACTTCTGTCAGCCAAGGAATACACATCTGGCCAAACAACTTTCTATTACTTGTGACCTAGGCTGGATGCATCGCTGATCTAGATAGAGAGCACTTCTAATCTCATCACCAGCTTCGGAACCAACTGGTCCTGGCTAAACAGGTCGCCCATGCAGTTGGAACCATCGTCACTCACCTAGCTTTCTTCTTGCCAGTTTCCTAATACAAAAATATTTCCTACTTTGCACTATGTGCAAAAGAGGGTATGGATATCTTTTGCATATTTTTATCTGATGGCCAAGTAGCTTATTTTTAAATTTTATTTATTTATTTTTAAATATATTTTATTGATTTTGTACAGAGAGGAAGGGAGAGAGAGAGAGAGTTAGAAACATCGATGAGAGTCATCGATCAGCTGCCTCTTGCACACCCCCTACTGGGGATATGCCCGCAACCAAGGTACATGCCCTTGACTGGAATCGAACCCGGGACCCTTCAGTCCCCAAGCCAACGCTCTATCCATTGAGCCAAACCGGTTTCGGCAGTAGCTTATTTTTTTAAAAAAATATATTTTATTGATTTTTCACAGAGAGGAAGAGAGAGGGATAGAGAGTTAGAAACATCAATAAGAGAGAATCATCGATCAGCTGCCTCCTGCACACTCCCTACTGAGGATGTGCCCACAACAAAGGTACATGCCCTTGACCGGAATCGAACCCGGGACCCTTCAGTCCGCAGGCCGACGCTCTATCCACTGAGCCAAACTGGTGCCGGCAGCAGTAGCTTATTTTTTAAACATATTTTTATTGATTTTGGAGAGGAGGGGAGAGGGGAAAGATAGAAACATCAATGATAAGAAAGAATCATTAATCAGCTGCCTCCCGCACACTCCCTACCAGGATCAAGCCTAGAAACCTAGGCATGTGCCCTTGACCAGAATCTAACCTGGGACCTTTCAGTCCACAGGCCAATGCTCTATCTACTGAGCCAAACAGCCTAGGGCAAGTTGTTTATTTTTAAAACCTTGGCAATCCTACAGATTCTATCGTAGGTCTCTGAGAACCCTGGGAGAGCAGGGGGCAGGAAGAATGAGAGAAAGAATGGATGGATTCTCATGGTCACAAGGACAAACACAGGTAAAATATAGCCAAACCCATGCTCAAGTGTAGAGTCAATCCCAGCCAACTCATAGTGTGAAACAGCCACCTAACTGAGTCTAGTCCATGTCAGCCACGCTGCAGTCAACTGCTGGTCCATGAGCATGGAATAAATGCTCACTGCTGTTAGCCACTGACTTTTGGGGAAGTTTGTTTAGCAGCATTATTAAAGCTATAGCTGACTGATACGGATTAATGAAGGTTAATAAAAACTCTACGTTAATAAAGCCTATGATATTTGACTGCTCACAAGAGTCACTCTTAGCACATACTCCACCTTTCCGAGAAATGCCGTCTCCTCCCTTGCTACTCTCCACCCAACCCTGGGCTCTCTGCCTCTGAGACCCAGAGGCCAGAGAGGTTTCCAGCTTTTAAACCGTGAGCTTCTCCAGCCCGTACACAAGGTCAGAAGTAGTTTCTTCTCTCTTTTTCATCCAGAGTAGAGGAATAATAATGGAAACAACAGCTAACAATTGAGACCTTATTTCTTTCCAGACACCATGCTAAAATGAATTTGACAGTGTCAGTGAACTCTTTTACTCATGGAGAATCGGAGGCTCTAGGAGGTTAAGTGACTCACCTGGATAAGAGGCAGAGAAGATGGGAACCTGACTGACTCACCTTCTGACTCATTGGCATTTTGAGACCTTCTCCTTGAAGCTCCCATTGCTGTGACATTTTCTGGGGTTTCCAAAGCAACCTCTGAAGGGGCGCCTGGAATAAACTGGGGGGGAAGGTGTTTAATTTCCGGACTCTCGCCTGTCTCCCACCTGCCCTGGCGCAGAGCTCCGCCCGGCCATGCCCAGGTGTTGCGATGTGAGGGCTTCCACACCTGCACCTGATTCCAAGTCACCCCAACTCCTGCTGCTCCCACACTTCCATGGCAGTCACCCCTTTGGGGAACAGAATTATTTCCACAAGGTCCCAGTGGGAAAGGAAGTTGTAGGGAAGGAGGAGTGAGGCGTGGCTTGCTCACCCCGAGGCCTTTGCACGTAATGGCTCCTCAGATCCCTGCTCACTTCTGGGCTGAGGCCTCCTCCGTGAAGCCTTTTCCAGGCTCTCCATCGGGTGAGGGCCCTTCCTGTGACTGTCATCACAATGTGCTGTAACGCTCCTCTGGAGGCCGGGAGGTCCGGGAGGGCAGGAACTGTGTCCTGCTCACCTGGCAGCTGCCGTATACCTGGCACGTGATTAGCATGCCATAAATGTGCTTTGATTATTGTACTTTTGCGACAAAAGATGCATTTTGAAGGTCTGTTTCCCTTGGAAGAAACCTTGATTGGAATCACCGGCCGCCCTTCTTTGACTATTGTAGACGAATCCACCTACCCATCCCCATGGGCACGGATGTGATGTCACCAGAGACAGGTGTGTTTGCAGGAGGGGGGGTGGGCTGTAGAACAAAAGGTGCATCTTCGTCAGAGTCCTCTGGGAGGTTCTGGCCATGGGAGGATGCAGAGGATAAAGCCAGAGCCAGAGAGATGGGGGGAAAGTCTATTCCATTTCCCCCCAAAAGCCAGGCATGTAAGAAAAAGGTCAGGGCTGCAGATGGCCTTAGAAGATAAACTTCAGGTGCCATGTCAGACTTCTGGGGTCCCTTCGGAAGTGATCTTATTTAACTTTACTTTCTAATGTGAGGTCGGGTCAGGGGAGCTTTGTGCATTGGTGAAATAGGTAAAACTCTCAACCAAAGGACTTGTTTGCATGCATATAAGCATAACCAATGGGCGCAAAACACTGGAGGTGAAGGCATGTATGGGAGTGGGAGGGGGCAATGGTAGATATGTACACCTATAATACCTTAATTTAAAAAAATGAAGAAAAAAAAGAAATAGGTAAAACTCCTCTTTGAAAAGAAAATATGAATACCTCTACAGTATTTGCATAAATAAACACTGGGAGAATTGAGGGAATGGTGACTTCCTGGGGGGAGGGGATCCAAGCAGACTGGATAGCAATGGAAGCAAAGCTTCTCGATGATACCATTTAATATATTATTTTGATGTTTGAATCATAGGAATTTGAAACTTATTAAAAAATTACATTAAAAACAAACAAACAAAAAAAAAGCCTTCCCTGAGAAGAGCAATGACCCTCCAACTTTTCCTACTTTACCCCTTGAGGGAGGGCAAAAGACCTCACTGTCATCTACCCCACCCTTTGCACTTCCCAGTGGAAAAGAAGACAAGACTCATTTAAAACAACAGTGTTGGTAGGCAAGCAGCTTGTTTTCCTGGTGGAGGGGGCCGAGGGTGGCATCATGTAAACATTCGCTTTTGCAACAGGAGCTCGATGATTCCTAATGAACTGCAATGTGTGCGCATGTCTTCCAATTAGTTATTAGAAAGTCACAGACCCCAATACTGATGTGGTAAATGAAGAATCCTAGCCATGGTAGAGAAGACCAGATAATCTGCAACCAACTACTGGACCACACAGTAGCAGCAGTCGATGACAGAGATGACAGAGATGCTTCCCTCCTGAGTGTGGGCATTCTAACCGTCTACAGTTCAGGCACAGCAGGAGTCTTCCCAGTTGCCACATGTTGCATGGATGACAGAATTGTGGGTAGAACATTGAATAAAATAGTATTCTGGTCACACACTCATTTTGGTACACAAATTCCAAATTCAGTCATTCTTAATAAGTTACGAGTAAAAAGCGAATAGCTTTCCTTAAATGACAGTTGGAGGATGGCTTGGCATTGACTCAGGAGAGCGGAAGGAAGGACCCACAGATTTGGAAAGCAATTTGCATGCACCAGGAGGATTCCTGTACCCCACCAGGGCCTCTGAGCCCACGTTGACATGGCTGTATTGGCAAAACTGTATAACACCACCCTGCTCTGAGAGGGCCGAAGTCCTGGAGAATTTGGGCTCTGTGGTGGAAAAGACCAATTGTCCAAACCCTGCTCCTTCCCAGTGGAAAGCAGCCCTTCAAACCATGAGGGTCCTTCTGAGGCATCAGCTCTGGCATCTGGGACAACTTTTCTAGAAAGAGCTAGCCACATGAGCTGCAAGCACGGAGCCATCTTTTCACAAGGAGGTTTCAATGCTGATGAGTAACGAGCAGCTCCGCCCTTTCCGGACACTTTAACCACAGCTAAGCTTCCCCTGGCAAGGATGGTGGTGCATGTGAGGCACTGGTTTTAGACCTCCTGCTTCGCTGAGCTCTGCTCCTCTCAGACCTCTTGTCCTAGGATCCTCCCAGCATCCGCCCTGTTTTTTCCTGTCTCTTGTGTCCTAATTCCACACCACCCACTGGACTCTAGGACCCTCTTGGGATTCCCCGACTTGGACCTTCTCATGCTTTTATTTGTAACTTGTACTCACTCCTTTGTTCTCCCTCTACCTGTCCATTTCAGGTAATCACTCACCCAACCACCCCCAGTTCCAGCTCCATCTCCAGAGGGCCAGAGGAAAGGTGGAGTGCAGCAAAATGAAATCCTTAAAGCTCTTGAACCCAAACATCTTTGTTCCTTGGCCTGCCATAGTTAACCATCATGTATGCTTGGGAACAAGTCATGTTCAGCTTCATGGCTTGGATCTGTACTTTCCAGGAACTGAGCATATGAGTGGATATGATGTTGACGGTCAGCTGCTTAAATAATGAATTATTTCCCTCTGGATGGGAATAGCCATTGTCCCGCTACCCTAACCACTCAGACCCCTTCCCTGGAACACCATGGGCCTTTCCCTAAACCTACAACTTCAGGGACAATGCCTGGCCAAGCTGGGGTGGGAGTGGGGCTAGGGCCCCTGTTCTATACCCTGGCCAACATCCATTTTGATAGGCAGATATCTGAGTTTCACATCTTAATCCATACATCTTAAATATCAACCCTATGCCGGTGATCCTCAGACTTAGGGCTTTCCCTATAAAAACATGGAAAAGAAAGAGTCAGACAAGTGACTGCCCTGCCAGAAGCTTCCCTTCTCAAAAGCTGCCCAGGAGGCATGAAGGCTTGCAAGAAGCACATGATCCAGTAAACACTGCTTTTGCCAAGTCCCTGGAGGCCCTAAAGGTTGAGTGCTAATAAAGCCCAGGCCATCATTAAGGCATGTGGTCTGTGTAAGTCATTGCCAAGCGCTGTCATGATGGAAAGCAAAGAAAATATCTGACCCCGATAGACCAATGAGGAATTTCAGCCCCTTCTTCAAACAGGAAACACGCCTCAATCTCTTCTCTCTTTTGTCTCTCAGAAGGACTTGGTTTCCTCACCGGCAAAATGAGGATCCTGGGAGGGACCCCCTTAGGAAAAAGTGGAAAAACCCACACTGGGAATAGTATTGGGTGGTCTGGCCTCCCCCTGAAGCTTCGGATTTTTGGCCGCTGTCACATGGTCACCTTTGTTTTACTTCTCAGCCCCGGAGAGGGCGCACGGCCAGCAGGCCAGCAGCGGGAACAGGAAACAGCTCCAGGAATTCAAGGCCCGGACCGGAGGAAACAGCAGACGCGTGCGTCGGATTCTGCTTGGACACGGGCTTTTTTCGGATGCTCACAGGAAGATGACCTGTGTCAAGCTTTCTACCGTTTGGGCCGAGTTCAGGATTGTTCTTCAGGGAGACCTTTTCCTGAGCAATAAGGAACACACGTGTTTCCCCAGCATCCTGTGGGGTGGGGCGGGAAGAGCAGCTGGGCGGTCTGGGCCTGGGCCATGTGTCTGGGAACGGGTGGTGGGACTGGAGGCATCTGGGGGTGTTACTGATTCCTAGATTTAGTGAGAAGCTCCCAGGGAAGAAGGAAGAGGTAGACCAGGCATGAGGCATTGTATCTGCCAGTGCGGGAGGTCACCAGGCTGGGTCATGCCCTTTGGACCTGGAGAGGATGGGAAGCCACGGGGAGAAAGAGCAGGAGGCGTTGAACTCGGGCCCAGCTGGAGGAGTGGGCAGATTCCCCGGGTTGCTGGAACCGTGGCGTCCACACTGAGCTGTGAGCCTCTCCTCGGTCAGCCCCGCATGAGCACAATGCCGTTCCCCTGCCCCCATGCCTCACCTTCCCCAGGTGCTGTCCTGGCAGGTGGACCCACCATCCCAGGTGATAGGCCACACACACCATCAGAGGCATCCTTGCCATCCAGCCTGGGGACACACCCATTGGGCCTGCCCAGGGAGAACTCTATTCATAAAGATGTTTACCCAAGCCCAGCCAGGGTGGCTCAGCATCAACTCCTGAACCAAGAGGTCACCAGGCAATAACCAGTCAGGGCACAAGCCCAGGTTGCAGCTTGGTCCCCAGTAGGGGGCGTGCGGGAGGCGACCTATCGATGTTTCTCTCTCAAGGATGTTTCTATCTCTCTCTCCCACTCCCTTCCTCTCTCTCTAAAATCAATTTTTTTAAAAAACTTCTTTTAAAAAAGATGTTTACCCATGAGAGAAGTGCTTGAGATGTGGTCTTGAGATGATAAAAATACACACAACCTTTTAAAACCATGGCAACACAAGAGGCAAGAATGCTGCAAATTACGGTGCATTTGAAGTATGGCTCTGGGCTGCAGGTTTGAAAATCAGGTTCATTAGGGAAACAGCTGGAGGGAACAGAGTCCTGCCTTCATTCTCACCCATATCATGTCCCAGCTCAGAAATCTCACCGAGTTCCAAGCCCAACCCCCAACAAACATTTGTTGGTTCTGTGAGGGAAAGAATGTGGCACAGACATTTCTTAGTCTGTGCTCCTGTTCATCCTTCACCCTCCTTTCTCTCAGTCTGGACAGTCAGATAGTTAACAGCTTCGTGGCTCGTGTTACTTCTCCAGCCTTCCCTGTGCTACTGGCCTCAATTTCTAGCCTCCGCTCTTCACCTTTTCTGCATCCACACCCTTTGCCACGTGACTTTGCAGAACCTCCCACAGCCTTGGGAGGGGAACACTGTCCCGCCCCTTGACCTTGGGCTTGGCCGGGGGTTACTAGCAGATGTGACACATTCCGTGGTTTGAAATGTGCTTATGTGATTGGGCGTGTCCCCTTGTGCCTCTAGCATTGCCAAGGGAAGAACATGCCCCAGCTAGCTTGCTGGTCCCGGAAAGATGAGGCATGTGAAACAGATCTGGACCCAAACTGCAGCCTGGAACCCAACCCAGCTCATTCCAGCCAAGATCAACCAAGCCCCAGAGGACCTACAATGTATGGACAAGAAACAAATGCTTGGAGGGTGTGTGATTGAGGATTCAAGGGGTTTGGTACCAGTAATAGCTGCTAGATTCACCTCCCAGTGCTTTTTGGGAACCCACTCAGGAGGAAGCTTTCTGAAAAAAGGATCCTTCATGTGAAGTCCTGTCCCAGGAGAGCATTCCTTACGTACGGGAGCCTTGCTCAGGATGTAACACTCACTGTGACTCACCTTCCCCAGAAGGCATTAGTGTGTTAGTAATAACAGTAGTTATCTTTCACCTGGGGTTTTATAAGCAGGAGGTAACTGCAATGCACAACTATCCCAGGAGGTGGATAGGCTGGGATTATCATGTTCATTCTGCAAAGAGAAAATAGAGACTTCAGACAAGGTGGGTGACTCACCAGGACTGGCCTAGGAGGCAGCTGTTGGAAGGAAGAAGGAGTTTAGGAGTTCCTCGTACCCAGGGGGAAGTCACGTGTTTGTGGGCACACACCCTTGTGGGCAGGCACCAATTATAAAATTTTTTAAAAAATGAAACAGAAAAATGCAAAAAGCATATAAAAATAAAAATTCCCATTCTACCTAGTAGTATCTGATTCATTTATCCTTGCTATTCTTCATGTGTGTATATTTATTCTATATTTTTAAAGTTAGAATCTTATTGTATATAGGAGAGCATTTCCCATAGCATTTAAAGCCTAACTTGTCTAAGCATTCTCTATTATTTTAGTGTAGCTTGTTTCTACTTTTTTTTTTTAAAAAAAAAATCATTAAAAATCATCTTTTGGTGGACGGTTTTGTTGGTACAGGAGATAATTTATGTATTCAGTGCATGGCACCCGGTATGTGCTTATCAAATGGTAGCTAGCATAAATATTTGCCTAAGTCCTTTATAAGTTCCTTGGAATAAACTTCTAGGGGAACTTCTGGGCTGACGAGTTTTAACGTTTCGATGGTTTTTAGTACCTAAAACTATTGTTTTTCAGAAGAGATCTCCCAGTTCCCGTCACTAACAACAGTGTTGTGGGCGTTCATCTCGCAGCCTCCTCCCCAAGACCACGCAGTTTCTTAAAGAAAGCGTTGGTAACTTGATAGATGAAAAATAGTTATTCATTGGCACATCTTTGTATTATTAGTGAGGCTGAAAATTCCTGCATAATTATTAACCATCAGTAACAGGATGACTCAGGGTGAGGCAGTTGAGCCTGAGCCCGATATAACAAATAGTTTTGCATGAATGAATGACTGAAGGTGGGCCATGCGGTGGGTGTTGAGTAGAATCGCTGAGGCGTGGAGCTGAAGCGTGGACTATATGGACAGGATTTAGTCCTGGTCCTCTCTCGCTCCACTGTCCAGATACATTCCCAGTTACAGTCTGGAAGCAGTAGGGAGCCTTCAGGAAAATGAATATCCCAGAAGGAACTTGTGTCGGCAAGTGCTACATAACCATGGACATCCCTACCAATACCTTGGCTCCCCTGAAAAAATGTGAAGTTAGCCCGGCCGGGGTGACTCAGTAGTTGAGTGTCAACCTATGAACCAGGAGATCACAGGTCGAATCCCAGTCAGAGCACATGCCCAAGTTTTGAGCTCAAACCCCAGTGGAGGGCGTGCAGGAGGCAGCTAATCAATGATTGTCTCTCATCATTGATGTTTCTCTTTCTCTCTCCCTCTCTCCTCCTCTCTGAAATCAACAAAAAATATACATATATATATATACATATATATATATATATTTTTTTTTAATACAGGATGCTCAGTTTCATCTGAATGTCAGATAAGCAACAAACAGTGGTTTTAACATAAGCATAGCCCATGAGATATTTGAGATATGCTCATACTAAAATATGATTGATTCATCTTCTGTGTGCCCTCTCTCTTATCTGGCCCTACCTTGAGGGCCTGGGAATGGAGGGACAGGAGGACGGCTTGCACCTTTCAAACCCATTTTACCCTACAAATAGGAAGCGTTTTGCTATTAGTCTCCACTCACTCCCATCCCCTATTCCCCCACTCCTGGCCCTGGCCTGTGTGGGTCACCAGCGATAGATGGATGTGACCTTATGCAACCCGCCTGCCTGGGCTGCAGCTGAACTGCCGCCCACGCAGCCACACTCCTTGGCATCAGCAGGGCACTTACCGAAAGCGTGGATGCCAGAAAAATCCCCAGGTCCTAAGACAAACCAGGACGGAAATGTTGTGTAGCTGCTGGGAGCATTTGATTCTTAGATCAAGGGCCTAGGAGACCCAGGACTCTCCCCGCGATACAGAGCCACATTCCTGTGTCAGCTTATTTATTTTGGTGCTGCTAAATGCCACTTTTATTACTAATAATACCTTGCCCTCATGGTGTGCTTTTCATCCGGGGATCTCCAGATGCAGCACAGCCCTGTAACCCCTGGATTCTGTAATTCCACAGAACACTTCAAGGTACAACAAGCCTACCTTCTTGGGACAGATGTGGACAGAAGAAATACTAAGTCCAAACCCGAGCTGGGTGATGGGCAGGAGGGTCCATGTTCACCACCCCACTTTATTACACTGTTGGCCTTTAAAAAAAAAAAAAATCCCAGCATGTTGCACAATGACTGGCACATAGCAGGTTCTCAATACTGTTTGCTAAATGAATGAATGAGTAATGAACAAACGAAGGAACTGGACATTAACTGTGGGTTCCTTCCTTTGCTGCATTTCCTTGTGGGAGGGCTGCGTAGCAGTCGCTGTTCATCCTATGCCATGTACGCTCGGATGATTTTGCATTTCTGGGCTCTCCTGGTGCTTCCACTGCCAGCAGCACCCGTGTGTCCTCACCAGAGGAGGCTCAGGGGCACCGGAGCAACGCTGGCTGCATGTCCTGCATTCCCACCTGCAGCCGGCACCAATGGCTGAGGAGTGCTCCAACTCCCTCATCCCACATGGGGACACTTAGGAGGGACCTGCCCTGTGCCCCTGAGGGACTGGGCCAACATCCCCTTCCGGGCATTCCGCCTGACATCTTACCCTTTGTTCTCCTTGCCTGCCCAGCCCTATATCCCCGTCCTAAGGGACACGTAGAACACTGACAACACCCCTAATGAGCCACTTTCACCAGAATCCTCCCTCAGGGTCTGCTTTGGGGGAGCCCAGCTTTCTAGGCCATGGCACATTTCCCCAGTGATGGTAACTTTTCCCCTGCACCAGCAAGGATATTATAATAACGGGGGGGGGGGGGGGGGGAGGGAGGGGCGCGCAGGAAGGGGGCAACAACAACTCATCTTACAATTGGATAAGAAGCAACAGAAGATGGGGAACAGTCGGGACTTGGCATCCACTGGGGCCAGAATATAGACCCTCAGCTTGAAACTCTTGAGAAAAGAGTACAAGGATGGACCATTGCAAAGCAAGCTTCACTTTCTTTCTTTCTTTTTTTTTTTTTTTATTGATTTTTTTACAGAGAGGAAGGGAGAGGGATATAGTTAGAAACATCAATCAGCTGCCTCCTGCACCCCCCCCCCCACCACTGGGTATGTGCTCACAACCAAGGTACATGCTCTTGACCGGAACCGAACCTGGGACCCTTGAGTCCGCAGGCCGATGCTCCATCCTCTGAGCCAAACCGGTTAGGGCAAGCTTCACATTCTTATGCACACACGCACGTGGCCCTTCTCATAGGATCCCCACCTGTGAAAAGAGCTGTCTTCAGACAAACCTCTGCAGGAGCCAGGAGTCCAGACCAGCAGTTGCTAAATGACCAAGGCAGGTCCCTACGGGGAGGTCAGGACCCAGATCAAGGGGTTCTGGTAACAAAACGGCGGGGGTAGAGTGAAGAAATTGAGCCATGTGATGGGGTCGGTGACCATGTTTCCTGCAGAGGGCTTTTAAAGCATCATTGCTGCGTTCTTTGGGGCTTTTTGATGCTAAGACTTCCCGTTTACAGAGACTGAGTTCACATGTGGAGGGCGGGAGTTGCTGTCCCACTTTCCATCCCAGGGTTTCAGGCAGACAAGATGGAAAGGCATTGAATAACTCTCCTGGCTGTGCTATAAGGACCATGGCAAGGTTGGGAGACCCTCTGACACTGTATTGGTTTGTTATATTTGAAAGGCCCCTGGTGCTGAGGCTGTAACCTACTTCGGAGGAAAACATTTATAATTAACATTGCTTTAACACTTCACTTTCTAGGGTATTTGTGGATGACACAGTCATATATCTGCCTTTTTATAGTGCTTCGCAGCAGAGCACAAGACCTTCTGGCTGACACCTCATAGATCATCAAAATTAAGACCTCTAGGCAAGGAGAAAGTAGGGCGGGGATGGGATGGGGTAAGGACAGCCACTGGTGAGGACGAGAACAGCTTCCAAGTTAACTTTCCTTTAGAGAGAGACCATGTCCATCAAGGGCCCAATGATTCTCTTTTCAGAATGATTAGTGGAAAACGCTTTGCATTGAAAGTGGCTTTCCGCTGGAACCTTACACTTGTTAGTACACAGCGGCCACGTACATATCTCTGAGGAGATTACAATGACACGCCAAGAACGTAACGTTGCCCAAGCAAAACCATTTATAATATTAACAATGCACCCACCACACGCTACGAAGAGCTACGAGCGTCTCTGGTCCATAAGTAATTTTGACTATAATTCATTTTAAAGCCATTTATAGATTCCACGTTTGCCTAAGAAATACTCATCTTCTAACCACCTGCCGTTTACATAGGAAATTTGCTTAAGCATAATTATGTTTCCTTTAACTGGGCAACAATAAATCTAACGCCAAGGCAGACCACCAGTGGGCGTTATGAAGAAAAGCACATGAAAATATGTAATTCCTGGGAAAGGGGCCTGCTGTACTTCACATGTGACATCTACCAGTCGTAAGTATGCATCCTGCCTGTGTAAAGATGATTTGTTCGCTGTAAAACTAGAAACCGTCCTTGGCTATTGATACTTCAAGAAACTGTATTTGCGCGCTAACCGGTTTGACTCAGTGGATAGAGCATCGGCCTGTGGACTCAAGGATCCCGGGTTCAATCCCGGTCAAGGGCATGTACCATGTTTGTGGGCACATCCCCAGTAGAAGGTGTGCAGGAGGCAGCTGATTGATGTTTCTCTCTCATTGATGTTTCTAACTCTCTATCCCTCTCTCTTCCTTTCTGTAAAAAAAAAATCAAAAAAATATATTTTAAAAAAAACAAAGAAACTGTATTGGGTCCTCAAAGAACCTGTGTGAAGCTGGCTCCCTAGAAAAGCTCTCCGAATCACAGAACAGGTGTAATGAAAATGGTTTCATTAAACGCAGCTGGCAAGTTACAAACTGAGGAATTAATGCTTGGCACCATGGCTCCAGGGGCTAAAATGAATCCAGGTGTGGTTGCCAGAGGCTCATGGTTCCTCCCTGTCTCCCCAATAAAGACATTTCTGTTTCTAGATGTTTAACACAATACAAATTATCGATATGGGCAGTATGAATTATAAGATCGTGATGAAGATTAATCAACTATTAAAACAAGAACTGTGCCATGTGCATGCAATGACATTTTTAAAGGAGGAAAACCTGAATCATGTAATTCTTTCACACCCTTCGGGCTTGGAAAACCCACCGGGCCTCCAGAAGGCCTCACTCTCCTAGGAAACGCTGTCTCTGAATCCCAGTGGGAAGGGAACACTGATTCCATCCTATCCATCAGCTGCAAGCTCCTTTGCTGATTTCAATTCAGAGGATTGCAACTGGGTGTGCTGCTGATGGCTCCGCCAGTAGCGCCTGACAAAAGCCCACTTGAGCGTGTGTTTGAGGCGCTCTTCAGTAGTTCTGAGTAGTTCCTTTTAAGTCATTAGCTAAACATTGTTTCAAAGAATTATACTTTCAAGGACCCCCACCCCACCGCTGCCCAAAAGGAAAGGGCTGCAAGCACCTTGTCCAGTAATTTGGGATAAACAAATAATTGCCAAAGACTTGGTTTTGTGAGATGTCTCTTGAGTTGTAGGTACACATCAGAACATTCTGGAACTAAAATCATTCAACTTCAGTGCATCTGAAAAGGTCCATTTAATGCATGTAATGAGCTAGTTCAGTGGTCGGCAAACTCATCAGTCAACAGAGCCAAATATCAACAGTGCAAGGATTGAAATTTCTTTTGAGAGACACATTTTTTAAACTTAAACTTCTTCTAACGCCACTTCTTCAAAATAGACTCGCCCAGGCCGTGGTATTTTGTGGAAGAGACACACTTCAAGGGGCCAAAGAGCCACAGTTTGCCGACCACTGAGCTAGTTGATCGTTTTTTCAAAGGAGGAGCAAATTATTCTTAACAGGAAGGCATCCTTGTTTCCATGGCAACCCACAACCACCAGAAAGGAATGGTCCGCACCAGCCCTACAGCCAATTGCTGCTTCCTCCCTGATTGGTGGCTGATGCAAATGAACTCAAGAGATGGAGGTCAGCCAGCCAGGGGTCAGCCTCCAACGGCTTGGCCCTCGACACCCAGCTCTCCCGTGTGAAAGCCAGGCTAAATCTGGAAATCAGGAGAAAAGGGGGTTCTCCATCTTTCATAAACATCAGCTGTCTCATCATCGGGTCAGAATCTTTGCTGGAGACTTTAAAATGCTATCAACAGAAAATTATGAACATAAGAAGAAAAGGCTGATTTTTTTTTAATTGAATTTCCTTTCAAAGTCCAGCATCGTCTGACATTTTGGGGTCTCTTTTTCCTGTCTATACAAAGAGGAGTAAGAGACCGTAATCGTGTGGTTTCCTATGCGCTTACATCCAAGAGCCCCCTCCTCGCAAACTGGCCAAATGTGACAACCGGAAGAAGGTTAGTTTCCATTGTTCTTTAGCATACATCCAGTCGGCCCAACCGGACCCGGGCCACAAAACGGGCTTTGTAACAAAGGATCCTGACCTTTACGTTGAGAGGGAGCAGCAATTCTTGTCCCTCAGCTCTGGGACCAGTAGCATTTTTGAAGATGAAGAAGAGAAGCAAGAAAAAGAAAATTCCCTGAGAGGTGGGTAAGGGGAATTCTTGCCTGCCACCATTTGGGGAATTCTTGCACCTTCCCCACTCATGAAGTGGCTCGGTTTGCTCTCGGCTGTCAGCGACTAACTGTGAGGTATGAAATGTAACACCCATCCGTCCGCTGGCGTCTTCTTCCCTGTCTTCTTTTGTTAACCGTGTGACATTCACACCATCATGTGGCACTTGTACCATGCACCAAATACATGCCTGCTGGTCTCCGGACGCGTCCAGGGAGAAACTGAGCATGATAGCCCCAAAAGGAAGCAGGACAGGAAAGAGAGCTCTGCCCCCTGCTGTTGCTGATCCTTAAGATGCCCCTAAAGGCGTGGTACAGGGGAGATGGAAAGAAAGCCTCCTGCCTTCTGGGAAAATGAAAAACAAGCTGGAGAGGGGCAGGGCACCTGCTGTGAGGATGGAGACAGCCGCCCTCAGCCCTGGCTTCCTTTCACACACGTCCTTTCTTTAAGTCCAGCCATCCAATCTGTAGCCGTCCATGTCCAGTTACACTTCCGTGACGCCTTCTGATTTTAATTCCTAAATGATGCAGCGTTAAAGTTAGTGCCGGTGGGATTGTCCATGGGGAAAAGCCGAACTGTGCGTGAAAGCACCGGATGTAGAAATCTCTACGGCAGGCAGGCCTGGGGGGTTGCCCACCACCTTCACGCTCACAGTGGGAAGACAGCTGGCAGAATGCTGTGGGGACGGCTGGTCAGAGGGCACACACTACTTGGGAGCCAGGATCACTAGCTCTGTTGGCATGAAGATGCTGAACGAGACTAGACTGCCCGGTGACCGATACACCAGCCAGGACTGACGTAAAGCCACTGCCATGGCTGCATCCATCCGGGACCTTGTAAAGTGCTGATCTCATTTGCACTCCCCTCCTCTGGGCACACCCAAAACCTTATCCCCGCCCATGACCCCCGCTGCCCTCTTCCACCCTCTTCCACCAAAGGGAGGGACTGCTTCCCTGGTAGCGCTGTCCTTCCTTCCTGTAATGTATGCAGGATGAAAGGCTTTTCCTTTGACCGGGTGAACTTGAACCTGCTGGCCATGCCTTTCCAGGCAGCAGGCAGGAAAGGCTTCTGAGTCACCCTGAGAGAGATGAGGTGTGGGGGTTGGTGAAGGGACCCAGTTTCTTAAAATGGCCCTGCGCCCCTGACGTGGGCTCAAGCAAAGGTCGAGTTTTACAGAAGTAAGGTCATGGCTTTCCCCGGGGGCCTGCCTTCCTGCCAAGCTCCCCAGGAGTTATCCTGAGAAGCAGCTTAGCCCTGTGGTGGCCAAGGGCACGGACGCAAGGGCCAGACAGCAGGGCCAGGTGCCCATCTCGGCTCTGCCGGCGGCAGGTTCTGAGACCCTGGACAAGCCATTGAGCTTCCCAGTGCCTCAAGTCTTGTATGTGAAGTGGGGAGGTGGGGTACTGTCTTCCCGCTGCATGCGGTTGTCAAGAGGACTCCACTGGTTACTCTCCATCAAGCGTTTGAACCAGTGCCCGGTCCCTGTGGGCACTCTGTGTTCGCTCCTGCATTCCCACCTGGACAGGCAGGCCAGCTTCACAGGGGAGATTTTTGCCGCTGCTCAGGGGGACCCCCCTGCACTCGGAAGGGTCTCACATTTAGTTTAATGCTTTGCTGTCAGCATCTTGGAATTCTTATTAATCTTATCTTTGAACTTGTTTGTTTTAAGGGAAGTCAATGAGACAGTGAAGCGTGCACAGGAGTGGGGCTGTGGGAGCCATGTATCCGTGCCTTGCTGCCCCATCTCTCACAGCATTTGCGACACCCTGTGAGCACAGCATTCCATGGCACACACAGTGCCTGAGATCCAAGGCGAACTCAAGTGAAGCGTGTTACCTGCAGGACTGGCTCAGGGAAGGGGGGGGGGGGTACCACCCACAGCCTAGAGAGACCATGCTGCTGTTCAGACCTTTCTTAACGCACTGTTGTTTTCAAGGTTAGGGTTATGCAGGAAGAAGACAACAGTGGGCTAAGAAAGGCCCAGGCACCCCAGCATATGCCTGTGTTACTTCCCTGTGTGAACTGGCCACTCACACTGGAAATGATGACAGAAAGAAAGGGAAAGGTAGGACAACCAGAGTTTCTTTTCCTTCCAGTCCTTTTCTGTTCCTCAGCAAGGGGAAGGCAGAGAGTGTTGGTAGAATGTGCACCAAGAAGTGAAATCAGAAGTTCTAAGCAGCATTTCCATCGCTCGGGTAGGAATGAAATATGCCAGTACATGCATGATAACGTAGAAAGTATGAACTGTGTCATTTTGGTGATTCCACATCCGGGTTAAAAGTTCTTACTAGGATATGTGCATTTAAAACTGTCATGGAATAATATAAAGTTTGTGCATTTAAAACTGTCATAGTATAATATAACGTATGTGCATTTAAAACTGTCGTGGATGATGGTAAATTCATGCTTATAATATTTTTATTTATTTGTTTGTTTGTTTCTGAGAATAGCCTTGACGGCAAATAAAAAAACAATTCAGAAGAAAGGTGGAAAGCTCTATATTTTTGTACCTTTAATGGCCCGCGCCTTTTTTAACAAGGGGGTCCCACATTTCCATTTTGTGCTGGGCCCTGTAAATAAGAAGCAGACCATGCCCGCAGGCTAACTCCGTGATGCTGTTTCTCAGAAGCCTCTGTTTCAGCCTCAGCTCCCTTCCAGCTGGGAAGAGTTGAAGAAAGGGGGTGGGGAGGCAGAAGCGGGGGCTGCTCAGGTGATGGCAGCTGGGATCTGTCTTCCCAAGGGCACTTAATGCCCTCTAAGGCCCCCTGACCACCTATGAACAGAACTGGCACCAGCCGAGAGCATGCTATGGTCTCCGTCCATCCCTGAAAGGCGATTCCAGCCAGAGGAGAGGACGCTGATACTGGAGACCCACAGGGCGAGGTGGGCACTGCCCGCCAGGACTCAGGCCTGAGGACCAGCCTGGCGCTTTGTTGTGAGTGGCAGAAGTGGAGCAGGGTTGTCATTTCTCTTCGTCGGATCAAAACCAGACAGATCGCCTGTGTAGCTTACCAGCCAATAAGTGGATAACACCAGTGAATGTCAGTGCAAATTACACTCCAGCCTCCTGTCGTCAGCTTGGTGCTGCTTCTTGTCACTTTAATGCAAAGAGACAGCATGAAGCTGATAACAAGCCAGAGGGTGGGGGATCAGAGGAGGTGGCTGTGTCAGGGACAGGAAAATGCATGTTGCAGAGACAGATTCAAGACAGTAAAAACCCAGTGATTGCTTTGATTGCCTGTTGAAAAGGGGGCATTTAAAAGTCATCTGGACAATGCTTCTTATATGTCCACAAAACTGAGGAGCTTCCTCATCCATCTACTTACCCACCCATCCATCCATCCATCTACCCACCCACCCACCTTCATCCATCCCACCATCCATCCTCATCTGCTAACGGGAGCTGGACGGGCCTCTCAGCACACTGGAATTCTGAGGGACCCAGGGGATCTCCATCTACTGCTCACAGCCACTTTCCCAGGGTTGCTTCTGAGAAGCCTGAAGCTCTTGGCAGCAAACGTCTCTCTTCTTAGTATAAAAACAAGGGCATTGCCGAAACTCATTTGGCTCAGGGGATAGAGCGTCGGTCTGCGGACTGGGGGGTCCCAGGTTCGATTCTGGTCAAGGGCATGTGCATTAGTTGCGGGCACAATCCTCAGTAGGGGGTGTGCAAGAGGCAGCTGGTCGATGTTTCTTTCTCATTGATGTTTCTAGCTCTCTATCCCTCTCCCTTCCTCTCTGTAAAAAATCAATAAAATATATTTTTAAAAAATAAGGGCATTAAGGGCCTTTTCATTTTGCCCCAAACAGCCCAGTGATTGCCTAAAGTCTTCAGCTCTACTCAATTAAGTTGCATTTTCTAAGCTGGTGGGGGAATGTTACTGTGTCAGAGGGCCCTGTGCTGAGAGATAAGGTCTCCCCTTCCAGCCCTGGAGAGAGAGAGGAAGTCTTGCCTTTTGCCTGCCAGGATTTGAGTGTGTCCATCTGTCTTGAAGTCTGCAAGTCTCAGCTCCCATTGACATGCAGCCTCACAGAATTCTCTGCCCATTTCCTCATGTGAGGAACTGAGGCAGTCAGACAGGCCTTCCCTTGGCTGTGCTGGCAAGTTAATATCGGAGGAATTAGGAAAGAAACTAAAGAAGTAATGCGATGGGCCACATCTTGTATATCGTCTTAGGTTGGTCAGTGACTTGGTTCTCTCTTTTGACTGGTGCTACAACAGTTCCTGGATGCCCTCTAATTTGGAATTAGATGAAATTCCTCACCACGGGGCATGGGATCTGGCTCCCTGGACAGTCATCAGGGGCTGGATAAACCAAGGGAGCTAACTCCCCATGGGGTGAATACTGGCCTAGGACTGTGGTCAGCAATCTGTGGTTCGAGAGCCTCATGAGGCTCTTTGGCCCCTTGAGTGTGGCTCTTCCACAAACTACCACAGCCTGGGCAAGTCTATTTTTGAAGAAGTGGCGTTAGAAGAAGTTTAAGTTAAAAAAAAAAAATTTGGCTCTCAAAAGAAATTTCAATCATTGTTCTGTTGATATTTGGCTCTGTTGACTCATGAGTTTGCTGACCACTGGCCTAAGAGATAGATTGTGGAAGAGGGGCAGACAAATTCCTCCACCTTCCTTTTTCCCAGGAATGACCCTGGATCACGATTCCTTCTTACAGCCATTCCATAGAAGCACCTTGCTAAGTGGACTGGTGTCCCCTCACTGCTCACGGGACACATTACATTGCTGGACTCCTTGACTCACCACCTTTCTTTTCCTCACCTCCATTGCCCTGGCCTTGTGCTTTCTACCTAAATTATCAGAATATTGATCCTTTCTCAGGTGTTGCTTTTTGTAGGGCTAGACCAAGACACGAAGTAATGTTTACTCAACACCTGCTATGGGCTCATGGGTGCTTTGAAGACATTCAAAACTGAGTATTGACCTTGGAAAACTCATTCAGACAAACGGGAAATGTGTCCCAAGGTCATCTAGAAAATCAGAAGCAGGGTGGGAGTGCAATTGTTGAAACTGGAGTGATAAACAGCTGGTGAGAAAAAGAAAAGGAGGGTGCTCAGTGGAGATGGGGTGACCTCTGGTCTCCTAGGGCCCAATGAAGAAAAGAGGGGTGTCTATATTCCTTTACACTTTGCACTAGATTCCAGGCCCCCAACTTGGTCCCCAGATTGGAAAAGATTTCTGTTTTGGAGGTTTAGCTCATGCAACAATTCAGTGCTTTCTTCATAGCAGAAGTCATTACGGAGAGAAGGAAGGACAGCTTTCACTACCAGTATGCTCGTTATCTATTGCTACATAGCAAATTACTCCAAAACTTCGTGGCTTGAAACATCAGTAAACAATTATTATCTCTCACAGTTTCTGTGGGTCAGGAATTTGGGAGCAGCTTGGCTGGTGGATCAGGCTCTGGTCTCTCACGGAGTTAAGGTCAGAAGTCAGCTGGGGCTGTCAGCTGAAGGTCTGATTAGAGCTGGTGGAACCAGTTCTAAAATGTCTTACAAGCATGGCTGTTAGCAGGAGACCTGAGTTCATCTCCATGAGAACCTATCTCCAGGGCCAGGAGAGTCATGGCGTCCCCTAAAGCAAGCGATCTGGGAGACCCGTGCAGAAGCCACATGTCATTTAGGACTTAGCTTCAGAAGTCACTCACTGTTCTATTGGTCACATAGAATGCCCAGAGTCAATGTAGGCAGAGCATGGATACCAGGTGAGAATTCTACAGGGTGGGGGAGGGAGGGGGAGAGAGGGAGGAGAGGGAAAGGGTCATTCTTGGAGACTGGGTGACAATAGGATCCTGGAACATCAGAGCTGGGAGAGTTCTTAGAGATCTGTTTCCACGACCTCATTTAGTAGCTAAGAAGCCCAGAGGTCAGAGCAACTCACAGCAGGTCACTCCCTGAATCATCTGTTCACACTTAATTCGGGACTCACTGGTGGCCAAAGGAAGCACATGTTAAGAGCCCATGTGAGAATTCTAGTCCATGGTTACCCAGCATCAGCATACTGATAAAGTCAGCAGTGACATTTAAATAAGAGCTGCTGAATGAATCCATAGCAAAGCTGAAGTGAGTTTACTCACTTCAAACCTACTTAATGAGTGCTTAGTTCCTGCCTGGTACTGTCTGGGCACTGGCATACAGGTGAGTAAAAATGTGTTCCTGCTCTGATGGAACTTAGGGAGAAGACAGACACCCAACATACAGTCCCACAGATAACAGGAATGTTACAACTATGACAAGTGCTTTGAAGAGGAGGCAGAAGCACTGTGAGTTTGTTGAGTTTGTTCCAGCCAAGGAGGTTTGAAGGAAAGGATGATTCAGTTATCTCCTAACCCAGTGGTTGGCAAACTCATTAGTCCACAGAGCCAAATATCAACAGTACAAAGATTGGAATTTCTTTTGAGAGCCACATTTTTTAAACTTAAACTTCTTCTAATGCCACTTCCTTAAAATAGACTCGCCCAAGCCATGGTATTTTGTGGAAGAGCCACACTCAAGGGGCCAAAGAGCCACATGTGGCTCGTGAGCCGCAGTTTGCTGACCATGATCCTAACCTGAAAGCGAGTTCTACTGTCCACCAGATGACAAATTTTGTTCACAATTTGTTTTTCAGATGTCTTATTTTCCACCTTCATTTGAGTTTTTATTATTTTTTTTAAATACACTGAGTGGCCAGATTATTATGGTCTCTGAACATATAATAATCTGGCCACTCAGTGTATATCCTATATAACAAAAGGCTAATATGCAAATTGTCCCCTTGACTAGGAGTTTGACCAGCAGGCAGGCTGATTAACCACCCATGTTCCCTCCCTGTGGCCAGGCTGGCCAGACCCCACCCATGCACGAATTCATGCACTGGGCCTCTAATATATATATTCTGAGTGGCCAGATTATTCGTTCAGAGATCATAATAATCTGGCCACTCAGTGTATATATACACATATGAAACCATCAGCAGACTCAAGACAAAGAACATATCTACCATCCCAAGAAGTGTCTTCATGCCCCATTGCAATCCTCTGCTGGTTCCCTGGACCTTCCTCCCAAGGCAACCACTAATTTGCTTTTTAGCTACAACTGATTAGTTTGCAAACTTTTCTCAAGTTTTATATACATTATTTTTTTGCATAGCTTCTTTCACTCAGCATGATTATTTTGATTCATCCATGTTATTGTTGGTATCACTCGTTTCTCCGTTTTTGTTGCTATGTCATATTCCATTGCACGGGATATACCACAATGTGTTTGGTTATTTTGTTCATACTATATTGAGTCATTATTGATGGGCTTACTGTTTTTTAGCTATTACAAATAAAGCTGCTGTGAACATTCATGCAAAAGTCTTTGTATGGCTGTGTTTTCTCTTTTCTTGGGTAAATACCTAGGAATGGAGTGGCTAAGACATATGGCAGGTCTACATGGAATGTTTGAAGACTGTTTTTCAATGCCATTTGTTTGTAAAGCCAGTTTTTGTTTTTAGAGCCATGTGGTATCTGGTGAATCAGTGAGATGCTTGGAAGTGAATGTCCGACTTCCCTTATTCTGAGGCAATCAGCACGGCATGGCGGCTGCCCGCTGATTGGTGTCAGCCCCGCCAGTTAGGAAGGAGGCTGGCACCACAAGATGGAGAAACCAGGAGGCAGAATCCGAGGGGCCCCCGCCTGGCTGACGGCCGGGGGGGAGAGGACTCTGAACCCTCCTACTTTCTGCTTTGAAGCATTTAAGTGGAAATTAAATTGGATTGGCTCTTTTTGAATAATTCACCCTTTTCTTGTGATTTTTGAAAATAGGGAACATGAGAGAACGTAGGTCCGTAGGTCCGAGCGGAGTTTGAAGTTTGGGGCCGTTTCCTTGATGTTTTGACTTTGAAGCGCCTTGTGTGTGAATACATTCAGCCTTTGTTTCTCCTTCCCCTGCTGAACAATGCCAGCGAGCGAGGAGGAAATTTCCAGCGGGGATAAGGAGCTTTTCTTTGATCTGAGCACCAAGCAGGCTCCATTCAGCCAATAAAGGAGTCGGATTGACAAGCGCCTGTCTGGTTCCAGACCCCATGTCGTAGTTAATAGGACGGGCAGCGGCCTGACAGGTGTCTAACCACCTTCTTCCCCCTCCCCCAGAGCCCAGGCACAGGGGATTGAAGACCATCCTTCTGACAGCCATTCACGCCAGGCAGTATTTTTATACTTCCACTGACAGCTCTCGCCCTTGGAGATGTCTGGCACTTGGCCATGTTAAGGGCAGAGACCCTGGAAAGCTGGGAGTACCTGGGCTTGGGGAGGAGCGTAGTGCGGGGACAGTGCTCTTGGAGCTCATTCGTCATCCTCACAATGCAGAATAAACGAGGTCAAGCATCCGGCCCCCGGGCACTGCCAGCACCTGCCAACCACCCCAGAGCAGGTGGCAGTTTCTCCGGAGATGGCCATCACCTGTCTCTCAGAAATGCCCCACCCTGTGGCTGGATGGCTAGCTTAGCTGACGGTGTGGCTTGAGGAAATCCACCATGGAAAGTTCACGTTCACAGTCACCACGACCTCAAATGGAAGTGGTGACTGCCCCCTCCCCCCTCTGCCCCGCCCCACCTCAGGGCCTCTCTGTGGCCAAGCCTGGCCAATCTCTAGCCGTGTCACTTTAGCTACAGCCCTAGCAGCGGTCCTACGTATTATTCTCTCCCCCCACCTCCCATTGTTGGTTTTCCTTCTTTAAAATGAAGCTGCTTCCTATTTTGTTATGTGGGGTTCCACTGACCCCCTTCCCAGCCCCAAACATGACCTGGGTAACTTGTTCACAATGAGCCTTCCGGGCTGGGGCCACACACCTCAACCTGGGGCCGAGCCTCCGCACCTCAGCTCCTCGTGAACTCCCAATGGCCTTGGCTGAACTGGTACAGACGAGGGCACAGCTGAAAGCGATGTCACCATTGATGGCAGGCTGGAGAAAGGAGGGCCAATCCCTGCCAAGCACCCTGGTTCTCCTGCGAGTGGCAGATAGTGGCCCCAAGGCATTTCCTTCTTGGCCTCCCCCTCCTCAGGGTGCTGGTCACACTGGGGAAATAAACATCCCGTTGATTTTATTGTCTCCAAACCCTTGGTCCTGGGGCTGAATGATGGCAGTTGTCATGGTAGCAAGCAATGCTTTTATGATCGTCTGTGGCCTTTCCCCAACCCCAGGAAATTCTTAGCATGACTCTGGGCCTCCAGTCTAGTTCCAGTCCTTGTCTTTTGGGAACGGGTGCTCCCCTCGCCTTAGAGGTGGGGCGGGGAATTTCAGTGGGTTCGGAGGGACAGATGATTCATGGGAAAGGGCGGGGAGAGAAGAGAATGAGGAGAGGCAAACTTGGGTGTGTGTTGCGGGGATTGGAACATGGGGACAGATTGTCACTGGGAGACAGAAGAGGAAGGGAAAGGAAATAGGAAAGAAGACGGGAACAGAGAGAAACAGAGAGGGGACATGGGGGGAGGGGGGATGAGGAGCTCTTTGCAGGCATGCGCCTGTAATCATGGAGCCCATCACATCTTCCTGCACCGGGCTGCTCAGTGTCCTGTGCCCTGTGCCCTGTGCCCTGTGCTCTCGGCCGGACCACAAGTTTCTGGGGGGTGAGGACAGCTTTGTTCCTCAGTCCCTGGCTAGCAATGCAATGCTGAATGAATAAACGCATGAATGGACATTGAGTTTTTACACATTGCTCGTACTGAATAAGGCTCGGGGGGGCTGATCCATGGGAATCAAATCACTACATCTGATGGTCAAACACGCATGTGGTTTGTGGATTTATCCTGATAAATGCCGCTTCGAGGAAGAGCAGAGACGTGTATTAGCGGATCAGACTGGTCAGTGAGGTCTCCTCCCCGAGGGCAATCCTCCCCGTTCTGGGCCCCCTCTGGCGGAAGCACAGCAGGTGTCCACTGGCCAGCACTGGCCTCTCAGCTGCAAACATCCCAGCCCACCCCCACTCTTGAAAGGCCAACCGCAAAAGCAAACGCAGTTTGCCTCTGCCATGCGTTTGGGTGCATCCTGGCCTTGACATTAAAATAGCTCCGGGTATGTGCAGCCAGCACTCCTGTGTGCGTGTGTGTGTGTGTGTGTGTGTGTGTGTGTGTGTGCGTGCGCGCGCACGGCCAGGATTTCCTGTGCCCCTGCCTCCTCGTTTCTGCTCTGCATCTGACCTGGTCCCCTTCATTCCTGACTTTCTCCCTCCCTACCCCTTATTCCAGATCTGTGGGCCAGTCAACTTGCGGGAATGTTCCAGGAAATGGGAACATTTAAGCTGCAGCCAGACAGGGATTCGAATTCCAGCTTGGCCACGTCTGGCTCTGCAGCCTTGGGCAGTTTACCTCCCTGGGTGTCCGGTTTTCTTCTGGAAACTGTGAGAGCACATGAAGGTGATTTAGCCCAGAGCCCGGCACAGGTAAAGGGGCAAGAAATGGAAGCAACTGGGGACAAGCCTCTCCCCTCCCCCAGGCTCAGTGTGTCCTGAGCGCCCCCCCCCCCACACTTCCCGTATGACCCCCTCCACAGCCTCCGCCTCCGACGTGGATGCCTGCTGCCCCGGGTCTGCCCCTGAGCCCGGCAAGCACCACCTCTGCATGGAGGTTTCTGGGACCCCCTCCCACCCGAGTCAAACGGACCATCTGTTCCCGGGATGCAGCAGGACGGACGTTCTAACCTCGACAGACACTTTAACGGAGGGAGGCGATGTCTGGCCAAGGCCCAGGGATGTCGCCTCACCAAAGCTCAGGCCGCCATCGTCCTGGACTTCCCGAATGTCCGGGACCCGATGCCCGCTTTGGCCAAACGGCTAGGGACTAGCCCAACCCCCAAAGTGGGACTAGTGGTAGCCATTCTGGCGGCCACAGGTCTAGTGGGGAAGACCTTTATCTTTGAACTTGAGGCCATCCTCTTAGGCAAGTGCTAGGCCCATGGGTGTGTGCATTCTGGCTACCTTCGCAATGCAAGCGAGGGGCAAAAGGAGGGAAGAGCGCCCCCTAGACCTCTCTGTGCACATGTCCCCTTCCTCCTCCCTCGCTGCTGGGAGCCCGGAGAGCCAGGAGAGGATGCTGTTCCAGGGTCCAGAGATCAGGGCCCGACCCCGCTCTGCTCATGACTCATGACTCGTGTGTGGCACAGTGCAGGTCACTGCCCTCTGTCATGGCCATAAGCCGCAATCTACTCGGCCTCTCCCTCCCGCGTCATGGTGACTCGGAGGATTAAGGAGGGAAGGCGCGCCGAGCTGGGTGCATGCGAGCTTTGTTTCCGTGCAGGTTCCTCAGATTATCCCGCAAAGCCCAGGAGAAACAGCAGAGGTCAAAGTTCTCCCGAGTGAGGCTGAGGTCTGGGTTGCAGGAGGCGCCTCTCCCAGGGCGGGCTCTGAGCTCAGCATCCGTGTCACCCTCACCAGAGGCCCAGGAGACGCACTACAAAGGGGGTGGGGGTCGGGGGGAAGATGAGGGTGAACATTCTCCAAGCTCAGGCCACGTGCCAGGGGCATTTCACCTGGCAAGTCAGCCGACGGCTCTTGCTGGGGCTTTTGGAAGTTTCCAGGAGCAAACACCACGGACTGGACGCACCCCTCACGTTTGGTGTGAGCGGGACGGATGCTGTGTCTCCGGGACGGATGCTGGTCTTGCTCTCTGTCCTGGTCATGGAAAAACCCCATGGCACCAGCTCTAGCTGCTGGTGGTGGAGGCCAGAACCCTGGGAGGACGGGGGCGGGACAGGCCAGATGGGCTGCTGGCGGCGGCCCTGCCTCACTGAGCCAAGTCCAGGCCGCCATCTCCCCCGGTGCTGCGGCTCTTCCGGCTCAAGATGTGGAGCTTCCTCCGTGGAAGCTCTGCCCAGGACTCAATGGATCCATCCCCCCACCTGCACCCCCAAGGAATCAGTTTCATGTTGTCGTACTGTTGGTATTTGGCTCTGTTGACTAGTGAGTTTGCCCACCACTGCTCTGGCAGGGCTCCAGCAGCTGGTGGAGAAGCTGGTGCCTGCGAGTGCCGGGTAGTGGTGAGTGGACAGTGGAGAGGAACTAGCTCCACCGGCCCACCGTCCATCCCAAGCCCACTCGTTCTCCCAGGACCTCCTGCCTCTGCTCTGGATTCTGCTGGGCAGTGGTCGGCAAACTCATTAGCCAGCAGAGCCAAATATCAACAGGACCACCATTGGCATTTCTTTGGAGAGCCACATATTTTTTTAAACTCAAGCATCTTCTAAGGCCACTTCTTCAACATAGACTCGCCCAGGCCGTGGTCTTTTGTGGAAGAGCCGCACTCAAGGGGCCAAAAAGCCGCACGTGGCTCGCGAGCTGCAGTTTGCCGGCCACTGTGCTGGGGGATCCACTCTGTGACGATTGCACGTTAGCTCTCGGTGTCGCAGCTTCCACTGCCTTCTGTCGGCACCTGGTTCTTATGCTTGTCATGGGTTCCTCCAAGTTCCTCAAGCTTTTGGTTGGTGATCCCACTGGCCCCAACTGCCCACAGCCACTATGATTCGTTTTTATTTCTGTATTGCTTCTGTCATTTCGGCGGGATGTGGGGGGGAAGTGAGGTACACACCAGTGTGTCCACAGCTATGTTAAACTTCAAGACATTTATTCTGCATTTAGAATCATTTCCTGAGAATAGGTTGCTAGAGATGGGGTGATTGCATCAGAGAGCAGGAACATTTTTGAGCTTGCTGACACACGTTTGAAACTGCTTACTAGACAGCAGGGAGAGAGCCGAGTTCCAATCTTAATTCCTTCACTTGCCCCCTGTGGGACCTAAGTGAGTTAGGGAACTTCTCTGAACCTCAGTTTCCTTGTCAGTAAAATGGGTGTGGCAAAAGTACCAAAAAAATAATGTGAAGCCCTAGGGTTTGGCTCAGTGGATAGAGCATCGGCCTGTGGACCCAAGGGTCCCGGGGTTCGATTCTGGTCAAGGGTACATACTTGACTGCAGGCTTCTCCCCGCCCTTGGCCCTGGTCAGGGCTCATGCAGGAGGCAACCAATCGATGTGTTTCTCTCATATCGATATTTCGCTGTCTTTCCTTCTCCCTTCCACTCACTCTAAAAATCAATGGAAAAATATCCTCAGGTGAGGATTAAAACAAATAAATAAATAAATAAGTAATGGGAGGGCGTCCCCAGGGCCAAGCCCATAAACAGTGCGTGATGGATGCTGTCAGTCAGCGTCGTTTCAGATGAGTGGTTTGTGGGCATCAAAGAACCGTGCACTCAATTAGGTGCATGGAAAAGCATCCCCTGGATTAGTCACCGGCATTTCACGCGCTCAGATAAATCACTTCCCAGCTTGGTACCTCCACCTCCAAAGACAGATCCTCCTTCCCACCTGTCTGTCTGCAAAGATTCGCTGTGACGCAGACATGCTTCCATCAGAATCTTAGGAAAGGCGGGTCCTGAGCACCCCCACCCCTCCCACCTCCAGCTTCAAACTGAGCGCCTACAAGCTGACTCCTCCCTCTGAACTCGGCCAAGGGCAAACTTCTGTGGAAGAAAATACCTGACCCGTATTCTGGGCCATCGCCCAGAAATTTAAATCTTCCTCAGCTGAGATGTGGGTTCTCAGCTTTTTTTATTTGTCAACTTATGAGCCAGAAATCCCCAGCAAACCTGCTGGGGGAAGCGGGCTGAGCCCTCCCCATGGCCCAGGGGGGCAGGGGGGGTATTTCTGCTCTGCCCGGAGAGGCCAAGGGTGCTCTTGCTAGGACCTCTGAAGTCTCTGGCCCAGGGGCTCCACGTCCTGGGGGCCGGGGGTCAGGAAGCAGAAAGGGTGAGAATGTGGACAAAGAATCCGGTTCCATGGCCCAGAGAGAACCAAGGCAGGCCCAGCATGAGGCCAGCCAGGGCCGCACTGGGAGAGCTCACCCAGGCAGGGTTCTGACAGACAGGGACTTGAGGCAAAGTGAGGGGTGGGGTGGGTGGGGCATTTGGAGAAATAACAGGAAGTGATAAGGCAAGGCACAAGGTCTGAAAGGTGTATTTTAGTTTATCTTATTTTATTGTAGGGGTTTCGCTTCACTTTTGTTTTGATTCAGTAAGTAGTAAACGAACAAGAGGCAGGTCTGAACACAACCGAGAGCTGGCCTTTGCGTAGTACATGGAATCACGTTAGAATCTCTTCCTTTCTTCCCTTTTCCCGGCCCCACGGTCGGCAGGGCTGACAGCCACCTTCAGCCCCACAGCCAGGTCCCAGCAAGGACCACGATGTCACCTCCATGAAGTACCAGGCCTCCTCCTCCTCAGGGTAACCACTCCCAGAATGCAAAGCGGGGTCTGGAGAGGTCCAGGGACTAGGCCTTGGCCACTCGGAGGAGCTGGTCTGAGCAGATTTGGCAGCGATGCAGCGGGCACCGTCGGCTGTCACAAGGAGCTGAGGGACATTCGGTGCCATTTGCACAGAGCCACATTTCCGACTTGAGTGAAAGAAGAATCTCGAACAATATATAGATTTTTCAGTGACTCAAGGCTTTCTCTTGCCAGCTCCTAGCATAAAGCGTATTTTTACAGCCGGGAGGATGAGTCTCTGAAAGATGGCATTTACCATGGAAACGCTGACACAGCCTCTCGTTCCCTTCACGGTGATTACAAACCTCATTTCAATTTGTTTTTCTTTATTTTGAGCTGCCGTTGTTTGCAAGCCCATGAGTCCCTCTGGCTGTGACAGGAAAGGAAATGCTGCCCTCTGTTGGAAAAAAGAGGGAAATGCTTTTGACCTGCTGCAAAGTGGTGCGAATCTGGGTTCAGTGAATCTTGGGCACCGAGAAAAACCTGGTGACAATCTTACCAGGAAAGAAATTCCTGCAGGACATACCTTGTTTCCTAGGGAAAGGTAGGCCCCAGAGGGAAAGAGGTAATAAAAAGTGCTTTTTATCAAATCAGAGGCCACTGGGGGATTCTGGGAGCAGGTGTGGACTCTGCACCTTGGGCATCAGCCGGCATGGTTGGGAGGAAGCCAGTCGCTGGGTGCAGGCTGCTCCACACAAATGCTTATGCACCTGTGGCCTGCTGGCCAGCACTGGCTCCAGCGGCCACAGGGGTCCTCGGGCCGAGATGCAGGTCCAGGCATCTTGAGACCCCAGGAGACTCCGGCAGCTACTGAGCTGCCTGCTGCACCCACTCATCACGATGACTTTTATTCTCCTTTGTCGGCATATTTTATGACCCTGGAATTCGGGGCGCGTGCCCTCTGTTGATTCAAGGCTTGCTGTCTCTGCTGAACCAAAAGCTCAGGAGTCCTCCTAACCCCGTGGTCGGCAAACTGCAGCTCGCGAGCCACGTGCGGCTCTTTTGGCCCCTTGAGTGTGGCTCTTCCACAAAACACCGCGGCCTGGGCGAGTCTATGTTGAAGAAGTGGCGTTAGAAGAAGTTTAAGTTTAAAAAATGTGGCTCTCCAAAGAAATGTCAGTCGTTGTCCTGTTGATATTTGGCTCTGCCGACCCCTGTCCTAACCAAATGCCCAAGAATGTCTTTCTACTCCCAGATGCCTTCACTGGTGAGGAAATCCATGATGGACCTGGCCACACTTCTCATCCTGCGGGTGGGAGCACAGTGGCCTGAGAGCTGAGGCATTCTGATATTTTTCCACCACGTAAGGATTCCTTCAACCGCACAGATCCCAGCAGGATGTGGCCGGATGCATTTCCCCCATTCTGCCCACAGGCAGAATGTCCCACAGATACCCGAGGGCAGAGACCCTCCTCACGACAGATCAGAGACCGAAGAAGGCTGGCAGTGCTGCTCATAGCCATAGTATTAATACATTCTTAACGGTCATAGCACGCACCAGGGTGTTACAGGCGCTGAGAAGTCCTGCACGGAAGAAATCCAATGAACTTTGTTTTCCTCGGTGTTTCTCCTTTCCTCACCCGACCATGTCTACCTGGAACATCTGCTACCATCCTGTAACACCCGAGGTTAGCCTTTTACCGGTCCTTTTTCCCCCTTACTGGATCTGAAAAAATTATTTTTATTTTACAGAAAGTTTTACATTGCACACTGTAGGAACACTGGAAAAAGGCAAATAAGCAAACAGGAGGGGCAAGTGTAGAGGCACAAGTACTGCGGAGGGAGTGGGTGTGGGCGAGTGTGTGTCGGTGCTTAGCAGTCCTTCAGGCAGAGCGGCTGTCGTAGCGAGAGCCAGCCTGCATTCCCCACACCGACGACAGCTCTGTGACCCTGGGTCTCGGTGGCAGCTTCCATAAAATAAACCACCTTCCAGCCAACAATGGCTAGAGACTCATTTTGAATTGTTCCCAAAACCCCCAAGGAGAGGAACATTCCTTTTGGTTCTCTTCCTTTCTTTGTTGGGATTCCTAGCGAACTCCAAAAAGGGACCAGTCAAGTTTTGTTCGTGTAAGTATTACTATAAACTCCCGGGTTTCCTCCCATCCATTGCCATGGCCATATACCGCACTGCGTTAATTTTGATGTCCTGGTTTCCCGTGTTTAGTCAGGGGGAGACCTTCTGGCTGACCCCTGGGTGCCTTTGGTGGTTCCGGTGATATTTGACAGCTTCCTCCTTTGCTTGCATGAACACGTGTCCCTGGTCGTCTCCCACACTTTCTGTCTCGGGTGTGGAATCGGCCATTTTCCAAGGAGCCCTGATTCCTCTGGGAAATGATATTGAAAGATGAACATTCAGGCAGGAAGCCCCTTCATTGCTTCAGGCCTTTTCAGCAAACGGGGCTACGAAACACTTTTTTAAAGAAATACTTCTTTTAAGAAGGAAAGAATGACGTACTGATATTTTCTGTTTAATTATAAGATGATAGGGTTTTTCCACGATGGCATTTCTTTGATTGGAGGTCTTTCTTCTTATGCCTGAAGAGCTTTCTTGTCCTCCTTAATGTGGGTGGTACAGAACCACGACCTAGACCCCCAGTGGGCTCAGGTCCATCCTTGGCTTCCCTCCTCTTACTTTCCCATCTGAGCACCTTCCAGCTCTGACCTGCGAGGAGTGGTCTGATCTTCCCCCGTTAGAGCTAACGTGGTGGAAATGAGGTGGCTTCCGGGGATGTGGTGAAAGTCTTCCCACACAGGACCTGCTTCAGGTCACGGGAGCCGCTGGATTCCTTAACACCAGCCATTTCCATGCAAACACCCCCCACCCTTCCCAGGAAATCACTCCTGGCAGGAACGCCTCTCCCAGGGAAATCACAGGCAAAGAAAATTAAATGAATATGATAGTTAAGAGCATGTCAACAGAGGTCCCATCTCTGTGTGTCCCCTGAGACAGAGCTGAGCTTGCTTTCTTTCTTTCTTTCTTTCTTTCTTTCTTTCTTTCTTTCTTTCTTTCTTTCTTTCTTTCTTTCTTTCTTTCTTTCTTCCTGTCTCTCTCTCTCTCCCTCTCCCTCTCTCTCTCTCTCTCTCTCTCTCTCTCTCTCTCTCTCTCTCTCTCTCTCTCTCTCTCTCTCTCTCTCTTCCTTCATCCTTTCTTCCCTTCTTTCTTTTTTGTACAATCTGGTACAGGTTAAATTATGTTCCATGGCAACCTGCGTCACTGGAGTTGTCATGGTTACAGGTGAACCTGAAAATGAGCTGTGACAGCCTGGGCTCTGAGCTCCAGGGCCTGCACGCCTTAAAGACATACACCCCCGTTTGTCTTCTTGTCCTGGCTAGAAAAGTCACGAGACTTGGTAGCATTGCCCAGCAAGGTGGAGCCTGCGGGCAGGCGTAGGTCAGGAAAAGGGAGGACCCCTGGCCTCTTCAGATACGCGCCAGCCTCCAGAGTAGCGTCCCAGGACACACCACCCAATCTTCCCGTGCCTTCGTCTGCCACGCGCAGGGAGCAGTGGAGAGCAGCTCTCCACACGGAGAAGCCGTGAGCCATTCCTTAGATAAAAAGGTAAGGAATAATATCCTCCTTCATCTTTTCTCCTGGCCTGGCCTTGCCCCTCATAGCTCTCTCTGTTTCCGTGGTGACAAGCGTCTGATCACTGGTTTATTCCTGGCTTGAATAGTCATTTGACTTCTCCAGTTTCACCCCATCACAGCCTCCTCATCCTAGTTCTATACTCATCCCTTCTCCCTTTCCTATTGGCCTTGACCTCGCCAGCTCAGAGATTCTGTTCTTTCGTCAGCTCCCATGACCAGTTTCTACTGGGGTTGCATGGGTCCCTGTGAAGGGATGGAGGACACAGCTGGGGGCGCCTTCAGTTCCATGTTCACAGTAGGGGTACCTACTTTGTCTCAGTGCTATACCGCTCTCCGCTCTTCCTGGTTATGCTGTTTCCACAAGACAAAGTCATTTGGAAAATGTGCAGATCGTTTCCGGGGACTTCCGATGTGCCATTTGCCAGCTTCCTGGCCCACATCCAGTTCCATCTAGCTAAGACCTCAATTGTCCGACCCATGAAATAAGGGGATTGGACTAAGGCATTGCCGACGCCTCTTCTACCTCTGTAAGATGATGTCACTGTTCCCTGAGAGACTGTGCCGTTAGCTCCCATCACTGGGATAATTAGGCTCCCCGCAGTGGAATAAAGGAGATTCATCTTGAATCATGTGAAAGCATGCACCCATGGCAACAAGGAAAATCATGGGCTTATTTAAAAAATATATATATATATATAGAATTGTCATTTAAAAGTGTCTGCCTTCACCAGTAGCCTAATGGGTAAGGCATTGGCCTCCTATAAGTGTCTGCCTTCATCTCAGAGGCACTTAAGGAGAGTGGCTGTGGCCAAAGCAGGTGAGTCAGCAACCTTATCCCAATCTATCAGCGATTCTCCTGAGAACTGTCACTTCCCAGATATGCTTCTTCCCCAAATTTCACTCGCCGCCTATTGGCAAGTGAAAGGGGCCGGTGACAAAACTGTGTTCACGGTGATGTAACCAGGCAGAGCAATCGGCTCGGACGGTGGTACAGCCAAACTCGGACCGGGGAGCTCTCTGGAGGGTGAAAATTACGGGGGCTTTTAAATCGCCTTCTTTTAGCTTACTGCGGCCCTTCCTGTTGCCCGCGGTGAACCTGTGATTGCTGCTTCTGTAAAGAAAACACAAAAGCTTTTTCAAAAGACCTTTTCTTTCCAAACGCGTACCCCCTGAGGCGTGCAAGCCTCGTGGGAAGGAGACTGTGTCACGGTGTCATTTCAATAGCATGAGCAGGCTGGTTCCCTGGAGGGCCTGTGTCTGGGCCGCCATTGCCTGCCCCTCCCTCCACCCACAGCGTCCGTCTGCAGGAAAACGAGGGGTCATTTCCGCACGGTTGGTTTCAGGCTTCTGTCTATGTAGAAACTTCGAGAAGGCCAGGGAGCTTTTCCATCTTTGAATGCGTAAGGCGTCCCTAAATCTTTTTAAGTCAGTGTGCGGGGGAGGGGGGGGAGCTTTCCCCTACCCGTCCAGGTTCTCTCAGCTGGTCTGATCATTGCATAGACGTGAGGCAGAGGAGCGAGAGGAAGTGACCAGATGGAACGGCATATGTACAAAGGAGGGTGTTTCGTACAGGGACGAACAGAGACCCCGTGTGCACCAGAGGTTCAGAGACGGGAAGGGGAAGGGGGGCATGTGAGACGGGCTGAGCTAAGGATGAGGTAAGGCCCCGGGGGGCTTCCGAGGGAAGGACGGTCATTGGAGGGATGATGGGAAGAGCAGATGTTCAGTCGTTAGCCGTTTTCCCTGCCCTCCAGATAAGTCATAAAAACGTATCTTTCTTGCCCTGCCCGGTTTGGCTCACTGCCTTGGCCTGTGGGCTGAAGGGCCCTTGGTTCCTGTCAAGGGCATGTACCTGTGGTCGGGGCTGGTGCAGGAGGCAACCAATCGATGTGTTTCTCTCACATTGATGTTTTTCTCTGTCTTTCCCTCTCTCTTCCACTCTGTCTAGAAATCAATGAAAAAATATCCTTGGGTGAGGATTTTTTTTTTTAATTATTATCTCTAGTGATACTTCTTTTTTTTTTTTAAATGTATTTTATTGATTTTGTACAGAGAGGAAGGGAGAGAGATAGAAACATCGACGAGAGAGAGTCATTGATCAGCTGCCTCTTGCACACCCCCTACTGGGGATATGCCCGCAACCAAGGTACATGCCCTTGACTGGAATCGAACCCGGGACCTTTCAGTCCCCAAGCCTACGCTCTATCCATTGAGCCAAACCGGTTTCGGCATCTAGTGATACTTCTTATTATGGGCAAGGCCCCTCACTTAAATTATTTTAGGGAAAGATAAAAATTTCTCCTAAGCCAACAGGGTCTCTATTTGCTTTCAGCTCAAAATAACTCACACGCCAAAGCAGCACATTTGGGAAGGACTGTTCTGAACCCCTTCAGATGCTTTCCTATTCTGTAATAGGCATTATGATTTTTTAAAAAATATATTTTATCAATTCTTCACAGAGAGGAAGGGAGAGGGATAGAGAGCTAGAAACATTGATGCGAGAGAATCATCGACCAGCTGCCTCCTGCACACCCTCCACTGGGGATGTGTCCACATGTGTGTCAAGAGGTTTTCCAACATGTTGGGGCAATTGTTTCTGCCTGGAGGCTGATTTTTATTCTCAGTCTCTTAATGGACCTCAGAAACTCTATACCATACCATGGAGAAAAGACTTTTCCCAATAGGTTGGGTCAATTGTCTTCCCCCAGGCGAAAACTGCTTAGATAGCAAAGATGGCCTGCCCAGCATGAGGGAATGACTCCGCTCAGGAAACCAGGGTGTCTGCCTTCTGAGCTCCAACCCCAGAGCCCCCAACCCTGGCTTCTGCTCACACAGCTCCAGGCCACTCTGCCTTCCTGCTGCCAGAGCAACAAATGAATGGCTGAGCTGGAAAGTTTGTGTGTTGGCCCTTTAAGAGGGTCCCCGCATTTCCAATCATCTCTCTCTGGCAGACAGCAACCCTGCTGCTTTTCAGAGCCAGGTGTTATTGGGCACCTTTCTTAGTTCTGGTGCTCCCTGCTGGGAGGCCCAGTGCAGGGGTGGGGGTGGGGGATATTAGACCCCAGAATTCTCAATGGCAACCCCTCCTCCCCCCGCTGAGATATCCCTCCAGAACTTCAGCTTCTGTGGGAGTCCGGCGAGCCCTTTCTCGGCTCCATCCTTCCTGCCAGTCTCTATGCGGTCTCTGCTTTCTGTCCTTGGTTATCAGAGTTCTCTCCAGCTAGTCTCTCAATGTGATCTTAATTTGCTTTTCCCTAACGGCTAGTGATGTTGAAACTCTTTTCATGTGTTTGTTTGCTATATATCTATGCTCATCAGTAAAATATGTACCCATGTCTTTTGCTAATTTTTAAATGTATGGCCCAGGGTACAGTTTGTTTTAATGCATGTATGATGGGTGCTTAAGAGAATGTGTGTAACATTGTTGTTTGATGGGCTATTCTGTCAATGTCAATTAGATCCTGTTGATTTGAGCTTTTCTATATTCCTGGAGACTTTCTATCTAGTGGTCCTATCAGTTGTTGAGAGAAGGAAGTTGAAGTCCCTAACTATAACTGCAAATGTGTCCATTACTGTCAGTACTGAGTTGTTTTATTTTGAGATTCTATTGTTAGGTACATTCATATTTAGGATTATTGTTTCTTCTTGGTACATTGACTTGTTTTTAATAATCATTACATACAATCCCTTTTTAAAAAATATATTTTTATTGATTTCAGAGAGGAAAGGAGAGAAACACCAACGATGAGAATCATTGATCGGCTGCCTCCTGCACGCCCCCCACTGGGGATCGATCTCAAAACCCAGGCATGCGCCCCTGACCAGAATCGAACCAGGGACCCTTCAGTCCGCAGGCCAATGCTCTATCCACTGAGCCAAACCAGCTAGGGCACATGCAATCCCTTTTTATCCCTGCTAATTTTAATAGATCTTGATTCTGTTTTGCCTGAAATTAATAAAGCCACTCCAGCCTTTTAATTTATTATAATTATAAACAATACTGGTCAACCCTTGCATTCCTCCATTTACTGTTAGGATTTCTTGGTTGGAGGGCTGCATGTTTTTAAAGACTTTTGACTATATTGTCAATTGCCCTGCAAAACTTTACCAACTTACTGCCTCCATACCTGGGTGTTATCATTTAAAATAATTATAAAGCCAAGATAGGTTTTCCCCAACTCAATAAAGGGCACAGTTTGAGAGATCTGGTTCTCTGCATACTCACCGTTATTGGTTATTGCTGTTATTTTTTCCCTCATAGCTCAGTGTGGGTGGAGGTAGTCATGGCCAGTGCACATTTAAATGAGTGAAGTTAAAATCTTATCCTATCAAAAGGCCAAAGTGCCTAAAATTCATAAATCAAGAACTGGGGCATGTGTATATTTCAAGCATTGGGAGTAAATGCCAGATGCAGCAGCCGGGAGAGTTAGGATTGGTCACCCTTACGGAGTTGGGCAGACCAGGTGTGTTAGGGTGAGGCTGGCAAAATTGGAGTGATGCTGAAGAGGAATGGTGCTTTTGTATTTAAGTACCTCGTCATATTACACTGCTTAAAGCATGTGAATGTATTACTTACTTTGATTTTATAAACGCCATCTTGTTGTTCTCGGGTTTTTTTTTTTGTTTTTTTTTTTAATGATTTGGATAGAGAATTGGTCTTAGTGATTAAATTTATGAAATACTCTTTTTAAAAATATATATTTTATTGATTTTTTTTTTTTTTTTTTTTTTTTTTTTACAGAGAGGAAGGGAGAGGGATAGAAACATCAATGAGAGAGAAACATCAATCAGCTGCCTCCTGCACGCCCCCTAACTGGGGTTGTGCCTGTAACCAAGGTACATGTCCTTGACCGGAATTGAACCCAGGACCCTTCAGTCCCCGGGCCCACGCTCTATCCACTAAGCCAAACCAGCTAGGGCTGATTGTTGGTTTAACTCGCATTTAAATATATTATCAGGACTCCGGTAATTGTACAAACTCAACACCAAGCAAAACAACCTCTCCGGGAGCAAACTACAACTCCCAGGATCCCCCGGGTGGAAGAAGTGGCCTGTTCTCGGGATCCGAACTACAACTCCCAGAATTCCGCGAACCAAGGGGGTGGTTCCGGCCGGGCTGGCTCCGCGGGGCAGATGCGCGGCGGGCCCCCGTGAGCCCGGTGGCGGCGGCGGGCGGCGGGCGGCGGGCGGCGGGCGCGGTGCTGCCTGCGCTCTTTGCCGCGGCCTCCAGGCCCGGAGCTGGCGCTGGGTTTGGCCGAAGCTGACGCCGCAGAACGCGCTCCTGGACGCGGGCGCGGAGGTAGCTTCCGCCCCGCGGCGCCCCTCCCGCAGGTGAGCCGCGCGCTGCGGGCTGGCGAGGGCTCCGGGGCTCGGGGGCCTGGCTGCGAGTTGGAGGATGGGTCCCCGGACCCCCCTGAGAGGGGCGAGGAGGCCGCTGGGTCCCGGGGTGCATGGGAGCCGGGGGGAGTTTGCAGAACGGAGGAGTGACGTGTGATGCGGGCTGCAGTGGGCGCGGGAGGGGGCAGGGGTTGGGGGATGTGGCCCTTGAGCGTCCTGGTGGCGCCGCCCTGGTGCCATCGCGGCCCCAAGCCGGGGAGGTGATGGCGCGGTGAGGCGCCGTGGCGGGAGCCAGGTGCGGTGTGCGGGGAGGGCCTGGCCTCCCGAGCTCCCTGTGCAGGCAGTGCGTGCACAGGCCTACTGCCCGCCCCTGGGCCATTGGGTTCAGCAGGGCCTGCTGTGTGCCTGTGATTGGCGGTGCCTGGGTAGCCTCCGGGGATGGAAGTGCTGTGCCAGGGGCCGAGGTCCTCAGGCCAGAGCCCTGCACTTGGTGGTGGGCACCCCGGGTCTGGTTATGCCAGCTGGCTCGCAAAGCCTTCCCATTGGGAGGGTTACCAGGTGAGCTTGACAGGACTTGCATAAGATACAGAACAGGATTCCTTCACCAAGCGTCGACTGTTACACGTGCAAACCATTCAGATCCTGATAGCTATTAGCTGTGTGCCCCTCAGCAAGTCATTTACCCTCTCGGAGCCTGGTTCTGCCTCTGCCACGTGGGAATAAAGGTCCCCGCACGCTGTGGCCCGGTGAGGCGGGCTGTCCTGTCCAAGCAGTGCCGTCTCTTCCCAGCGGGCCTTGCTCTAAGCCTGGCTTGAGAAAGTGTAGCACGAAGCAGTGGCTGCTAGCGAACGGACTGCGCTCACCAGGACATTGTGTTACCAGGAGCCTCCTTCCCCAGGGATCCTGGTCACTCTCAACCTGGTTGTCGGTGGGGAGTCTCCTGGACTTGCTCAAAACTCGGTAGCCTTTTAAAAAAAAATATATATATATATATTTAAAAAAATAAAATCAATAAAATATGTAAAAAAAATAAAATATGAAAAAAATGAAAAAAAGTAAAAATATATATATTTAATTGATTTTTTTACAGAGAGGAAGGGAGAGAGATAGAGAGCTAGAAACATCGATGAGAGAGAAACATCGATCAGCTGCCTCCCGCACGCCCCCCACTGGGGATGTGCCCGCAACCAAGATACATGCCCTTGACCGGCATCGAACCTGGGACTCCGCAGTCTGCAGGCCGACGCTCTATCCACTGAGCCAAACCGGTTTCGGCTTTGGTAGGCTTTTTCAATGTTTCTCTCTCCCTCCACCTCCCTTTCTCTAAAATAAATAAGTAGATGACGGGTAGGTAAACGGGGTGAAATAATGAACCCGAAAGGCAGAACCTACAAATGACATCAGAGGCTTTGGAGTCAGATGCGGGCTCAAACCCCAGCCCCACCACTTCCTAGCGGCGCGACAGTGGGCAGTTAAGAGTCCTCCGATGTGAAGGAGGGTGCCCACACCAGCTCTGGGTCTGTGGGAAAGAATAAATGCCTTGATTTGCGTAAAGGACTTCCCACTGCGCCCGGCGGCATGGAGCAGGCGCTGGTGAGCGGGAGCTGTCCTATCGTGGCCGTGGCCGTGGCTGTGGCCGTGGCCGGGAACAATAGCGTCAGGCAGGGTGCTGTGCCTGTGCTGTGCCTTTGAATTCGTGAGGCCGCCCTGAGAAGGAGGCGTAATTGTCTTTCTCGGACTAGGAAATGGAGGCTGGCAGGGGTTAAGAATCGGCTGAGGCGCAGTGTGTTCTGCGTAGAGAACAAGCTCTGTGCGGCACCATTGAGATGACAGTCAGGCTCACAGAGGCAGAGTGCAGGGTGGCGGCTGCCAGGGGCTGGAGGGAGGGACACGGGGAGGCATTAGGCAAAGGCTGCAGCGTCTCCGGGTCCAAATGGCCGGCAGGTAGCAATGCTTATATATTTCCTGTGCTTAACACTTCCCAAGAGGATAGATCTGACGCGTTTTGTCAGGAAAAGGAACCTTCAGAGGGCAGGAGGAAGCTTTTGGAGGTGACGGGTAGGTTCTGGCACATAGATGATGCCGATGGTTTCGTGAGTGTGCACTTCTCGGGCTCATCCTGGTGTAGACATGAATCACGCACAGCCCTCTGTGCGTCAGAAGGAAGAAGAGCAGCCAGGGTGGCGCTGCTGCTAAGCAACAGGCCGGGAGCTCACATCCTGGCATCTCGGCTGCAGAACAGGAGCCCGGACTCTCCGGCCTGTGCAGCTTGTGAAGCACGGGTGTGCCCGGGGCCGCCTTCCGTGTGAGGACCAGGGGGGGTGTGCCGGACCCTGCAGTCCTGGCTGCCTGGGAGGTCCTGTCCCGGTCGGAGGTCCCGAGAGGCTGGTGGAGAGTGATCCTCCCGCCCAGGGAGTGATCTGGGAGGTGCGGTGTTAGGAAGAGGCAGCCGAAGCCACGTGCAATCCGGGGGAGGCCTGGAGAGCGCGTTTAGGAGATGTACTGTCTTGTTTCGGGGCTGGGAAGGCTCTCAGAGCTGTGGGTGGGCCACTCGTGAGCCGGGGAGGTGATGGGGAGCCCTGAACCCGGCACCCCGCTGTCTGCCTCTCTGCTGCCTGTGAGAGCTCACACTGCCTCTCACCACCTCTCTCAGAACAAGCTGGAGCACATCATCTCGCAGGGTTTTTGTAGCCCTAAAAAGAGGGATTTTGTAGTTCTAAATTGGCGGCTTACCCCTCCCAGCACAGCTTAGGGCAGGTGGGGTACTGGTCACGGCAGTGTGTAACCCACACTTCCCTGGGGGAGAGAATGGCCCCGCTCCCTGAGCCTCCTGCACCGGGGGTAGCGCTGTGCCTGGCCAGGAAGCCTTGGGTGGCTAAGTTCCAGGTGAGGGCCCTGGGCCCAGAGCGCTCCACAGCTGCTCTGCTCCCAAGTGATAAAACTCATTGCTCTGAGGGCTGCCTGCTTCTCTGTCGCTGGTGGTTCCTCGGAGTCTGATGGCAGATGAACCCAGTGCTTGGGAGCAGGACCCTAGGCCCTGGCCAGGCGGCTCGGTTGGTTGGAGCATCGTCCGGTGCACCAAAAAGTGGCGGGTTTGGTTCCTGGTCAGGACACATATCCAGGTTGCAGGGTTTGGTTCCCTGTTGGCAGCCGATGGAAGTTTCTCTCTCACGTTGATGTTTTTCTCTCTCCCTAAAATGAATGAAAACATATCCTCGGGTGAAGATCAAAGAAAAAAAAAAAATGGAGATGATACTACCCTACCTTAGTACGGGCAAGGAGAGCTTTTGTGAGGCTTCCATGAAAGGGGACAGGAAACGGGCTGAGGACCCACCTGCTGGCACCCTGGGATCTGGCAGGGACCGCCCACCTTAGCCTGCAGAGGGCCTTACAAGCGGCTGCCTGAGCTCATGGGCCTCCACCACTGACACCCAGGTCCCTAGAGCTTCCTCCCCCTGCTTTCCCCTGGTGCGGTCCGCGCTGCCCTGCAGCCTGAGCTCCCAGGATCTGCCTGTCTCGTAATGCAGGGCCCGCTCAGCTGCACGTGGCTTTGGGTCCGGCCGCCTCTGCCCGAGGATGGGTGAAGAGCCCACAGCTTAGTGCTTTCAGGACTGGCTTGGTGGGCAGATGTGATAGCTAGGCAGTGATGCCTGCTGTAGACAGAGATTTGAGTGGTCCTTGTTACACATGGGGACCTGTCAGCATGTAACAGAGCAGTTCATCCTATCCCCCATGACCTCCAAAATCCTGCTCAAACCCCCCCATCCCCCTGCTGCCCCCCATCCCCCTGCTGCCCCCCACGTCACCTTCCTGGCTGGCCGCAGCCCCAGCCAGCGGTTTCCTGGAGGCGCCTGTGTGCTGCTGCCCACACTTCCCACGTCCTGGGGAGCGCTTTGTGCTTCCTACAGTGACCGAGTTGTCTTCGGATCCTCTTGAGGCTTCAGCCCCTCAAGACCGGACCCAGGGGCCCCTTGGATGTGTGTCCACATTGGGACCCGAGCATCCCCTGTAAGGACTGCTTTTATTGGAATTTGCAGTGTCACCTGGGAAAATGGATGTGGGCATGTTCTATGTCACCTGGGGGAGCATCCCAGCAGACTCACAGGATTGTTCCCTGCATGCATCCTCGTTCATGGCCACACGGGGGCGCCGTCGCGCTGCTCTCTGATGCCAGAGAGGACCACACAGGCCGGCCTAACCTGCAAGTGATCACGGTGCCAAGCAAAAGCCAGGTGATGGTAGAGAAGCTGTGTGATCAAAGGCTTCTGCATTGGGAAGGCGGGGGAGGGCCTGGTGAGAAGGATGCAGGCGAGGGTGGACCCTCTTGACACTCTTGCCTGTGCTGAGAACCTCGGAGTCTCGGCTGTCCTCCGCCCGTCACACATCTCGCCAGAGTTCTCGTGGGGTCCCCCTCTCTGCAGGCGTTGCCTACCTGTGTGTTGATAAGGAAGTCGAGTCACAGCACCGGCTGTTAATGTGGCTGAGCTTTGCCCTTGACCCTGGAGCGAGGAGGACTCTTCGCTGAGTGCTAACTACGCTTTGCCCAGTGAAACGTGAAGTTTTACAAGGAGCACTCAGAGGCTGCCAGCGTCCTGGCAAAGGGCAGGTACTCCGCTCAAAACACCTGTAACTGTTTGTCTGACATAGGGACACATGTGAGCAGTATGGTGCCAGTCTCCATCTTATAGGCTGCCTCCAGCAGCACGAGCAGGGAGGCAGGAGGGAGGGGGTTAGGGGAGAGGTCATTCTGAGGATGTGTGCGTTATCAGAACGTGTTTGCACTTTATTAACAGTGTGCGAGACATGTCCGTGCAGAGGGAGAGCCTCCGTGGTTCAGCACGAGCCATTCAGGCTGTATCTTGGGCCCCTTGAGGGTGGCTCTTCCACAAAACACCGCAGCCTGGGCGAGTCTGTTTTGAAGAAGCGGCATTAGAAGAAGTTTAAGTTTAAAAAATGTGGCTCTCCAAAGAAATTTCTATTGATCTTTGGCCCTGTTGACGAATGAGTTTGCCGACCCCTGATGTAGGATAAAAACACTTCTCCATGGCAAAAGAAGGTTATACTTTTCGATGAGAATCAGGCACAGCCCTTGGAAGTAAGATGGTTAGAAAGCTATGTAAGACCTCGTGTGGGCACCGCCTTGGCCGGGGTCCCGCTGGGTCTCCTGCAGCCGGCTCCTGGAGGGGTGACCAGTGGCCGGCCGCTGGTCTGGCCGTCCTGCAGGTGGGCACGCGGGTGAGGCCAGCAGTCCCAGCAGTCCCTGGCTTCACTCTCCCATCTGGCTCTTGGTGCCAGTAAGCGTGCGAGTTTGTACTCTCTGCTCTAGGCCTAGACTCCTTGGAGCCTTCACTCCTTATCAGATGCCGAGGCCCCTGTGACTGACTCCTGAGCCTGTGGGCAGCTGGCCAGCACGCACCCCACCTCCCGAAGTGGGGCCTGCGCCCGAGCCAGATGCCCAGCCTCAGATGGTGGGCCCCCTGGCGGGTGGCACCCCCACCCCGGTCGCCCAGCTCTTACTGTGCCTGCAGGCGTGGCAGCATCCGGAACACCTACCTCAGAGCCTCTTGGAACAGGTGGATCCTGGAAGGGGGTTCCCGTGGCGGTCCGGGAGCTGAGCGAAGCAGTTTGGGGGATGAACTGGCAGCATCCTTCTGCCTGCCTGGCAGAGCGTTCTTGGGCCTATTTTAGTCCCTATTTCCCCCTCTTTCCTTTGAAGAACAGTCTTACTGTACCATGCTTTGTCTTGAAAGGACTCAGGTGTAAAATTTGCACTCGTTTCCAGTAACCACGAATGGGGGAGTGAAGAAGGGAGACAGGGAAGGGGACAGGGGTGTGTGTCAGGCCTGTTACCACTGTGGGCAGCTGCTTAGAACTTAGAGGACCCAAGCGCTTTCTCTCCCCCCCTCCGACTCCCCCCAACCCCCCCACCCCCCGGGAGGATGGTGTCTGCATTTGTTCCCATCAGACCTTGGTGCAGGCTGCCTGGCTTGAGGGGTCAGGTTAGAAATGTAGGCACGTGAACACCACACTGTCCAGCAGGACGTGGTGTCCATCCCCAGCAGACCATCCTTTCCACGCCTGGCTTTGCCCCAGGGCCTGAGCTCAGTGGACTGGCCACTGCTCACACAGCCCCCTCCCACATCCCCTCTGGCCAAGCTTGCCTTCCCCACAGGGCACCTCGGAGGGGCAGGTAGCAGAATGCTCATGAGAGATGTGAGGACGGGGGCTGAGAGGCCCACTCCGGTTGGAGGTGGGTCTTACCTCTCCCCTCGACTCGTTTTCCTGGGGCCTTGCTTTCTGATACTCCCTGGGTGTGTTCCTTTTAGCTTTCGTTTCTGCTGGAAGCCGTTCTTGTCTGTGATCAGAGCAAAACCTGCCATGGCTCATGCCCACACATCTGCCTCTCATCCCCTCAGGAAGGGCTTATTTCATTTTTTTTCTGAATACCGATTTATGACTCGTTCACTTTGCAGAATCCTGTCACTTGTATTAGTGATTTATTTGAGTCTTCATTGTTTCCTTTTTGGTCAAAGCAAGTTAAGTGGCCAAGCCCAAAGTCAAGGTAGAGAGATGTGTACTGTACCCTGAAGCAGTGGGGAAGAGTATTTTTTTTTTTAATTGATTTCAGAGAGGAAGGGAGAGGGGGTGGGGGAGAGAAAGATATATATATATATATATATATATATAGAGAGAGAGAGAGAGAGAGAGAATATCATTGATCGGCTGCCCCCAGCACACCCCACACTGGGGATCAAGTCCGTAACCTGGGCTCGTACCCTGACCCAGGAATCGAATCCTGGTGGCCTCCTGGTTCATAGGTGGATGCTCCACCGCTGCGCCATGCTGGCTGGGCAGGAGTAAGTCCTCTCCAATAGCAGTCCAATCCGCTGTGCTGCCCGTGTGCCCCACGGTGCCCGGGTCCCCTGTAGCTGGGACAGGAGCCGAGCCCCGGGCCTGGCCCGCAGCAGGAGCGTGAGGCGACTGCAGACAGACTGTGCCCACGGCCGTTTCTTTTCCTCCTTCCCGCAGGCGATGGCCGGCCGGCGCTCAGGGTGCCGCAGGGATGGCTGAAGCCCGGCGGACCGGCGACGGCGGCGCTCACCGGGGACCATCGCCTCACTAGGGCCGTCAGGATGCAGCTCTCGGCCGTGCTCAACGCCCTGCTGGTGTCGGTGCTGGCGGCCGTGCTGTGGAAGCACGTGCGGCTGCGGGAGCACACGGCCGCCCTGGAGGAGGAGCTGGCCCTGGGCCGCCGGGCCCCCGAGGCCCAGCCCGTCGACGACCCGAAGGCGCTGCAGAGCCTGGCGGAGGGCGGCACCCGCATGGTGTGCACCGGCCGCACCCACACCGACCGCATCTGCCGCTTCAAGGGGCTCTGCTACTCCAGCGACGCCGAGGAGTTCCTCTTCTTCCACGGCAACGCCTCCGTGATGCTGCCCAACCTGGGCCCGCGGCGCTTCCAGCCCGCCCTGCTCGACCTGTCCTCCGTGGAGGACCACAGCGCCCAGTACTTCAACTTCCTGGAGCTGCCGGCCGCCGCCCTGCGCTCCCTGCCCAGGCCCGTGTTCCTGCCGGACGTGGCGCTCATCGCCAACCGCTTCAACCCCGACAACCTCATGCACGTGTTCCACGACGACCTGCTGCCCCTGTTCTACACGCTGCGCCAGTTCCCCGGCCTGGCCCGCGGCGCCCGCCTCGTCTTCATGGAGGGCTGGCCCGAGGGCGCGCACTACGACGCCCTCTACCAGCTGCTCAGCCCCAAGCCGCCGCTGCTGCGGGCGCAGCTGAAGGCCCTGGGCCGGCTGCTGTGCTTCCCCCGGGCCGTCGTGGGCCTCTCCAAGACCACCACCTGGTACCAGTACGGCTTCGTCCAGCCCCAGGGCCCCAAGGCCAACATCCTGGTCTCGGGCCACGAGATCCGGCAGTTCGCGCGGTTCGTGGCGGACAAGCTCAACGCGAGCCACGCGGCGGGGCGGCCCCTGGGCGAGGAGTACATCCTGGTTTTCAGCCGCACCCAGAACCGGCTCATCCTGAACGAGGCGGAGCTGCTGCTGGCACTGGCCCGGGAGTTCCAGATGAAGACGGTGACGGTGTCCCTGGAGGACCACGTCTTCGCGGACGTGGTGCGGCTGGTCAGCAACGCCTCCATGCTGGTCAGCATGCACGGCGCGCAGCTGGTCACCGCCCTCTTCCTGCCCCGGGGGGCCACCCTGGTGGAGCTCTTCCCCTACGCCGTCAACCCCGACCACTACACCCCGTACAAGACGCTGGCCGCGCTGCCCGGCATGGACCTCGGCTACGTCGCCTGGCGGAACACGGCGCCCGAGAACACGGTCACGCACCCCACGCGGCCCTGGGACGAGGGGGGCATCGCCCACCTGGACCCGGCCGAGCAGGCCCGCATCCTGCAGAGCCGGGAGGTCCCGCAGCACCTCTGCTGCCGGAACCCCGAGTGGCTGTTCCGCATCTACCAGGACACCAGGGTGGACATCCCGTCCCTCATCCAGACCATCCGGCGCGTGGTGAAGGGCCGGCCGTTGCCGCGGAAGCAGAAGCAGAAGCAGACGGTGAGCCTGTACCCGGGCAAGGTGCGGGAGGCGCGGTGCCGGGCGGCCGTGCAGGGCGCCTCGGAGGCCCGCCTCACCGTCTCCTGGCAGATTCCCTGGAACCTCAAGTTCCTGAAGGTGCGGGAGGTGCGGTACGAGGTGTGGCTGCAGGAGCAGGGGGAGAACTCCTACGTGCCGTACATGCTGGCCCTGCGCAACCACACCTTCACCGAGAACATCAAGCCCTCCACCACCTACCTGGTGTGGGTCCGCTGCATCTTCAACAAGCTGCTGCTCGGGCCCTTTGCCGACGTGCTGGTGTGCCGCACGTAGCGAGGCCCCCCAGCTCCGTGGCCCCGCGCCCGCTGTGCCCCGTGGCGGCTTCCGGGAATTGTGTGTGTGTGTGTGTGTGTGTGTGTATTTATTGAGCAGGCCTGCCCTGGGCCTGTGCCCCCGTGTCTTCTCACTGCCTCTGGGGCGTGGGGTTTGCAGCACTCCCCTGTGCCCTGCTGTGGTGGGACACCCCCCTCCTTCACCCCCAGCCCCTTCTCCCTCCTGAGCGTCCATTCCCCTGGAGAAGGTCCTTAAGGGAGGAGAAGGAAGGTAAGAATCCCCCAGGAACCTCTTGGGCCGAGTGATCATGCTGTTCCTTACTGCGTCTTTCTGGCTGCTGCCCAGGTTGGAAATGGCAAGTAGTCACGGTGGTTTGGGCAAGTGGTTCATCAGCTTCCATCACTGTAAAATCCACCTGCATCCATTAAATGATTGTTAACATCTTAGTCAAGTCTTTTTATTAGACAGTAGGATGTGGAGCCCCCTTTTTTTTTTTTTTTTAATCCTCACCCTTTCATTGATTTTGAGAGAGAGGAAGAGAAACATTCATATGAAAGAAACATATATCACTTAGCTCCCATTTGTGCTCCAACTGGGGATTGAACCCACAACCGAGCTATGTGCCCCGATAGGGAATTGAACCCACACCCTTTGGGTGCATGGGACGACGCTCCAACCAACGGAGCCACCTGACCAGAGCAATTCTGATCCTAATTGTTCCAGCAAAACTGGGTTTAATCAACAGAGGAGATTTGGACCCTCACACTGCCTCATGGCAGAACTGGCTGCAGTGAGTGCCTGAGAGAGGCACTGTCATCTCTGGTAGAACTGGAGCACAGGTGGTCTCCTCTTGAGAGAGATGCCCTTTTTAAAATGCATGTTTTTGTATTGATTTCGGAGAGGAAAGGAGAGAAAGAAACATCAGTGATGAGAAAGAATCATTGATCGACTGCCTCCTCTGCATTACCTTCCCCCCCCCCCCCCCTTGGAATCAAGCCTGCAACCCAGGCATGTGCCCTCACTGGGAATCAAACCATGACCTCCTGGTTCATAGGTTGACACCCAACAACTTAGCCACACTGGCTTGGCTGGGAGATGCCCTTTAATCCTGATTGTCAACCAAGGGGATGTGGCATCCACATGAAAAAGTTCCATTCAACCAGAAATCTCAGACACTGCTGTTGGGGGGCGGGGAGGGAAGGAGGGTAAAAATGGTGCAACCATGTGGCAAAGCATTTGGCAGTTCCCAGTAAAGATGAGCACACATCTCAGCTACCACATATCTCAGCAATTCCACTTCTAGATAGACTAGTATACCCATAAGGATGCCAGTCTCTTCAAGAAGATGTGTATAAAATATTCCCAGCTCTGACCAGACAAAAACTAAACAACCCCAGGGGCCATCGGCGGGTGAATTCACGCAGAGGACACAGCCATTGAAGAATGAACTGTGGGGATGTGCAACAGTGTAAACCTCACAGACATAGATGTCGGACCCAAAAGAATATATGAATTCGTTATTATGAACTTCGTTATATGAACTCCCAGGACAGGAAAACAAGTCTGGGGCAACAGGTCAGCGCCGTGGTCCTGGAAAGGGGTCAAGACTGGAGATACAGGGGAACTTGGGAATGTTGATCAGGGTTGTGGTTCCACAGCAGCTGTCCACGCAGGCAACCATCTGCTTATACTTGAGACCTAGTGCACTTGACACACTTCATACACACACGTTACACCTCAGTGAAACAGGAAAATCCCATGTGTGTCTCCTCCAGCTCCCTGGCAATTAGGCTGCCACGTCCATCCCCCAACCCCCAGCGCAGCTCCCCCAAGGAGGTGCCCACAGGCTAGAAGCTCAGGGTGGCAGAAGGAGCTCCACGAATGGCTCGCTGGTGCAGTGAATCAGTGGGTGTCCAGTTCCCCTTTCCCAGATTTGAAGTCCTGCCTTACGTGAAACGTAGTCCTGGCATTTTTTTTTTTTCTCTTAAGAGATGTTTAGTTAATTTATGGTGAAACACACATCTTCTGTGTAGAGTCCCATGGGTTTACAGATACATCCACCCATGTGTGCTCATCCTGCATGGTGAGGATTAATCTATGACCCCCGTATTTGTGCTTTTCACACTTCAGAAATTTAGTAGGCAAGAATTATTTCTTTGTTGTTATATAGGAATTATTGGGGCGGGGGTGTGTTTTGCTTTGTTTTTGTTACTCCTCACCCAAGGATGTTTTTCCATTGATAGAGAGAGTGGAGGGGAGGCAGAGCGACAGAGAAACATCAATGTGAGAGAGACACATCGATTGGTTGCCTCCCACATGTGGCCCTACCATGGCTAGGGAGGGATCAAGCCTGCAGTCAAGGTATGTGCGCTTGACGGGAATCGAACCAGGACCCTTCAGTTCATGGGCCAATGCTCTATCCACTAAGCCAAACCAGCCAGGACTACAGGAATTATTCAAGTGCATTTAACATGAAGCATATTATTTCTCAGTGCTAGTTTGTTTTAACTCTATGTCTTAGGAGATTAAAAACGGCAGTGAAGTAAGTGGAAGCTCACAGACATGCTCCCAGGACCAAACTGGAATTGTAACAAAATACACACACACACACACACAAAACAAAAAACAAACAAAAAAAACACCCTAAATAATCAAATGAAGACTAGCTGGAGAGAACCCTGATAACCGAGGACAGAAAGTGGAGATTGCATAGAGACTAATAGGAAGGGTGGAGGTGAGAAAGGAATGGCTGGGCTCCCACAGACAGCAGCTGAAGTTCTGGAGAGAGATCTCGGCAGTGGGGGGGTTGCCATTGTAAATTCTGGGATCTAATCCCCAAGCTGGGCCTCCCAGCAGAGCACCAGCACTGAGAAAGGTGCCCGATAACACCTGGCTGAGAAAAGCAGCAGGGTTGCTGTCTGCCTGGGAGAGATTATTGGAAATGCAGGGACCCTCTTAAAGGGCCAACACACAAAATTTCAAACTCAGCCACTCACCTTGTGCTTTGGCAGTGGGAGGGCAAAGTTGAATCAACCCTATTAGGAAATTCCTTGCCCTACCCTGGAGTTCTGAGGTTCATCAAGAGACTAACAATTAGCCTCCAGGCAGAAGCAGCTGCTCCACCCTGTTGGAAAACCTCTCACCCCACCTTTGGGCAATTGCTTGAGGCTACTCCAGACTCAATCTGGTCTGCAGACCGACTGTAAACAGAGGCAGTTCTCTGGAGGCTTTGAGTCTGCCTGATCTAATTAGTCAGAAACAGCAGTTTGGGTCCCCACCACAGACGCCATCTTGGACTTCTCAGCAAGGAGAATAACCCTACAACTAAATGAATAGAGAACAACAACAACAACAACAACAACAACAAAAAAGCCCAGAGGAAGTAGAAGGAAATAATAAATATCAGAGCAGAAATAAATGAGATTAAAAACAAACAAACAAAAAAACAGTTCAAAAGATCAATAAATCCATGAGCTGATTCTTTGAAAAGATAAACAAGACTGATGAACCCCCTAACCAGACTCATCAAGAAACAAAGAGAGAGGGCCCAATTAGATAAAAATCAGAAATGAAAGAGGTGATATAACAGCAGACACCACAGAAATACAAAGGATTGTAAGCAAATGCTATGCACAATTACATGCCAACAAATTGGACAACCTGGGTGAAATAGACTAATTCCTACAAACATACAATCTTCCAAAACTCCATCAGGAAGAATCAGAGAATCTGAGTAGGCCAAAAACTAATGAAATTGAAGCAGTAATTAAAAATCTTCCAGCAAACAAAAGTCCTGGATTTATAGGTGAATCTTGCCAAACACTCAAAGGAGAACTAACACCCATCCTCCTCAAACTATTCAAAAAAATTCAAGAGGAAGGAACACTTCCAAGCTCCTTATAAAGCCAAAATTATCCTAATTCTAAAACAGGATAAAGACACTACAAAAAAAGAAAATTACAGGCCAATATCCCTAATGAACACAGATGCTAAAATCCTCAACAAAATACTAGTATTAGCAAATTGAATCCAGCAATATATTAAAAAGATCATATACCACATCACATAAAAGATAAAAACCACATGATCATATCAATAGATGCAGAAAAAGCATTTGAGAAAATCCAGCACCTTTTTTTTTTTAATGGAAAAACTCTCAGTAAAGTGGGAATAAAGAGATCATACCTCAACATAATAAAGGCCATATAGGGCAAACCTACAGCAAACATAATACTCAATGGGCAAAAACTGAAAGTGTTTCCCTTAAGAACAGGAACAAGACAAGAATGCCCACTTTCACCACTCTTATTCAACACTAGAGGTCCAGTGCATAACATTCATGCAAGGGTAGGGTCCCTAGGCCTGGCTAGCAATCAGGGCCAATCTGCAGGGTGATTGGGGACCCCCACTGGCACCCACCTTGGCTGGCCTGAGGCCTTCGGTCTTGGGGCAGCTTCTGTGTTGAGCATCTGTCCCCCTGGTGGTCAGTGTATATCATAGCAACCAGTGGTTCCACTGGTCATCCCGCCATTTGGTCTATTTGCATATTAGGCTTTTATTATTTAGGAAGTACTGTAAGTCCTAGCCACAGCAATCAGACAAAAAGAAGAGATAAAAGGCATCCAAAGTGGAAGGAGAAAGTAAAACTCATTATTTGCAGATGACATGATACTGTATATAGAAAACCCTAGAACCCACCAGAAACTACTAGATTTAATAAATGAATTTGGCAAGGTAGCAGAATACAAAATCAACATCCACAAATTGATAGCATTTTTATATACCAATAATAAACTCTCAGAGAAACTAAAAAAGCAATCCCATTTACCATTATAACAATGAAAAAAATAAGACACCTAAAAATAAACTTAACCAAGGAGGTAAAAGACCTGTACTTGGAAAACTATAGGACATTGAAAAAAGAAATAGAGGAAAATACAAACAAATGGAAGCATATACCATATTCATGGATTGAAGAATTAACATCATTAAAATATCTATACTACTCAAAGCAATCTACAGATTCAACACAATCCCTATTAAAATACCAAAGGCATACTTCACAGAGCTAGAACAAATACTTTAAAAATTTATATGGAACTATAAAAGACCCTGAATAGTTGCAGCAATCTTGGGCAAGAAGAACAAAGTAGGAGTATTGTGATACCAAATATCAAACTATACTACAAAACCATCATAACCAAAACAGCCTAGTACTGCATAAGAACAGGCATATAGACCAGTGGATCAGAACAGAGACCACAGAAATTAACCCACACCATATGGTGAATTAATATTTGACAAAGCAAGAACATACAATGGAGTAAAGACAGTCTCTTCAACATATGGTACCGGGAAAACTGGACAGACACATGCAAAAAGATGAAACTAGACCACCAGCTTACATCATACCCAAGAATAAACTCAAGATGAGTAAAAGACTTAAATGTAAAGCATAAAACCATAACAATCTTAAAGGAGAACATAGGCAGTAAAATCTCAGACATTTCACGTAGCAATCTGTTTACAAATATATTTCCTAGGGATAAGGAACCCACTGTTTGGGAGAACATATTTGCCATTATGATACATTTGATAAGGGGTTAAGATCCAAAATATATAAAGTACTCATACAACTCAACAAAAGGAAGACAAACAATCCAATTTTAAAAAATGGGCAGAAGACCTGAATAGACATTTCTCCAAAGAGGACATACAAATGGTCAAGAGACATATGAAAAAATGCTCAAAGTCACTTATCATCAGAGGTATGCAAATTAAAACCACAGTGACTGTCAGAATGGCTATCACAAAAACTCAACAAACAAATGCTGGCGAGGATGTAAAAAAAAAAAAGGGTGTTCCTGTATGCTAGTATACTGCTGGTGGGAATGCAGACTGGTGCAGCCACCATGGAAAACAGTATGGAGTTTCCTCAAAAAATTAAAAATGGCACTTCTGTTTGACCCAGTGTTCCCAGATATACTTCTGGGAGTATATCCTAAAAACCCCAAAACACAAATCAGAAAGAATATACGCACCCCTGTGTTCATAGCAGAGTTATTTACAATAGCTAAGTTTGGGAAACAGCCCAAGTGCCCATCAGTAGATGAGTGGATAAAAAAGCTGTGGGACATTTACATTGTGGAATACTATGCAGTTATAAAAAATAATAATAATAAAAATAAAAAAGAGAGATCTCTTATTCTTTGGGACAGCATGGATGGATCTGAAAAATATTATGCCATGTGAAATAAGCCAAACTGAGAAAGACAAATATCACAGGATCTCACTTAACTGTGGAATCCAATGAACAAAATGAATTGACCAACAAAATAAAACCCAAATCATGGCGGCATGGCACAGACTGGCACCCCCTGATGTGGAGGTGGAGGGACGAGAAGAGAGAAACCAAAGAACTTATATACTTATATGCCCGTGGACACAGGCAATAGGGTAGTAAAGACCTGGAAGCGGGGCGAATAAGGTTGGGGGAGAGGGAAAAGGGGGGAGGGAGTGGGAGATATCTGTAATATTACCAACAACAAAAAAATATGTAAAAAATAAATAAATCTTTGTCTTAACAAGTCGGCCCATCAACAATTCAGGTGCCAGTTGGGGCAAGAGAACAAGAGCTGGGAGCTGGGCTGCGCAGGAAGCACCCGGATCACACCTCCCATGGCTGCCTTCTCCACCTGTGAGGAAGCCTTGTTTGTAGCCAGGCCCCAGCACAGCACCCCCCGCAATCATATGCCACCACCTCCCAGGTTCCTGTGGACTCTGCCGTCTCCTCCCTCAGGCCGCCGGGCTGAACAGTCCAGCACTTGCCCCATCACCGGGCCCATCATCTTCCACGTCCCAGACCCACGACCCCTCCTGCTGCTTTGTGACAAAGGCTGCACTCGGTCTCAGCTCATGTGTGGAACCTGAGTTTCTGCCTGGAGGCGCCTTCCGCTCTGGTTAACTTCCTGAGACTCAGTGCCTTCCCTTATCGGTTGGATGAAACCAGAAGTCCCAGAGGTTACCCCGGCTTTCCCACTCACCCCCGGAAAGCTTCCAGCCCCCATCCCCAAAATGCCTCCTCCCCATTGAAGAAGCCTCGGGCCAGAGCAGGGGAAGGTTCAAGGGGCAGAAAGGCCAGTGTCCTTGCCCACAGCAGCGGGCCTGCAGGCAGTGCCTTACCTGAGCTGGCAGGCGAGCCTCGGGGATTCGGATGTGTGTAGGGGGTGGGGGACATCCAAAAGCCCAGGCTGAGGGGAAATGCCTCAGGATGTCAGGGGTCTCTGTTCCCACACTCCCTGCACCCCCTGTGCCCCCACCCCCAACCCAGGCAGAGCTCTCTGACCTCTGGGCCACAGCTGGAGCCTCAGTTACAGGGACCTCGCTTTCCAAACGAAATGCCAAGACACGTGCTCTGACAACCAGACGGCGTGTGGAAACCCGGCCTGTCTCCAAACATCTGGAACATGTGGCCACCACAGCACACGGCCGCTAATTCCTTCCAAATTGTGCATTCTCTGGGGAAATTTGCTCAAAAAGATATACTGAATGAATGAGAGAAGGGAGGGACAGGGGAAAGAAGAGAAGGAGAGAGGGAGGGAGGAAGGGAGGGACGGAGGGACAGAGGGATGGAGGGAGAAAGGCCCATGACCTTGAGCCAAGTGACCCCCTGCCTGAGCCTCAGTTTCCTTTCCTATCAAATGGGAGCAATAAGCCTTGGAGTTGCATTGCCATAAGGAGCATAGGCAAAGCTCTTGGCACAGTGGAGGCCACTGTCCGTGCTCAGGTCATGCCAGGTGGTGCTCCCCAGGTTCGCCGGCAGGCTCTGCCATCTCTATGCACCTCGGGGACTCACTCCCTGCCCAGCTGAAGGCCTTCACCTGTAGCAGAGGCCAGCGGGGATTGTGGTAGGCATTCCGGAATTCACGGTGTGGCTCTCAGCACTGCACCTGGCTGGTGATAAATGAGCTATTGTGGCTCCGGAATCCATCCCTGAACCCCGGAGGCAGCTGTGATTCAGAAGCCTGAGTCTTTCAGGTGGAAAAGCACCAGGTGTTATGCCATCCCCGCAGCCGGGCCTGAGGCTACACCCGGTGCCTGAAGTGTCTGAGGTGAAGGGCCAATACCGCAGCATGGGACATGCGAGGCTTCGACCCCGTGGAAAAGCTTTTGACGGGCGGAGCTTGGGGGCTGCTGGAGTTGCACCTGAGACCGGTGAGCCTGTTAGGATCATCAGCCTCTCCCGCTGGGAGACGCCAGCATTTTCCCTGGAACAGCCTTTTTGGGGTGCGGTGCCAAGGAACCAAGGAACGGGGTCAGGCCTGCTGTGAGGTCAGCCGGGCAGCACAGTGGCCAGTGATTGCGATGGCCTCACCGGAGACGGTTGGCCGGCCTCTTTCTGAAGATCCATCAGCCTGCCACTGAGCCAACATCCTTCCCACCCTCACCCGCACCCTCACCCTCCTCACCCTCCCCACCCTCCTCACCCTCCTCACCCCTGCACTGCAGCCCCATGGCAGCTCCTGTTCTGAAGCCCCTGAGGGAATGTCCTGATCCGCCCTCCCCAGCAGTTTGCTGCAGCTGGCACATCTCCTCACTCCAGGGAGCGGCTGGGGGGGGGGGGGGGTAACAGGGCCAGCGGCACGCCCCACCCCGAGGCAGTGAGGGCTTTTTGAAAAGGATAAAACGCAGATGAAGTTTCAAGTCTGCAGAAAAGACGCGGATCAGACTGAGCAGACGTTAGCGAGCAAAGAGCAATGGCGGGGAGCCAGCGGCCTGTGAGTGTGCTTGGCTGGCGGCTCGGCGCGCAGCTCCACATTCCAGGCACCAGCCCTGCCCCGTCAGCAGCTCTGCATCCAGAAGGCTAAAGGGAGAGGAGCTGCAGATGGCTGGCCAGGGCGGGGCGTGCGTCTGTGCGTGGTGGTCCTGGGCTCAGTAGTCAGCACAGCTCCTGCCTGGGTATGAGTTCTGGCCCCCCATCTACAAGCTGGTGACCCCGAACAAGTCACCCAACTCCTCTCTGCCTCATCTATAACACGGAGATAAAATCACAATCACAGCAACCCATCAGCTTGTGGGGAGGTTAAATGCTTTAAGCCACGTAAACCATGGTCCCAGCGCCTGCCTGGTATATGGTCACCGCTGGTTAAATGTCAGTGGTTTTTAGAGCGGGTGCTCAGTAAACACTTGTCAAGTGTTGACCTCACACCTGAACCCACAGCTCCTGCATTCAAGTCCTGACCTCTGAAAGGCAAAACTAAAAACAATTTAAAGCATAGATATAGATGATAGAGATAGAGATAGATATATAGATATAGATATAGAAACATATATTTAAAGACTTTCTGAAGCAGAAGGTGGAGTCTGAAGGGAGACCTGCTGAGGAACAGCACGTGAGTAGCCTGTGCCCCCAAATCCGAGCTATTAACAGCCGCGGAGTAGCCAAGGTGGGGGCTGAGCTTAACCCTGGAGTACTGTGGACCTGGGCAGAGCCCCTGCCCCCTCTCTCCACCCCTCCCCCCGGGGGAAGAGGCTGGTGTTGAGGGGAGTGCCCGGAGATGGTGATTTCCTGGGTGCGCTAGACCTGGAGAGGTGGACCCTGCCCTGCAGGGCCACAGGCAGCTGGCATGCACTGGGCAGGCGGGGCAGGGCCGTAGAGGGTCTGCCCACAGTCCCTCTTTCTGAGCTGAGCAGACCTGCTCCCATCAGGACACAAAAGTGATTTGCTAGAAGCCTGGGGCCTTGCTCACGCACAGGAAGATTCTGGCTTGGTATCTTGGTGTAGACAGGACTCTACACACACACACACACACACACACACACACACACACACACACACACACCCCTCACACAGACCAGCCAACCCACCCATGTGCTGGGCGCATTTCCCCTCCTTTCCCAGGCAGCCACCCAGACCTATTTCCATGCAAAGGAAACCTGCTCGGGGATGGAGCTCAGCCCGCCTCCCGGAAGGGCCCTGGCGGGCCGCCTCCCCCTGGATGACCCTCTAACTCTAAGCCTCTTGGTCACGTGGTGTGAAAAGAAAGAAACGGAGACGAGTGCCCTCACTCTGCTTTGGCAATGACATGTTCCCCCACACTCCTCTCTCCTTACCACTTTCTAGGGTGACAGAGTCTCGCTCCCACCTCCGGCTGAATGCAGGTGCACCAGGCAGGAGGGAGGGAAGGGGGGCTCCAGATGGAAGGCAGCACGGGGCAGTTAGATGGACACTGTGGAGTCCGGGAGGGGCACACCCCTGGATAAGGGCTTCCTGGGGAAGAGCTGAGAAGGAAAGGGGAGGAGACAATGCAAGACGTCAACAGCAGACAAATGCATCATGACTGTAAGAATACCTGAACCTTTGGAAGCTGAACTCCCCCTTCCAAAGGCAGGGCTGCGTCCTTGTGCCCTGAGGATGCCAGGCATCACAGTTGCTTGTAGTGTCTCCCCGCTCTCCTCCCACCCTCCCTCCCCCAGGGCCCCTCTTCCGCAGCGGAAGCTCCTTAAGACTGTGGTAAAAGATCTACAGCCATGGTGGGCAAACTGAGGCTCGCGAACCACATGTGGCTCTTTGGCCCCTTGAGTGTGGCTCTTCCACAAAATACCACGGCCTGGGCGAGTCTATGTTGAAGAAGTGGCGTTAGAAAAAGTTTAAGTTTAAATAATTCGGCTCTCCAAAGAAATGTCGATCGTTGTCCTGTTGATATTTGGCTCTGCTGACTGAGTTTGCCGACCACTGGTCTAGAGAAAGGCACAGGGCCCACCCAGGTGGTGTGATGGGGAGCGCTAGCAAACCTTTGAGAGACACGATTCCTACTTAACGTGTTCCAGGACACTAAAGATGAAACATTCTGAATCCATTTCATGAGATCTGCTTCATTTAAAAAATAAGACGGCCATTGCCAAAACCGGTTTGGCTCAGTGGCTAAAGCGTCGGCCTGCGAACTGAAGGGTCCCAGGTTCGATTCCGGTCGAGGGCATGTACCTTGGTTGCGGGCACATCCCCAGTGGGGAGTGTGCAGGAGGCAGCTGATCGATGTTTCTAACTCTCTTTCCCTCTCTCTTCCTCTCTGTAAAAAAAATCAATAAAATATATTTTTAAATAATAATAATAATAGTAATAATAATAAGATGGCCATGGAGCGCTCAGAAAAGGGAAACTTTAGGCCGCATGTGACTGTATCTGCAATGATTCTACCCCGTGGTTCCTGAAAGACTACCACACCGCAGCCCAGCGGGTTAATTCTAGGGGTTGTAACTACGGTTTGGCCTCCGATGAGGAGAGAGAGAACGGAGATGGCGGTGGAGGTAAACCCCGGTGCTCCTGCCTCCCACAACCACATCACACCTACAACAGAAAGACACAACCAGCAGCACCCAAACGGCCTGGCAGCTGCAGGACAGAAGTTCTGCTAGAGAAGGAAGGAGGAAAAGCACCTTGAGACGGCCCCAGGAGAGGGTAGCTTCCGGAGGCCCGGAGGGGCGCTGTGCTTGTAATCAGGAGGGAGATGGTCTCTGCAGAGGCCGCCCGGAGGAGCAAGGGGTCCCAGCCCCACACCAGACCCCCAGCCCAGGGTCCCAGAGCTGGGAAGAGAAGTCCCTGTAACTTCGGGCCATAAAAACCATCGGGGATTATGGCTGAGTGACAACTGAGGCTGCTGGAATCCCAAGGCCCGGCCCGCGCACAAACTTACATGATCCCGCTCCTTCTGAGCTCGGGCGCCTGGGGACCCAGACACACACAGGCAGGAACTGGATGGCGGGGCATCGAGGCAGGAACTCAGGGGTGCTTTCTCCCAGATAGGGGTGTTCGCGGGGGTCACTGTTCTTGTGCTGGGACCTCCCCTGTGGTAGGGCTGACCTGAGCGGCAGCCATACCGGTTTCCATCAGCGTGGCCCGCACTGTTTGTTCCGCCCTGGTGATTCCCTGAGACCCCGCCCCATCCAATTTGCTGCCCCACCTGGATCAGGCTTCAGACTTTGCCAAAATCTCTGAAACAAGCTGCAGCTGGTGATCACGTGCCCCAAACCTATCAATAAAAGGCAGAGACCCGGCTCTAGCACCAGCTGGCCTTGCTTCACAGCTGGGCCTCACAGCCAGTCGGCCTGGAGGTCAACTCCTCCCGGAGACGCCAATAGCAATCAAGGCTCAACTGCAAGACTGTGCACACAACCAAGACCGGTTTGGCTCAGTGGATAGAGCATCGGTCTGCGGACTGAAAGGTCCCAGGTTCGATTCTGGTCAAGGGCATGTACATTGGTTGCGGGCACATCCCCGGTGGGGGGTGTGCAGGAGGCAGCTGGTCGATATTTCTCTCTCATCGACATTTCTAGCTCTCTATCCCTCTCTCTTCCTCTCTGTGGAAAATCAATAAAATATATTTAAAAAAAAAAAAAGTAAGCAAACTACTGGGTACAGAATTCAAAACCAGTTATAAGGTTCCTCAAGCCTCTTCATGAGAGCTTCAAAGGACTTAGTGAGACTTTCAAATATCTTAGTGGTTTGAGAGTGAATGTAAATTCTAGAATAAAGCACAGAAGATTACTTCAAGGATCTTGCAATAGTGACAGCCTTTCTCAGAAGGCATGAAACTCAAGAGTACTCCAAGCAAAAGGAAAATAGATTTGACTCCATGAAAATTAAAATTTTCTACTTGGCAAAAGGCACCACAAACAAAGTCAAGAGACAAGTGACAAGCTAGAACAAAATATTTACAACATAACTGAAGGGGGAAAGATTGATTATGCTAATTAGATTCAAAGATCTAACAAATAAACAAGAACAAACATCTCAAGAGAAAAAGGAGCTCACAGAAAATCAAATACAAATAACTATTAAATAATTGGAAAGATAACCTCATTAGTGATTAAGGAAATGCAGTTTTAGAAGTAGGATTCCCTGCCTGGCTAGTGTGGCTCAAAGGTTGAGCATTGATCTATGAACTACAGTTTGATTCCTAGTCAGGGCACATGCCCGGGTTGTGGGCTCAATCCCCAGTATGGGCATGCAGGAGGCAGCCAAACAATGATTCTCTCATTGATGTTTCTCTCTCTCTCTCTCTCTCTCTCTCTCTCCCTTCTCTTCCTCTCTGAAATCAATAAAAATACATATATTTTTTTAAATTATAAAAGTAGGTTTTCCTATCAGTTGAATAAAAACAAAGTTTGAGCATAGCAAGTGTTGGTGAGGTGGTAGGAAGACATTCAGTCTCTTCCCCTCCCTTACCCGCAAGGCTCCCGCCCCCCACCCTCCCTCTTCCTCTCCCCTCCCCCCACTGCTGGTTGGAGTATAACTTGATACCCCCATTTTGGAGGGAAATTTGGCAGTTTCCCTCAAAATAATAAATGCTCATACATGCCCTTTGATGCAGAAATCCATTTATGCAAATATAGCTAGCAGAAATAATTACACACCATGCAAAAATGTTCATGACAGCACTGTTACTGATTGGTGAAAAGCTGGAGCCGCCTAGTGTTCATCCTAATGAGAATAGCTAAGTAAAACATGGCACATCCCTGCCGTGGAATTCCGTGTAATCATTAATATGACCTGATGGGTGGTACAGAATGTAGAAAATAGAGTCAAGTAAAAGCAGTGAGCTGACAAACTTAGATGATCCTATCGTATATAATAAAAGCCTAATATGCGAAGTGTCTGAGCATATTATATAGCAAGCGGTTGAGTGGCCTTAGCATATCTTTAGCATATTACACTTTGATTGGTTGAACGGCTGACTGGACAACTGGATACTTACCATATTAGGCTTTTTTTTTTAAAACATATTTTATTGATTTTGTACAGAGAAGAAGGGAGAGAGATAGAGAGTTAGAAACATCGATGAGAAAGTCATCGATCAGCTGCCTCTTGCACACCCCCTACTGGGGATATGCCCGCAACTAAGGTACATGCCCTTGACCGGAATCGAACCCGGGACCCCTCAGTCCCCAAGCCGACGCTCTATCCATTGAGCCAAACCGGTCTCTGCTAGGCTTTTGTTATATAGGATTTGTATGCAGTGTGAGTGTAAATAAAAATACAAACATACACATCTGTAGGGAATTTCATGTTTTATCTTAAGTGCTTCTATTAGTTATGATTTTGGTTTTGGTGAGCATATATTACTTTTATAATCCTTAAACCAAAAGCATAACTGAATAAGAATTGAACATTTAACGCCTATAAAGACAAAATGTTTGTGTTTCATTTCTTAGATCTGAGTGGACTTTCAGCCCCAGGCAGTTCTAAGCAATGAGTATAACCCATGAAGACCCTTTATCTCATATATGTATGCGAGCATGTACACATGCAACATACAATCTACATACATCTACGCACACTCATACCTACAGTCACACACTTGTCCAGCTCTGCATATGCATGTGGGATGCATAATTTTACAGTATATGGAACAGTTCATAGAACATGCTTGAATGTCTTTACTGGTGCAAGGAAGTACATACCATTGCCGAGAAGGCAGAAAAGAATGTGGTGAGATTGAAAGCCCAGCAACCTTACCACGTCCACGCAGGTGGCACAGCCCATGGCATCCATGCTGCCCTCTGGCTCTGGCTTTTTCCATTTGTTTTCAAGATGGGCGAACCCAAGGACATGTAGCCATCAGCATGGGTGCTCACCCAATCAGGTCATGCTAGGAGCCCCCCAACAGCGAGGCGAGAGCCCTCCTGGGCAGAGTGGGGTTCATGGGTCCTCGTCCCTGAAGACTGTCAGGTTGTGCTTCCAGATGTGTCCCAGAAGGACCTGCCCTCGCCAGTCCAGGGTCTGGAGAGTCTGCTCCAGGCCCCGGCTCCCGCCATGGCTTTCCCAGAACACCGGGTCCACCTGCAGGGACTTGAGCAGCATATTCTGTAGACACCCTGACTGGAGAACCTTCACCACGGACTCGGGAAACCTGGACGAAAGTGCCCGAAGGTCAGCAGAGAAAGGAAAAGCAAAAGTGATCTCAGGGAGTTTCTGAGCAAGGAGAAGCCGGAAGGTCAGAACTTGCACAGCCGGGAACCCTGGTCCCAAGGGCCGCAGCCTGGATGACTTGTTACTGGGGACTCTTCCACGCTGAGCTGTGAGAGCAGGCAGGGATGAAGCTTTCAGGTGGTCCCTTCCCACAGAGAAGCCAGGCCAGTCAACTCTGCCCTCTCGGAGACAATGCCTGCTGCTCTGCTGGCAAAGGCCAGAGAGTCCTAGGAAGGCTGAGCTGCCTGCCAAGACTGAGCAGGAAGAAGGCTTCCAGGCTACCAGGCTACCCTTAGCCAGGGTAAAGGAAGGACTAGCCTGCCTCTACCCCAGCAGGGCAGCGGATGTGCTGTGGGCCAGGAGGCTCTCTGGATACTGAGGGTGGGGCACTCCATCCAGGAGTTGAAGGGCCTGCTGGCTGTATACCTCTCAGCTTTCCCAGGTCTCCACGCCCCTCCCAAGGCTCAGCTCTACCAGCTTTGGTCTGATGGCAGACTGTGGACTTCTCCAGAGCCCCGATTTAAGGGCCCAGGGTCTCCAGCAGGACCATCAAGCCTCAGTCCCTCAAACCTCCACCCAACACCTTTGACCCTCACCTGTCTATGCCCTGCAGCAGCCGGAAGTTCAGCCTGTCCTCAGGGTGCTGAAGGTTGCCGGCGTTATCGATGTAGACCAGGTGAGATGGATCGCTGCTCCGGACCTCAGGGGAGAAGATGGGCAGAGGCAGAGATGGGGGAGGGTGTAGCCTAGCTGGCGCCCAGGGACTATGGCAGGGTGAAGGCACTGGGGGGCCCGGAGCTGTTAGTCCCACTACCCACCTGCTCCTTGCCAGATGGTCCCCAGGTGCTGAGCAGTCAGCTGACCCTGCTGACACTGCTCAGTGCATTCTGAGCATCATCTCAGTGAGCCCTCCCAGCAACCTGAAAAGGGGGCCACCAGTGTGAGCCCCGTTTTACAGAAACAGGCACAGAGAAGTTAAGTACTTTGCACAAGGCCCCACTGCTAATAAATAGCTGGCTGGTTCAAACACGGGCCAGGCCACAGCGCCATCCTGTGGAATTTCGAGGCAGAGGGACTGAGTCCTGCTCTGGTGGCCAGAGGGCTGAGGAGCATGGGTGAGCATGGGGCAGGTGCACAGGTAAGCTGCCCGCAGGACTGCAGGATGGATGGCCCAAGTATAGGCTCACACAAACCCCCGCCCAACACCTGTGCCCACTTTTACATATTAGTCAAACCAAGGGTTTTGCTACTAAAAGGAACGGGATCGGGAACCCCTGGACCACACGATCCCAGAACCTCATAACAGCATCTTCGGAAGGAGGCAGGAAGACCGGAGTCTGGGTGATGAGGGACATACCAGGATGTGGACCAGTCGCAGCTCGCCCGGGTTTGTGCATTTCTCTCGGAGCCCCTCTTCCACACAGGGCTCCGAGGGCTCAGGTTCGAAGCCACAGCAGTAACGATCCAGGCGGTCATGGACCTGTGGGGACACCCCTCCTCTGAGGGCAGATGGCACAGCACCCAGGCCGCCTGGCCCCTGAGCCACACGCTGGGGGCAGTCCTCCGTGGCCCTGTAGCTGGCCTCCGGCTCCTAATGGGGCTTCTGCCTGGCCTTCTGGCCGGCGGCCCACTCTGCACACTGAGCTCAGGCCAGCAGGGATGGCCAGTCACACACACCATACATCCACAGCTGCTCCTGCGCTCTGGCTGAGATCTCAGGGTCTGATGCTGAGCGTGTGTCCACTTGGGAGGGAGGCCACCTGTGGCTCCAGGCCATTCTGTGCAGATTTCAACTAGCTGCAGCGTTTATTTCCAGAGAAAGCTACAAGGAATACTGGCCCGTGTGACATGTGTATCGCTGGCTTCCCCAGACCTTCACCCGTTTAGTGTTTAACAGGAAGGGTGTGGCCGGGCCCAGCCGCCAGTTTGATTATTGAGTCACACCATCTGTTATTTTTTTCCATTAAGAGAAATTCCGTTAAACAACAGCAGACTAGCAGCCAACAAAACCAAGTTCAAATTTCATTTCCACAGCCCTTCAGGGTTGGATTCTTTTTCCCCTTTTTGAAAAAATGAGGAGCTACCAAAAAAAAAAAAAAAAAATCTTTCGCTGTTCTAATTTTCTGACCAACCTACCAATGTTGCATCATCATGATGTGAACTGAAGTTTTTGTTTAATTGAAAAGCCGTTTGCAAAGCCCTTACTCTGTGCCACGTACCACTCTGAGTGCTTTACACACCATTAACCCCTCCTAGCAGCCAGGAGGTCAACCTGTTATTATCCCCATTTCAAGGATGGGGAAACTGAGCCATGGGTAATGTGTGATGTCTGACAGTGTGCAAGTGGTGGAGTCTAGACCAGGCAGTCTGGCTCTGACGGCTGAGTTAGACTGTGGCAGGCACCTGTTTTCTGGCATCCGTTGATGGCAAACGTGTAGATGTGGTTCAAGCTGATCCCAGCATCCAACACATGATGCAGCCCCGCCAGGGACTTAGCCGAAGTTTTGGGGTGGAAGAATGAATGGATGACGTGCATGCTGGCTGGCAGCAGGAAATATCTAGAGGGGGCTTCACATGAGGACTGTGATCACAGAAAGCCTGCCTATCACCCCATCTCCCAGCCCAGGGCACCATCACCACAAAGCTTCAGGGGAGGCCTGGCTCTGTGGTCTCCAAACAGGACAATACACTGCAGACTTCTAGGAGGGATACCAGGCCCAGCTGGGGAGGAGGCTCAGTCTAGAGGGAGCCCAGCACAGGGCACGAGGGGTGGCCAAGTCCTCTAACTGACACACCAGGCTCCTAGGCCGGAATGGGTTCTTCAACCAGGGCCTGACGTGGGTCTGGTGGATTCCAGAAGAACCATTGGCTGTCCCTAATGGCCCACGCCCCTCTCCCCCCATCCCCGACCTGCACCCATTAAAATATGAATCCTCCACAGCAAAAACTGTAGAACTTGTCCCAAGTCTTGCAGAAACAAGTCACAGTTGTCATGCCATTAATTATTACCATCGCTCTGGAGGCACCAGCAACGTCATGAGGTAGGAGAAAGAAAGAAGAGGTGATTGGAAGATATTCATTACAGATAAAATGATGGCGAACTTGGAAAGCCAAGGACAAAGCAAACATCTGTTAGCAGGTGGCCAGTAACCAAACTAATACACAAAAATAATAGCCTCCACACAGACCAAGAACTATCAGCCAGAACCTATAAAGGAGGAGAAAGGTCACATTTTCAATGGCCACCGAAGACGAAATACCCAGGAATAACCAAACATAAAACCGAGGACCCAGCTGAAGGAAACAACAAGATGCTTTTGGGAACGTGAATAAAGGGAGAGACATATCCGACTCTTGGCTGGGAGACTACATTTTAGAGTGTCAATTATTTCTGTTTTAGTTCACACAAACTTAATTTGATTCCAATAAAATCCCAAAAGACTTGGGAAGGAGAAGGAAGTAATAAGCTGACTCTTAAGTTTCATGAGAATAGTATGTATGGATATGGGGAAAATTATAAGAAAGAGCAATGAGTAAGACCACACCCTGCTAGTTAGTAACATAAATTATGAAGCACAGTAATTAAAACAGTGTGATTCTGGCATATAAATAGACCCTTTCCTGGAACCGAAAAGAGTCCAGAAATAGACCTACATACATGTGGAAACTGGCAACATTGCAGACTGGGAGAAAAGATGGATTATTCAGCAAATGATGCTGGGACATTTGGGTTGCCATTTGAGGGGGGGGGAGGGAATCACCATTTTGTACCTTATCTTTTGCTCCAAGTAACTTCCAGATGGGTCAAAGATATATGAAAACACATGGGAAAACTTTCAAAACAGCCTGGAAATGAGGACGGCCATCTATAATAACAAAAGCATAATATGCTAATTAGACCAGACATCCTTCTGGATGTCCTTCCTTCCACACAAAACTGTAGCGGGTGGGGGCTGAAGCAGAGGCGGCAGAGCCCCTGGGAGCTGCCGCAGCCTGCTGAGGCCGGGGCCAAGGCCCTTGCACAAAGTTTGAAATATAATATACTAACCTAGAAGTCATAAAAGAACAGCTCAATAAATATACCAATTTTAAAATTTTCTGCACGGCAGTGTCTGGGAACCCTATGGATTGTATGTGTGGGTGTGTGGCTACAGCACATGTGAGCTTATAAGGTGCATGTATGAGTGCGCATTTGTTTGAGATGTTGTGACTGATTTGATGATGGTCCAACAGGTATTTTCTCCTCTCTGCCTTCAGCTCTGGGCAGGGTTGACAATGGGCGTGGCCATTCACTTGCTTTGGCCAAAGGAGTATGAGTCGAGGCCTTAAACGTGCTCCTGCAGTTTGGTTGAGCTCTTGGGCTCGTACCCTCCCCCGTGAGAGGGTTGCCCAGGTGGTACTGCTCCAGAATGAGAAGTGAAGAGCAGCCCTGAACGCACCCACACGTTCAACTGTGCCCCACTGACCCACGGACCCTGCAGCAAGACACGGAGAGCTGGTGTGTGAAGCTGCTGAGCTTGGGCGAGTTTTGTTACACAGCGTGATCGCTACAATCACTAATTCAGAGTGCTATGTGGGATCTGAAAAGCACAGGACTTGCGAGGGCATAGAAATATGTATGTGTGCAATTCTTGCGTGTCCAGGTAAACGGTATGCTGTGATACACACTCACAGAAAAATGAGGGTTTGTACGGGATCCAACAGAACAAAGGAGCAAGCATACCACAAAATGGGCTGCATGTGGAGTCTGTTCCCAACTCCCGGTCAGAAGGCACTTCCACGGCCCCGCCTCTCTCCACTTGCCCGCGGTTTCTAGGAAGGCAGCATCAGCCAGAAAGAGGCACTGACCGGACCAGTCTTCAGCACACCAGGGAAAAGGCGGCACACGGCCAGCCCAGTCGCATCTGACCACACACCCAACCTGTGTGTGCTTTGGCGGCCGAGACTTCCATCCCCACAGCGGGCCTTGGCAGCGGAGGGAGGTCCCACACCGCAGCCCAGGGCACAGACAGAGGGCCTCTGTGCGGAGCGGAAAGCTGCCTGTGCACCTCAGCTGGACCGGGGCTTTGCGCGGAGGTGCCCCGATCTCAAGGGCACCCTGCAAAGGTCCCCTTTTCCTGCCCTCAGTCACGGCTGAGTGACTGGTGATGCTGATTGAGAGGGAGAGCTCTGGAGTCAGACCGTCCAGGCTGCGTCTCCGCTCCGCCAGCCGTGACCTTGGGCAAGTAACGTCATGCTCTGGGCCTCCGTTTCTCCACTCTAACAGAGATAAATGTGGCATCTCACCCATAAGCTTTCCATGAAGACTGGATGAATCCATTTCTGACAAGTGTCAGGGGCAGGGCCTGCTCATTCTTAAGTGTGTGCCTCCCCCAGGCACTGCCTTACGTACATTTCACAAAGGACCTCCTGTGCAGAGACCTCGCAAGTCAGTGTTATCATCTGGGACAGACGGAGCGAGACAAGGATTCGAGTGAAAGCAGTTGATCTGTGAACTAATCCCAAAACCAAGCAGAGATAAGACCCAGGGAGGCCAGCAGCAACCACTGCGGGTACCTGGGGGGCAATCCCGTGGGCAGCTCTGAGAAACATGGACTGTGCACCACAGAGCGACCCCACAGCAGACAGGAAATAGCTGATGGCCGCAGTCCCCCAGTTACCCCTGTGCCCTGATGGGGGTCCCCAGAAACTCCAGGCTACCTGCTGGCATAACAGGGACCTCAGCTGCCCTGTGGCTTCCTTCTCTCTTCAGTGCCCAGGCTTGACCTGTATCACTCATCTCTCTCTCTCTCTCTCTCTCTCTCTCTCTAAATTACGCAGCCATGCTGAGTCACAAATATAATGTTATACACAGTCGTGTGCTGGTAAATGTTTGGGAGGAGGGGGTATGGGAGGAGGGGGCCCATAGCAGCACGTGCTGACTCTCACGGTGTGAATGGCCCCACCCTAGCCAATCCGAGCTGCCAACACGCCTGACAGCAGAGCTGACAGGAGACGAACCACCACTACTCAGTATCTCCCAGACACGCCGTAGCCTCAGGAGCACAGATAACAGGGGAAATGTGGCGAGAGAACTAGGAAGTTCTGGGTTCCGAATATCTACTCCCTTTGTGGCTAATTATTAGTTTATATAATTTATTTTTTTTCCTTTTTTGTTTTGTTTTCTAGTTTATAATTAAAGATTTTAAATGCCTGTGTTTCACAACCAGCTCACAAAACTCCTCAGAATGTGAACCATCAGCTCTCATGAGCTGCCACTCGCTATTCCAGCCCTCGGAACTGGATGAATAAGCCCGGAGGCTGGAGAATAACAAAAAGCGGGTGCCTGGTGCTCAAAAGACAAGGCTGAGGGGAGTCACTACCCGCCCCCACTTCTGCTGCCCTCCAGGACTCAGCCGGCCCCACCTACCTGGAGCAGGAAGTCGAAGAGAGCCAGGCGTGCCCACTCGGCGTGGTGGATGCCCAGGCAGGGCACCCGGCCCGGCTCCCTGCAGCCATGCGCCAGCAGGGCCTGGTACTGCAGCCAGCCCAGGGCCAGCGAGTTCTGGTCATTGTCAGGGTCGCCCAGGTGCTGCACGTCAGGCGCCCACCAGATGACGGGCCTGGTGCCCCCGTCCGTGTAGCGGTAGGGCAGCAGGGGGCTGTGGAAGCGGCGGGCCACGGCCGGCAGGCTCCGGCGCAGCCCCAGCACGCGGTCCACGTGGAAGGCCAGGACCTCGGACAGGTCCCCGGGCCTCTTGATCAGGCCGCAGAGTCCCTGGGAGCAGAGTCCGCTGAGCCCAGGAGATGTGTCCAGATGGGCACCCTCAGCGGAGAAGCCGACCTGCAGCACCTGCCCGTGGCCGGGGACCCTGGCTTTGCCCACCACCTCCCCCTGGGCCAGCAGCCGGAGGATCTGCACATCATGTTCTGTGAACCACGGGGGCACCAGGCCATCGGTCCCCGAGCCGGTCAGCAGCCCAGGAGTCTCGGGGGCACACCACATGGATCCCTGAAGCTCCCCGACAGAGCCAGGCCACCGACGAGTCCCTGTGGCCCGGGTGGGATGCCCTGCTGGCTGCTCACCCGTCAAGGCACTGCTCCCGGCCCCTGGCAGAGCCCTGCTGCTCCCTGGATGGGGCCGCAGGGTCGGGCCAGCAGCAGCTCTCCGGTGCCCTGTGACGGGACTGACCAGGGTGCCCGTGTCACTCTGTGCCTCCCGGATGGGACCATCCTCCCAAGGGGGTCGCAGGTCTTTGGCTCCTGGACTCCTGACCTCATCCTCTTTCAGGGGCACAAGATGCGGGGTCCTGAGTCTTAGATCTCCCAGAGGTGCCAAAGCAATGTCCCTCTTGACCCGCCCCACATGCCTGCTGTCCACTTTCCTCCGGTGGCCTCGCTCCTCTGCACACCCCAGGACGGAACTCGTGGGCAGGGCCCAGCCTCTCCAGAATCGCAGGTTCCTTGTCCACTGCCTCCAGCGAGAACGCAGAGCCTGCGGGGCGTGGGGGGCTGGGGTGCCGGTGACCCCCTGGGGCTCCACGGCGGCTTGAGGCTGTGCGGGGAAACGGGTGACAGCCATCACACACAGGGTCATCAGGAGGCAGAATGCCATGGCCAGCCGCCTCTTTCCACGCAGCTTTCTCCAGACCCAAGGTGCCTGGGGGGGCGGGAAAAAGAAGAAAGTTTGAGACCTGGGGTAACACCAGCCCAACCCACAAAACACTGGGGCTGCGGAAGGGAGGCCCTTCCTGGATCCCTGAGAGGGAAAGGCACAGAGGCCAGCACTCCTGCTTCAAAGCTTGGCTTGCCTGAGTCCAGGGCAGCCTTGGCGATGCCTGCAGGCAGACATGGGCTTCCCCTGAATAAATCGCCATGTGACACTGGTCACCAAGCACCATAGTCTCTTCCACATCTGTCCCCACCGCTGAGGGCCGGCCCTCTCGTGATCTCCCAGAGTCCCAGGGCCACTCTGCGGGCCTCTGCTTCCCACAAAAACCCTCTTCCCTCTCCCAGGGGCACGGGGCTGCTCAGCTACGATGGCTCTGCCCAGCCTCCCTGCAGCCAGGGATGGCCACTTGACTAAGTCCTTGCCCCTGGCAGGAGTCCGTCACTTTTGCCTGCCCCTCTTGTTCAAAAGGAAGTGGGCGGCCAGCCACCAGCTCTGCACCTGTTGGCAAGGACACACCCTGGGGCAGTGATTTTCCACACGTGGTCCCGAGACTATGAGCATCAGCATCGCCTGGGAACTTGACAGAAAGGCAGATTTGCAGGCCCCGACCCAGAACTGCTCCATCAAAACAGCGGCCCAGAAACCTGCGTGTTTACAAGCTCTCCGGGTGCTAATGCTCGGGCACCGTGGAGTCACCAGAAGAAAGGAGCTGGGGACCTGCGGGATCCACGGGAGCAGGGCTGCCAAGAGCCGTCTGAGCCACTGTGCTGAAGTCAGAATTGATTCATCTTATTACCTCGTCAACTTAACGCAGAAGGCGGTTCTTTTTTTAATATGTTGAGAAACCTCCGTGCTGTCTCCCATCGTGGCTGTACCAATTTCTCAATCTACTATAGGTGGTAATTCCTTTTAACATAAAGGAGGTGACTAGACCAGCCGGTATGGCTCAGTGGTGGAGGTCACGGTTCGATTCCCAGTCATTACATATGCCCGGGTTGCAGGTTCGATCCCTAGTAGGGGGTGTGCAGGAGGCAGCCGATCAATGATTCTCTCTCATCGTTGATGTTTCTGTCTCTCTCCCTCTCCCTTCCTCTCTGAAATAAAAAATAAATAGTAAAAAAGGAGGCATTTACGCCACAGCTTGCTTTGGTTGACATGACAACATGTTCCATGGCTGTGTCTATCTCTACCCTTTTCCATGTAAAGTTATTTAGCTGCTACACAATGGCTCACAGAGGGACTGTGCCACAATCTACCCATTCCTCTACAGGCAGGATCATTAGATCATTTCCCATTTCTATTACAGCCAGAACTCAGCACTGAAGATCCTGTCCAGGCAGCTGCGGGGGGGAAATGGTGAGGATTTCTGTAGAGGAGACCTGGAAGGGTGATGTGTGGGGCCCCACTCCTTCCCACTGATGTTCACTTCTCACCGCATGTCGGTGAGCATCTCCTTTCCTCCCCACAAGAACATAAGGAAGTGGAACCACAGATGAGAAAACCGCCACATGCCGAGCGCTGAGCTGTGCCCGGGCTCACACAGCTGGCAAGAGCGCCGATGTCTGACATTAAAACTAAAAGGAGAAATGGCCACGGACAAAGACTCTGGGTGTTGTTTTCTTCCTTCTAAAAAGGAAAGTATGTTTTCAAGTTGGCTTCGTCATCTGTATTCTCAAATTTTTGGATGCCATTGGGGGAAAGAAATCATCTTTTCAAAATGCCTCAAGGAGACAAAACGTTTAGATCCGTCTCTAGGCCTTCTTGGCTCAGACAACCTGGGGGAGTTGGCAAGTGTGCAGCTGTGCTGAGAGAGAGGGAGAGAGAGAGAGAGAGAGATAAAGAGAGAGAGAGAGAGAGAGAGAGAGAGAGAGAGAGAGAGAGAGAGAGGGAGGGAGGGGGACTCAAACGGCCCTGAGCAGATGTCCCCGCCGGGCCACCCAAGGAAAGCTTTGCGGAAAGAAAGGCAGCTTTGATCAGATTAGGAGGAGGGGGATCCTCTGAAGAGAACTATTCAGCTGAGTAATGAAGAGTCCATGAGAGGAAGGAGAAAGGAAATGAACACTAGACTAGAACGTTTACTGGGGGGGACCCAGCAGGACCCGCCCGCCTCAGTGTGTGCCCCGGTCAAACAACAGGGCGGCTTAGTGGTTGGTGAGAGATGGTAACTAGGTTTACAGTGGTGAACACTACGTGGTGTAGACAAGTATTAAATTAAACGGCACCTGAAAACTTACATAACAATAAGGCAAATCAGTTACAGAGAGCAGCGTCCTCCCGCTGACTAACAAGCGTGTGATACAGAAGGGGCTCCGGCTGTGGTGACAGGATGGGGCAGCCTGGTCACAGACAAATCCGTGAACCAGGGGCCCCATAAGATGGGCAGGTGGCACGTGGAGAGGACGCCACGAAGGTCTTCTGAGAAGGACTGGAAGAAAAATCCCAACATGCACCGGGGGCCTTTGCACAGGGACCGTTGGAGAGACAGGACACTTGAAAGAAAGAACTCAAGTACCGTTTGTGCTGCTCCTGCCTCACATCAGAAGGGTCACAGGGAGAGGACCGCCCTTCTGCTTGGGAAATCCCCGCCAGGATCGTGCCTCTCTTGGGGGAACTAGCCGTCCTTCCCCGGACCACCTCCCAGGACACCCTGCTCTAAACCCCTCCCAGGACACCCTGCTCTAAACCCTGCACCACCGGCTGCCGCAGAGGAGCCGCCGGCAGGGACAGAGGCAACGCGGCTTTTCTCAACGCCCAGATGTCAAAAAAAGATGGCCAGACCTGGGCCGGGAAGGACGGGACAGCGTGCTGGGCAGCGACGGGGGTTCTTAAGGACAGAACAACGTCCTTCTTCAAAGTGAAAATCTCTTTTCATCTCCTCCTCCCCCTTCCCGCACTGCCCCTGCCAACGCTATCCTTGGCACCGCGGAGGAAAAGCAGTTTGAACAGGCAAAGACGCCACAGATATTTGGCCTTGGGGGTTGATGGCAGAGGCGGGGCTGAAGGTCCGGGGCAGGGTAACTGGCAGTTCCGCTGGGTTCAGCTTTCCATCTCCTTTCTCCCCACGCGATGCGACCCTCCCTGGCTGTCTGGCTGGGTCCCAGCATAACTTCAGGGCCACGGTCACCTGGGGACGCGATGGACACTTCCTCGTTGCACAGATGGCAACGGCGGGTGTGGGGGATGTTCACGGAGACCACGTGACATCGTAGAAAGCAATGGCTCTCCTGTCAGGGGGAGAAGAGAGATGGAGAGAGCCCCAGGGAACGCCAGCTAGGAAAACAAGAAAGAGAAGGACGTCACATTGAGAGATCGCGGAAATCGGATCCAGAGTGAATTCTCCACACCCTCCCGAGAATTTAAGAAAAGCAACTCGAGAAATTATTCCAGCAAAGGCTCAGCCAAAGTAAAAATGATCTCTTCACAAACAGCACTAGGAATGGAAACGTTAGCTCTCTCAGCCCGCTGTGCTGCCTTTCCCGTAGAACCTGACCTGCTCTGAGGCGCTCTCGCCCTTGGGGACTGGGACACAGAAGCCAGGGCTGGAGGAGAGGAGGGCGGGACTGGGCAGAGGTACCCACTTTTGAGTCGAGCTCTATAAGACTCAGTTCAGACTTCTGGCTCCCAGGACTGTCAGAGGACAAATTCCTGTTATTTTAAGCCATCGAGTTCATAGTCATTGTTAGACCAGCAATAGGAGACGACTGGCCACATAAATTTGAATAGTACTGGTGACCCAGAGTCCCCCAGCACTGGGCTGTAATGGCCTGTCCCCTTATTTCTTCTCCTCCTCTAATTTCTCAGAGGCTCCTGGCAGAATGAGGCATTCCTGGAAGTCGGCAGCTGCACTTCGCACCCCCTTCTCCCCTCCCCCCCACACTCCTGGAATCTCAGCTCTCCTCTTTCAAAAGGGGTGAAGGCAGTCCATCGCGTTTCCCCGTCTCTGCTCTGTCTTGAGTAAATAAGCAAGCACTGTCTCCCCGTCCGTACACTTGGCAAGGGCTGCGGGAGCACACTGACACAGACCGGTATTTCATGGCTCTGGCTCCGGCCCCTCTGCGGGGCCTTCTGCCCTGGCCCAGCTGGATGGGGCCACGCGCTGCTTGGGTTAAGTTGCATCAGTGTCAGGAGGAATGGTCCCTGACCCTAGACCGTACATCACCAGGTTCCACCAAGGAAAGGATTCAGGAGGGTTACACGCGGCTCCTCGGTGGCATGAAGTGTAGGTGGTCCAGTGCTGGACCCTCTCCCTCCTGGGACAGGCATCTCCTGGTTCGGCGGTGCCATGGGGTCCAAAAGAATGAGGTTTTTCCTTTCCAGTCTTTAAGACAATGGTAATCTGAGTTCAGGAAATGGGTTCAGGGCAAGACTTTAAAAGGCAAACTAGCCAGGAAGAAAAATTAGTCTCCAGTGTCTTCCAGACCGCATCCTGCCCCAAACACAATGGAAGCCAAATTGTCCTTCACTGCAGCCACTCGTTGGATGACCTGACAGTGGGTCTCCTGGGCACAGCACGCTAAACCAACTAGTGTGAGAAGGAATGGAATTAAAGGATGATCATGCTTTTCCTGTGTGCATTCCTGAGGCCCTCGGCTCCCCAGACATGTTCCAGGAGCGTTATGGGGGGTTAGACCGAGGAAATGTCTGTCTTCTGACAGCCTGGGGCCTGTGAGAGGGCAGGTGCTGGTCTGGGGAAGGCACCAGTGTGCCCCAGGTTGGTCCAGGACTCAGAGAGCATGTTGGCAGGGAGGTGTGGTGATCTCAAAATGCAGCAACAGCCCTAGCTGGCTTGGCCCAGTGGATAGAGCGTCGGCCTGCAGACTACATGATCCCAGTTAGATTCCAGTCAAGGGCATATGCCCAGGTTGTGGGATAGATCCCCAGGGTGGGGCATGTAGGAGGCAGCCAGTCAATGATTCTCTCTCATCACTGGTGCTTTTATCTCTCTCTCTCTCCCTTCTCCCTTCTTCTCTGAAATCAATAAAAGAATTTTATCTTATTTTTTTAATGCAGAAACAGGCACACTGTTTTCCAAACTGGCCTCACCCCAGGTGGCATCTTCCAAGTAAAGCCCCTGCACAGGGATCCTCGACTGAAGGTCGGCTTCCGGGGAAGCCAGCAGAAGCTGTCACCTTCCAGGGCAGTCATGAGAGTTAAATGAGTTAATATGTCCAGTGCTGACAGTTACTCCAGACTCAGAGCAGACGCTCAGTAAACGACATCTAGAAGGAGGTGAAGGTTCCTCCTGGGACCCTAGAGATGGGCCTGGGAATCCTTTATTCCCTAGACAGGAGGGAGTTAACCATTGTGCTCTTTGTCTCTCTCTCCTCCCTTTCCCCCTCCCCATTTACTGGTTGTGGGGCTCCAGTCTCCACGCTGATTATACGTTGGGGCAGCCCAGCTGGCCCCAAGAACCCGCTCCATACCCATGACTGAATCACCATCTTGTTCCAGCGCACAGAGCAGCAGTGTGGGGATGCCACAGAGAGCAGGAATTCTGGAGACCCTGTCATTTGTTGGAGATTTTCTCTGGTTGCCTCTGATTAGCAGCCTTACATTGTGGTCTCGGGTTTGGGGCGGGAGGGAGTGGAAACGGCTGCTGAAAAAAAGTTGCGCATGTTCCCTCTGGGCTGTTCCAGCCTTCCAGAGACTTCTGCTCTCTGGCCTCTCGGGTCCTGCTAACACGCCTGTGGCTCGGGCCTACATCCCTCATCAAGGAAACGCCGCGTTTCCGTCAGAAATCTGTGCCCACAAAGGGGGGACTCTTCTTCAACCAAGATTAGGGCTCCCCCAAATCTTATGGTCAAGAACCCTGAAGTACACTCTGTAAGTGTCTAACCGCCCTGTTGTACACTCGAAACTACTATCATGTTGTATCCCAACTGGAAAGTGTTTTTTTTAAAGATGGAACCCTTGAACTAGGCACACGTCTATATCTATCACTCAATTACATCTTTCTCTAGCTCACCATTGCAGGGATGGTCCTCATGGCTGATAGAAAGGCAGTCCGTTTATAGCACACATTCCCCCAGTCCAGAGCCCCTTTTCCTGGGAGCTAACCCCAACTCATGCTCCCCTGCACGATCCTACTAACTGTCCGAGAGGCCCCGCTGCTGCATCTTCAGCCATGTCTGTTGTCCAGGGGCCATGTCATCCCAGCTCCCGTTCATTGAGTACTTACTACCGTGTTTCCCCGAAAATGAGACATCCTCCGAAAATAAGACCTACTTATAGGTTTCCTTCTGAGTAAAATATAAGGCATCCCCCTGCCCCCGAAAATAAGGCCCCCCTTAGGCTAAACGTGAGAGATTTGGTCCACTGATTCTGAAAGAAATGGAGTCACAAGAAATTCACCAGGAAATTCAGGAGCTGGATTGTTAGGATGATGTTCCAGAAGATGATGACATGATTGTCATTGAATAAATGAGTCAATTCTTGATACTGTAGGATTCACAGTTTGTCTGGTTTGTGTTGACAACTATCGTACTACCGTACCGTATACAGGTAATACATTTCCTTTATTTACATTTAACAATAAATGTGTACCGAATTCTTCTTCATGGAAAAATAAGACATCCCCTGAAAATAAGACCTAGCGCATCTTTGGGAGCAAAAATTAATATAAGACACTGTCTTATTTTCGGGGAAACGGTATGTGCCGACGAGGCGCTTTATGCTCATTGCAGCATGGGACACCCCCCCACCCCACAAGAGGGCAGTGTTATCTTCATGGGGAAGGGGGCGGGGGGGGGGGGGGGGGTCCTGCGGCTGCCAGGTTAAAGGTTCACTGACTTATCCGAGGTAGGAAGCAGCTTGAATCCAGTTCAGATGACCACTCACCTCTGAAGTGTTCATGCTTTAAAACTGTACCGAGTCAGGTGCCGGGACAATTACAGTTTAAACCCAGTCACCCTGGGCCACTGCCAGGGAGATGCGTGAGTGTGAACCTTTCCTGACTGCCACTGAAGTGACTAAACAGGGTGGCACTGCCCAGTGAGCCACCCGTTCCCCCTTCCCCCTCAAAGAGAAGATTCTAACTCAAGTTGCAAGAGAAAATGCTCTGAAAGAAAGAAATACAATAGCACCTTTGTAGTTGCAATGGGATCTCTAAGGCACCGGAGAAGTGGGGGTGGTCGGGGCTGGGGATAGAGAGAACTCGCTGGGCGAGCTAACTCAGACCAGAACCTGCAGGCCGTGGCTGGGTATGCGGGGAGAGGGGGAAGGCTGTGGGGAGGATGGGGGGGGGGGATGTGAGTGCTGTCCAGGAGGCCACCCACTGCCAACGGCCAGTTCCTGCGCCAGGGTCCAGGTCCCCCAGGAGGTGCACACTGAGCGTCTGTGTGGACAGACAACAGAGCCACTCTGTCCAGGAGAAAGAGGCCTGTGTGTCCCGCCCACCCCCCTCCCAGCCCAGGGATGGACATCCAAATGGCCCATTCACGGGCATTCCAGCCTCCGGTCCTCATACCAGCTGCAGTTTCCCTTCCACTGGACCCAGGCGACCTGACAGTGCGACCCGAAGTCCCACCCAGTCTGGCTTCTGTCCTTCCACACACCAAACACTCCTACTTCGGAGGAGGCTGCTCTGTGGTCATTTGATTACCCCTGAGGCCTGACTTCATTCATCTCCTCCAGGGAAACGAATGAAACGGATGAAGGCAGCTGTGGATCCTGCACTTTTTGAAATCGTGACCCTCTGATCAAGTTACAGGTTTGGATCTTCCCTTTCCACTCAAACATGTCACCATGCATTTAAAAGTCCTAAAGCGACTGAAACCGGTTTTGCTCAGTGGTTAGAGTGTCGGTCTGCAGACTGAAAGGTCCCAGGTTCGATTCCGGTCAAGGGCATGTACCTTGGTTGCGGGCACATCCCCAGTGCGGGGTGTGCAGGAGGCAGCTGATTGGTGTTTCTCATCGATGTTTCTAACTCTATCCCTCTCCCTTTCTCTCTGTAAAAAAAAAAAAAAATCAGTAAAATATATTTTTAAAAATAAATAAATAAAAGACCTAAAGCCACTTTTTAAGTCCTTGACAGAATGTCTTCAGAATCCCCCAGCTCCGGGGGCACTGAAATCACCGCACAGCACCGGTGCAAAGCCAGTCTGGACAGAGGCAAGGCCAGCGCCGGACAAGCCCAGTCTGCCCCGCCGATGTGCTCCTGGCAGGAGCGTAGGACCCACCGTCGGCCTTCACCGGGCAGGACAGCGGGAAATGTCCCTGCTCTGCGGAGACCCGGCTCAGAGCTCTGCCCAGTGCAGCTGCTCAGGCCGGGAGGACACCTGTCTGCCCCGGGGCAGGTGCCCACAGACGGGGGCTGGTCCTTTCTGTCCAAGTCTCACTCTCCTCACCTCCCACCCACACAGCTCCGGCTCCGGCTTGCTCCTTTTTTCTCTCCCATCCTGTCTTTTAGCCTAGCCCTGCTGCTGTCTTTGCCCAGATTTTTGGCTGATGGTGTTTCTGGAAAAATCCCTACCTGACTTGGCTCCTAAACATGGAGCCGAGAACCTGCTGCCCAGCCAAGAGGGAAGGATCTGAATTCTCCAGATGGTTCTGCAGAGACTGTTTGCTCACTGCAAGCAAACACCCTCGAAAGCCAAGCAAAATCTGCCCACAAGTAAACAGCACGTGACACAGCCCCTTCCCACCGCCACTTAGCAGAAACCCAAGCCCACGGCCGGCCGTTGGGGAAGCTGGGTTAGGTGAGGGGGGCTGCTACAGCCCCTAACCACCCTCCCGCAGGGGCGGTCAGCTGGGCCTGTGGCCAGGAGGACGGACCCGGCGTGGCTGTGCTGGCTGGCAGAGGGCACCAGGGTCGGCGGCAAAGTGGCCAGGGCAACCTAACACTTTGTTTGGCAGCGACATCCATCCATCTTACAAGTACAAAGGCAGGACCCATTCAGAGGATGAAGGGAGAAATGTCAAAACTTAAGGATGGCACATATTTATCTGTTTTATAGAATTAAAATGATTGGTACCGTTTTCAAATAAGTGGCTTCGATATCATGGTTACTTCTAAGTGTGACTAAAGGACCCATAGGATAAATAAAAGTGAAGATGAAGAGAGAGGAAGAAGGCAGGTACATAAGGAGAGGCCTGTACACCCAGATGCCTGAGCAAGAAACTGAAGTCACTCCTGCCCTGCCCTCAGGCCCCCATCCGAGGTCACCAAGGGCTGGAAGTTCTGCCCACATACCCCCTCCCAGCTGCTCCCTCTCAGGGAGATGCAGGGCCCGTTCCTCCATCCTGTCCACCAGGATCACAACTGATTCCCCTCCACTCCACTCCCTGCACCACCCCAACTGCTGTCTAAAGTGCAAATACAACTTCGCCTCTCCAGGCGCGCCCCCCCCCGCCCCCCCCCCTCTCTCTCTCTCCTCTCTACCAATTCCTGGCTAGGTTGGGAGACTACTAGTGCCTCCAGCCCCATTTCTAGGAGGTTCCCCCAACTCCCTCCCAGACAACTTTTGACAGATCACTTTTGCCTCTAGGGCTTTGCACATGCGGTTCCTTCTGCTAGGTTGCCTTCCCTCTTTTTGTTGTTTTATAATTTTTTAATTTAGGTTCAGTAAAAGTAAAAACTTTCATGTGCACTTCTATGAGTCTTAACACATGTATAGACTGACCACTGCCACCAACCAGCATGTCACAGTTCCATTGCCCCAAAGGCTCCCTGGACAGCCCTGTGGTCCCATCCTACACTTTCCTCTTCCAGATGTCACATAAACAGAATCACCCTGTGCGGAACCCCTGGACTGAGCTCTTCCCCTCAGCATGATGCCTCTGAGAGTCACCCACGCACAGTACCTTCCTCTTACTGCTAAGCCCGTGGCATAGATGGGTCACAGTGTGTTTCTCCAGTCCACAGCTGAGGGACCTCTGGGGTGTTTCCAGCTTGGGGAAGTGATAGATAAAGCCACTACAAACATTTGGATCCAGGTTCTTGAATAGACATGTTTCCATTCTTCCTGGGAAAATACATGGGATTGCTGGGCACACAGTAAGTGTATGTTCACCTCCAGAAGGAACTGACAAACTGCTTCCCACATGGCTGCAAGGCTGTGCGTGCCACTGAGCGTTCCTGTTGCTCCGCATTCCAGTCAGCACCTCATACTCTCAGGGCGTTTGTGTATGTAGCTATTCCAGTGCATGTGTCACGGCTTTTCTTTTCTTCACTTGGCAAAATGCAGGCTATCCTGAGACACTCCCTGTCCCCGGTCCTGGAGCCTTTCGGGCCCCCTCACTCCTCTGGCTGGGGGCATCCAGCAAGAGGATCCCCCTTCTCATCAGAGCACGCAGCTCATGGGAAGCCCAAACACTTCTTTGGGCTTCCCGCTCCCCTGAACCTACTACCTGCTCCGCCCCACATACACATGCACACAGGTGCACACACACAGGCACACATAAGCAGCATCACTGACTGCATACGCCCTGGGAGGCGGGGGCAGGGTCTGTGTTATTTTTGGTTGTATCTTCTACCCTAGCACAATGTCTGATTTAGAGCAGGCATTTTTGGATGGATGGATGGATGGATGGATGAGAAGGCAGCAGGGAGCAAGAGGGAGCGCAGATATGCACTCATGCAGACTGTGAATTCCCCTTTCGAGGCCTAGATGTGCTACTCAGGAGTTCCAAAGCCACTGAGAGTAAGACTCACACCCTGCTCAAGGAGACACGTGTTCATCCAAACCAGGCAAGACTTGGAGACCAGCACGAGTTCCCCACTGTTTCCTCATCCCCCTGCACCCCACACCCCCTCCCTTCCTTCCACTCTCACCCCTTCACCCTGAATTCACCAGCTGCTACTTACAGCACCTCCTAGCTTCCTCTCCGTGGCACTTCTGGAGCCACCAGGCCAGCCCTCGGGAGCATGGCCGGACCCCAGGCCACTTCCAAGACCAGGTGCCTGTGCTTGTGTGCAGGACACGGGGGTCCACACAGAGAAGGGCAGCCCAGAGTCACCCACAAACCACCGCTGCTGCATCCTCACTACGCTGTCCATATAATAAATGTACGTGTTAATTTAAATATGTAAATATTAGCGTTACATATTAATTTAAATATGTAAATCGAAAACTGTAGACAGGGGCCAGAGTAGACACATCCAACAATACAGGGACAGTGCCCCCCATGGCCCAGATGGAAACACATTAGCAGTCACATAAAAGGCAGCTCAGGAGGCTCAGCACCGGGGCCTCAAGGAGACCTGTTTGCACGTTGGTACTGTGCACGGAGAGGGAGGGCTGGAGCTCCCGGCCTCCTCCCAGGGGGTTGTCAGCATCTTTGCGGGCCCCCTGAAGCACATTTCTCCTCCTGGCCCCTCAAACAGCCAAGGCACTCATTTCTCTGTGAGTCCAATCCACCCTCCACCCCCACTTCCAATGCACGGTGTTAGGACCAACTCCTGCTTGATGTGATTGGGCCGGGGGATGGTTAAAGCCCTCTGCTCCCAGCCAGCCCCGTGCTCCCCGGGCTAACAGGAGCAGCAGGAGCTGCAGGTGAGGCGGGTGACCACGCAGAGAGGGGATCCGGTTCCTCAGGGCTCAGCCTGGATTGCCAGTTCGGATTCCAAAACTGGTCTAACTTCTTGAGGGACTCAAATGCCACGTTAGACCCCAGGGGCTGCCGCTGAGTGGGGGCTGCCTGAGCACGGAGGCCCAGGGAACAAAGACAGGGCCAACCTCTCCACACACTGGGCGTGTCCCGCCCGGTGAGCGATTTAAAGGAGCAAGAACACTGTTTTAGAGTAGGAACTGACTGCACCGCATCCACACTTACAGAAGAGTCCCAGAGCACCCCCTGACAGGTACTGCATGAAATGCGGGGTGACGTCCATGGCGTCTGTTTTATTTGACCGTTTGCTTTCGGCCCTGACCGGAGGAAACCCCGTTTTTGGTAAAACCTTGGTAAAACCCTCATTCTTCTTCTAGCACCGTTGGGGGCACCGAGTGTTTTCGCTTCTATGATTCCATGTGCTCCTTGTAACAACCGGTTTTATAGACGAGGGGTCTGAGATTCAGAACACGAGAGTGCTTGCTCAGAGCCACCCAGCAGCCGAGGCCAGCACAAACCCCCTTCTGACCCAGTCCCTCTGCCTTTCCCCACCGCTCCCAGCTGCACCCAGTGCCTCAGGCATGTGGAGAGGCCGCTGTGTCTGTGAGGGGACCTGCACACTGACGGGGCGAGGAGAGGAAGAACCTTCCTGAGCCTCCAGCTCCTGTTGACCAGCTCTGGGCCTCCAGTGCCAACACTGCCAGGACACCCTGGCACAGCGGAGCTGTTCTCCCAGAGACCCTCCATCCCACGTGGAATCCCTAAAGCCTTTCTAAAATCCAGGCCCACAGCTACACTCCCTGCGCTCCAGGGTGCTCTCTGCGCATGGGCGTGGGGGAGGGTCACAGAAGCAGCCAGGAGAGCCATCCCAGGGACTGAACCCCCACAGGGCCGGTCAGTGGACTGTGGGAGGCTGTGGGGTGGGACCTGCAGGTAGCTTCTACCTGGAACAGAGCTCACAAGCAGCCACCCAGGGGAAGAAGACCCTTTCCCAAAGCTGCAGGGGCTGCAGCTAAGCTGCCTCGGTCATGTTCTCAGAGGTCTGACATCTTTTCTGCTTGCTGGCGTCTGAGCTGCGTCACTGGAAGAGGGCTTTCCCATGGTCCCCAGCACATGAATGACATCCCAGACTGGCCTGCGCTCCCACACCTGCTCTGTGGAACTGGGAGGTGGGGCGGGGTGGGAGCCAGGCATTGGAACCTGACCAGGGCCAATGTGATTTTATGGCAATACACGTAAGGCATTACTTTTTAATATTCAAACGTGCCTAAGCTACAGAATATAAAATTCACATGCATTTTCCAGTGGAATAAAACGACTTTAAGGGGTCTCACACATTGAGACTGCCATGGATGCCTGCCAGAACCTTCTCCTCTCCAGGCCTATGGACTGGATGGAGTTTGTGCAGAAAGGAGAGGTTATGGAATGTGCGGGCGCACAATGAAAGCCCAGCACCACGGTCTCCCCACCAAGGGAGGCAGCAAAGCTGAGTGCCCCCGTCCGAGGTGCAGAAAGGAAAGGCGCGACTGCCCCCGTGGAACCTGCAGGTCGACCTGCGCAGGTTCCCCACGCCCACAGGGGTGCACGCTGCATGTGGCCACCTGTGTGGGAGTTCGCCCCACCCTCCCACCGTGCTCCCCTCCTGCGATTCCTACCATGTCCCCCACGATGGCTGGACCCACTCCTCCGTGCTCAGTCGGCTCACCAGCTCATCCTGCCACCCCGGCCGCCCTGGCACAGTGGCTTGCCAGGCTTCCCTGGACGTGGGTTTCCAGGACCAAAGGTCCACAGCTTCCCAGCAGCCAGGTGGCCCCTGGACAACTCCTGGGTGTGCGACGTGCGCTGGAATGCTCGCCGGTGGAGTTGATAGAGGAGGTCTGGGCAAATGCACGTGGGATCTGCGGGTCTGGGGGAGCGCTCTGCAGCCTCAAGCCTCCGCAATCTGCTAGGAACGTTTGCCGAGTTTGCAAAGTCCCTGCGGCAAGTCCTGGCCCAGCCTCTTCACTTCCCCGAAAGCGCGGAAGGGGGAGCTCCTTTCACAATAAAAGCCCTGCCTGGGGCAGCTGCAGCTGCCTAAATCGGGGGCCCAGGTGCTGAAGGCACTGTCCCGCCATCCGAGGGCTGATAAGCCAGGGCAGGAGGAGGGGCCGGGGGCGCATAGCGCAGGGCCTGGGCGCATAGCCCATCCCGCCTCCAAGGTGTGCAGATGCGCTTCAAGCCGGCAATCTGGAGTGACCTGCTGGGCATCGCCAAAACCATGGTTCTCCTCTCCCCTGGGAACCCTGGGAGAGAGAAGCCCCTTTACAGGCATCTCATAGCCCCTTTAGGGCCATAGAGTAAATGACTGATAGCCACCCCTCCCGGACAGCATCCTCCTCCACAGAGCCCTGCCTGTGACTGAATCAACAGGTCTACCCGCGGGCCTTTGCTGTGCACTGTTCATTTTTATTTTTTTAAATATATTTTATTAATCTTTTACAGAGAGGAAGAGAGAGGAATAGAGAGTTAGAAACATCAATGAGAAAGAAACATCTATCAGCTGCCTCTTGCACACCCCCTACTGGGGATGTGCCCGCAACCAAGGTACATGCCCTTGACCGGAATCGAACCTGGGACCTTTCAGTCTGCAAGCCGTCGCTTTATCCACTGAGCCACACCGGTTTCAGCCGTACTGTTTCATTTGCTGTCCCCCGGCTTCCTTGCTCTCCGAGCATGCAATCCAGGGAACACCTGCCACCCACCCTGCTTGGTATTGAATGTCATAACAAGCATGAGGTACCACCGTGTTGGAAAAGACTCTGGCTAACTACTCCAGTTAAATATCCACGTGCTGTGACCCAGCAAACCACACCTGTCCCCAACAGAACTGCCTTCAGATGTGCGCCAAAAGCCAGGTAACAAGAATGCCCGTGGCAGCATTATTCTCAGTGAATAATCCCAAACTGGGAACAATCCAAATATTCAAGAGATATGAGTGAATACGTCAACCAAAAGACATGTACTTTTTTCACAATAGCCCCAAATCTGAAGTCACCCAAATGTCCATCAGCCAGTAGTAGATCCACTCAATGGAACAGCAATCAGTGATGTGAAAAGGTCTCTGCTACATGCAACAACATGAATAAATCTCACAGACAAAACGTGCTGAACGCATCTAAACATAAAAGTATACATACTGCCCTATCCGGTTTGGCTCAGTGGATAGAGTATTGGCCTGTGGACTGAAAGGTCCCAGATTCGATTCCGGTCAAGGGCATGTACCTTGGTTGCGGGCACATCCCCAGTAGGGGGTGTGCAGGAGGCAGCTGATAGATGTTTCTCTCTATCCCTCTCCCTTACTCTCTGTAAAAAAAAATCAATAAAATATATATATTTTAAAAAGTAGCCGAAACCAGTTTGGCTCAATGGATAGAGCGTCGGCTTGGGGACTGAAAGGTACCGGGTTCGATTCCGGTCTAGGGCATGTACCTTGGTTGTGGGCATATCCCCAGTAGGGGGTGTGCAAGAGGCAGCTGAATGATGACTCTCTCTCTCTCATCAATGTTTCTAACTCTCTCTCTCCCTTCCTCTCTGTACAAAATCAATAAAATATATATATATTTTAAAAAGTATACATACTGCCCTGCCTGACTTTGCTCAGTGGTTAGTGTTGCAGGTTCAATTTCCAGTCAAGGTATGTGCCTTTGACTGGGAATTGAACCTGCAACACTGTATACAGTGTTGTTCTTGGGTTCGAGTATTAACAGCACATAGTATATATACTAAATTATTTCCTTTGTATGCAGAACAGATAACCCTAACCTCTAGTATGGAGTAGAAATGGTTAACCCTGAGAAGAGGTTGGCTGGTAGGAAGCAGTGGGAAGCCTCCGGTGCTTTCTAGATCCGGGCAGTGGGCACGATACCTCCCACTGTTGGCTTCCACTGAAGACTAACTCGCTATTCACAAGCTTGCTTATTCTCACTTACCAATACACTGTGACCATTTCCATGTCAACAAAAGTAACTCTCTTTTGTGAATTTTAAGTTGCCGTCGCCTTATTTTATGAAACACACTTTTAGGAATCTTGTCTCCCTAAGTTAGCTATAAATGCTGCCAGGGCGGGGCTCCATCTCACAGATCACATGGAGGAGGAGAACTAGGGACCTGTGGGAATAGTCAGACCTGGGTTTAAAACGGAATCTCGCCACTTCGGGCTGTATAACCCGAAAATGTACCCATGCAGCCTGTTTCCTCATCGACAAAATGGGAATAAGGCCTACCTCGTGAAATTGTTTACAAAATTTTAAATAGACAATGAAGGCAAGGAGCTTAACACCTCACAGATGTTCATCAAATGGTAGCTCTTCTCTTCTACCCTCGCCAAGGGCTTGCTCACAGAGCCCTTGAGAAGGCTATGTGCTGGGGGGGTGGAGCGGCAGGAGAGAGGTCACTGAGGGGGAAAGGAGACATATGAATACTTTAAACAATGAAGAATTTAAATTAGAACATAATAATGAAAAAAAAGGCGGGGGGAGAAAAAAACTATGATGATCCCTCACCTTGTTCCTGTACGCAAGCAGCAGTCTAGAGCAGTGTTTCCCAAACTTCTCTCACGATGAGAATCACCTGGTGGAGTTGTTAAACCACAGATTCCTGAATCCCAACTAAGAAGTGCTAAACTAGAATTTTTGGGAATTCTAAGACAGAGCACTAAGTTAAATATACAATTTTACCTATATGTTCCCCAAAATTCTAGTTTAGCACTCCTTAGTTGGGATTCAGGAATCTGTGGTTTAACAACTCCACCAGGTGATTCTCCTCGTGAGAGAAGTTTGGGAAACGCTGGTCTAGAGGATGAATGCAGGGCTGCATCAATTCAACATGTTTCCCAAGGCCAATCACTTCTTCTCCAGGTCCGCCGACACTCTTCGGCGGACTGCAGCCTTTAAGATCTGAAGATGAATTCTGAGGACTCAGGTGATGTGTATCTTGAATGGCTCTCACAGTCACGGACAGTGATCTCCTTGGAGGAAATGCACTGAACTTCACAGCTGGCAGGCAGGATCTGCCCCATCCAGGCCGGTCCCAGATCAAGGGTATACAAGAGAAATGTTTTAAGTGATGTGGATTTGAAGAAGTAAATAGCACCACCATGTGGTCAACATTCCATGTGGAAGTTGTTCTAGGCCTTGATTGGGTCTTGAGTTTTTCCTACCTACCGGTACTAATGTCCCAGCTTCACAAGGGTGGAGACAGAACTCAGAATTATCCTATGACCCACCAAGTACGGGGGGGTAGAGGGGGGCAAGTAGGTTTAAAGTTGTTCATATGGAAAATAATACAGTAATTAATAACTAATAATACAAAAAAATACACTGTTTCGTGTACTCACAACTACAAACTTACTTTTGCCCCACTCTGTATATATCTAGAGTATGTACCCACCAGAAACGAAAACATATGTCTGCATTAAAACCTGTACACTAATGATCATAGCAGCATCCTATATAATAAAAGGGTAATACGCAAACTGACTGAATGGTCGAACAATCTGTTACTATGACGTGCACTGACCACCTGGGGGCAGACACTCAGCGCAGGAGCTGCCCCCTGGTGGTCAGTGTGCTCCCACAAGAGGAGCACTGCTCAGCCAGAAGTCTGGCTCATGGCTGGCGAGTGCAGTGGTGATAGTGGGAGCCTCTCCCACCTCCCCAGCAGCACTAAGGATGTCCGACTGACGGGCCTAAGCCATCAGTCAGACATCCCTTGAAGGCTCCCAGCCTGCGAGAGTGTGCCAGCCGGGCTGAGGAAACACCGTCCCCACCCCCTGCCCAGTGCAGGAATTTCATGCACCAGGCCTCAAGTTATTAATAATGCCCAAACTAATGTCCATCGACTAATAAACGGATAAGCAAAATGTGATATTATCCATCTAATGGGTCTTATTCACACAGAAAAGGAATGGAGCATAACATGTTACAAAATGGAAGAACCTTGAAAACCTGTTAAGTGAAAGCCAGCTGAACATGACCATGTATTATGTGATTCTATTAATATCAAATATCCACAACAAGCAAATCTGTAGAAACAAAGTAAATAGGTGGCTGCCTAAAACTGAATGTAGGGGGGCAAGAGATGGTGATTGCTAATGGATACAGGGTTTCTTTTTTGAAAACAAATATGTTCTAGAAGTAGATTGTAGTAGTGCTAACATGAATCTGAATATACTAAATACCGCTGAATTGTACATCTTGAATGGATGAACTGCATAGTTTGTGAGTTATACCTCAATAAAGCTGTTTTAAAAAGGACATGAAAGCAAGCTTTTGTATATCAGCATGAATAATTTTAATGAGTGAAAAACATGAAATATAGGAAATGCATGTGTGAACAGAACAAGAAAATGCATACTTGACATCATTTCAGATGGCTCTTAAATCAACCCCTTACTCTGAAAAGTGATATTTAAATGTTAGGAATTAAGCCTTTGTCCTGTCTTCCGAGAAGAGATGATTCTGAAGAATTTTTAATTTGATGACATATGACATCATTTTAGCTAAGTACATACATCTTCTTAATTTTGCACTGTATCCTAAAGAGAAGGAAAAACCAAAGTATCTGTAAATTACCTTAAAGTATTTCAATATAAAAAATAGAATTTTAATATATTGTCATGAAAAGCAAAAATAAATTTTTCTATCTGTTCTCTTGGCTAGTGGACAAGATAATACTACTACACTGAGTTTACCAACTTTGTAAAACTGGGGGAAACTGGAAAAAGGGATCACACATAACCAGACAAGTATTTATTATTATTTTTAAAAAATATTTATTGTTGCCAAAACCGGTTTGGCTCAGTGGATAGAGCATCGGCCTGTGGACTCAAGAGGCCTGGGTTCGATTCCAGACAAGGGCATGTATCTTGCTTGCGGACACATCCCCAGTGGAGGATGTGCAGGAAGCAGCTGATCGATGTTTCTCTCTCATGAATGTTTCTAACTCTCTATCCCTCTCTCTTCCTTTCTGTAAAAAATCAATAAAATATATTTTAAAAAATAAAAAAATATTTATTGTTGAAAATATTACATATGTCCCTTCCTCCCTCCCCATTGATGTCCCCAGTCCTCCCCCACACCTGCCCCGGGCCCTCACCACCCTATTATTTGTATCCATGGGTTATGCATATATGCATACAAGCAGACAAGTATTTAGAAAAAAGTTTCTACACATCCCCAGGGATCAAAGCATCTCAGTGCGCGAAACATTCAAGCAGAGTGTTTACTACAGTGTAAAGCTCAAACTCACAGCCAGCGGGCCACGTGCCTCGTTACACGAGTTTGACGTAAACGGATAGGAAGCAATGAATCACAGAGCAGTCAGAGTATGAGCAAGGATCCCAATGTACTTCGTGCTGCTTTTCACAAAGAACACACGTCTTTCATTTGGATGAAATAAAAGCAAAGGAAAAGCACCGCTGGCGAGGGCATCCCTTGCTTAACTCACCTGCAAGGTCTGCTCTCCAATTCAGGGTTCCCTGTGGCTCCATGAAACACGGCTCTTTCCCTTGTTCCAGCTGAGAGATCAGAGCTGGTTTGAAGCTGGGTGGTGCTGCTTGAAGGAAAAGAAACACAAACTGAGCTGTAGCCAGAGGTGAGGAGAGCAATTCTTGGGTGGACTGAGCTAGAGGTACCCTAAATAGCCTCAGGATCATGCTCCCAAGGAAGCCTAGAATACCCTGGGAGGCAAATTTCTATTGAAGGGGAAATGAGATGTCTTACCTTCTCTGCTGGGGGATGGAAAATTCTCACTGGGGAAAACAGACACATGGAGAACTCCCTCAGGGAGACTAAGGCGCTGAGTTCTCTCAAGAGAATCTGGAGGTTCGATATAGGGTGAGGGTACCTCTCTAAGGCAGGGAGGGAGGGGGGCTAGAGTAGCTTTTATGGTGGAAAATGAAGGAAAGCCTTGTAAGTCAAATAGACACCGGGGCTGTCTGTACCTGGCAACTCTTGACACCGGCATTTGGGGTGAGCTAATAGATATAAGAGAGCCCCTCCGCTTCTGAGGCCCAGGCAGAGCCCCGAGGTCGGGGCCTTACCCAGGGCGGCCACGTTGGCGTAGTTGTCCAGCATCACCTCCCTGTACAGGGCCCTCTGCGCGGGGGCCAGGCTGGCCCATTCCTCCGCAGTGAAGTACACGGCCACGTCCTCAAAAGTTGGCAGCTCCTGAAACAACAAGCTCCTGCTCTTCCAGGCCTCAGGGCTTTGGTGACGGTCAACACTGTCAATGAGAGGCCTGGGAAGGGCACCTACACTGGTATGTATTTAGTACTGGCTCCCTCATGTGTCCGGTGAGTTTGGAAGGTGTGGGGAAAGAGGATGCAAATTAAAGGCAGCCAGCCGAAACCGGTTTGGCTCAGAGGATAGAGCGTCGGCCTGTGGACTGAAAGGTCCCAGGTTCGATTCCCGTCAAGGAAGGGCATGTACCTTGGTGGAGGGCACATCTCCAGTAGGGAATATTCAGGAAGCAGCGATTGATGTTTCTCTCTCATCAATGTTTCTAACTCTCTATCTCTCTCCCTTCCTCTCTGTAAAAATATCAATAAAATATTTTTTAAAAATAAAAAATAAAAATAAAGGCAGCCAGAGTTCAGCATACTTGCCCAGTTAAGATCCAAATACATGAGCTTCCAAATATAAGTGACCTCCAAATAGACCACTGTATAGAAGCTGGGCTTGAGCCTGAGTGTGAAATTATATATATAAAAGGAGAACTAACATGGAACTGGATATGGCTGGCATCTTAGCTCTCAGCCCCTCCCCACTCTGTAATACAGTTGTGTGATTATTTGGGTTGCTCATTTTACTGTCATTTCCCAATTCTGCTTTCATCCCAGTTCTTCCCTCATTCTTGTCTCCTTGTCCACTACCCCAGGCACAGAGCTCTCTTATCTTTCAATGACTCCCCACCCCATGCAGAGGGAGTGAGGTTAGAGATCCAATAGGAAAACACTGCTTACTTGGAACAGGCTAGAGAAAAATCTGCTTATCAGAGGACACCACTAAGGGAGTGAAAAAGCAAGCCAAAGGCTGGGAGAAGATATTTCATAACACATACATCTTACAAAGCACTCATATCCATAATACAGACTACAACTAGGAGGAAAAAAATGTCATACGATGTATTAAAAAATGTCGGTTGTGATGGGCTGTTGCTTCCCCTGATTGCCGGGTCACCCCTGAGGGCTCCTGGATGTGAGAGGGGGCAGGCTGGGCTGAGGGACTCCCGCTCCAGCGTATGAATTTTTATGCACCGGGCCTCTAGTAATTATATAATGAAAAAGTACTCGGCAATTAAAAAGGAGTGTTATGTGTAAAGTTCATAAACACATTGGTGAACCAAAAAAAGGCAGATATAAAAGAATATATGTTGAATGATTCCATTTAGATGAAGTTCAGAAACAAATAAAATTAAACTATGGTGGCAGAGGTCAAAATAACAGTCAACTTTGGGGTGGACTGCTTGGGATGACATATGATAGAGCTTGTTGTGGTACTGATAATGTTCTATGTCTTAATATGAGTGATGGTCATACAAGTGAGTATATATATATATATTTATACATACATATATATATTTAAATGTTTCCTTTTAACTGATTTTAGAAAGGGAAGAAGGGAAAGGGGGAGAGAGAAATATCGATTGGCTGCCTCCTGCACATTCCCTACTAGGGACGGAGCCTGCAACCCACCCTGACAAGGAATCAAACAGGCGGTATTTTGGTGCATGCAACTACATTCAACCGAGTCATACTGGCCAGGGCAGGTGTGTGTATTTCTAAAAAGTGAGCTATACAGTTCAGATTTGTATTGAAGATAAATTATACCTCAATGAAAAATGTATATGTTTTATATATACAACTGTATGTTGTATATGTATATGTATGCATGTATACTTATGTATACACAATTTATATAAATGTATATTTTATGTGCATATATAAGCATACACACATATGTAAATATATATGTATATACACATATGTATTCATGTAGAGTCAGAGGAAACCCAGCTCACCTGGGGCCCATCTATTAAGGACTTTTCTGACATTATCTGACCTCTTTTATTCGGGTCTTGAGGAAAGGTTAAGTCTCAGGAGCTGAAGGCAAAGAAAGAAGCATTAGTAACATAACTTTACTGACCATAACTCATGTATACAACATCTGATCCACCCTGTTTTGAGGCTGTATCAACTATTATTCATCAGTGACTGCCTTGTGTCAATGACAGTACACATCTCACAGTGGCCAGAGAGCAGGCATGCTGCTAAACTCACTGAGAGTTTAAGGCCAAGGGTAACCAAAGCAGTGATTCAGATTGGGTAAATGGGTACCCCTTGTAGCTGTGTCCTCCAATTCTCTTAAATTATGAAGTTGTCATCATACCTCTGTAATAAATGTCCCTTGCAGTGGATACCTAATAATACTGACATATTTATCAAAATAACTTAATCAAAAAGGTCTGATCCACACTGTTGATCTAAAAATAGATCAACAGTACTGGCCACCCTACAAAACATTCCCTTCCATTGCTTCCTATGGGGGAAAGCATAGCTATGGAGCTAAAGCATTAAAAAAAAAAAAAAAAAAAAAAGGAAAAAAAATGGGGAACAAATCACAATCCAATACACTCCACTAACGAACCACAACCCAATACAGGCCACTAACAGGACCAAAGGCTTAATCCCATGGATCACCAACCTCAACAGTTAGGTTAAGACAATGAGGAAACGTTAAGTGGATATAATGACAAGAGAAATAAGGGATGTTCTTTCTTGGTCCAGAAATCTTTCCCTATCTCCAATACATATGTAGGAAATTATATGCCAAACACTGGACACACTGGACATTTAGTGCTTGATGGATATGACTTGTCATGAGATTTTTTGTTTTTTGTTTTTTGTTTTTTTGGATTAAACATTCAAATGGGCCAATCCAAATCCAGGATTTCACAATTTCCAATTTGTGAACCAAGTAGCCTCCATCCCGGAGGGGGGTGAGGGTGGGAAGAAGGGGGACCATTTCAGGACTTCCAAGACTTTGCCTCTCTCTGTAGGGACACTAATAAGCTTTCAGATGGGGCTGACACCAGGCCAGGTGAGTAGGTAAAAGTGCTCACAGACCGACTTCCTGGCACCACCTGGAGGGGGAGAAAGGGGTTAGGGTGGACACCGGCGGGGGGATGGGCTGGGGCCTCCGCGGGCCGGGGCAAGAGGGGCTGAAAAGGCCGACGGACCTGTTCTCTGTGGATAGCGTGTCCTGGAGCCCAATCAAGACTTTAAGAACCTCAGTGTCAACGCCCCTCACATTTTATCAGCACCCAAGAAGAATAACAGGCCGCTGGCTGTGCTGGGGACCAGAAACCCAGGGGGCGGGAGACGACGGCTGGCGCCCCCTCTCGAAAGGATCGACCCGAGCCCAGGGGAGGGATGGGGACCCCGGTGACGGGATGAGGACCCCGGTGGCACCCCTTTCAGTCAGACCCGCTCACCCTGGGCTCTGAGCGGCCTTCGAGGAGTCCCAACGACCAGAGGTTTTGCACGCGGCCCTCGGGTGCTCCCGCTGCGTGAACAATGGCTGCACCCCGGAAGTACTTCCGTGAACAATGGCTGCGCCCCGGAAGTACTTCCTCACGTTGACCCACTGACCCAAACGTCCTTGAGATTCCCTCTAGTAATTTTGGAGGACCCCTCATCTCGGTGGTCCCTCCTAGTTCCGTGAGACAAGCCTAGGAGACCAGAGGGCGGGCGAGAGGAATCCCATCTCCTTCCCAGACCCCGGGTTCTGAGCCCCGGGGTCTGCTCCCCGCATCACCCACCTTCTCCGGAAGGAGGCGGAGTCTGCGGCGGGAGCTGGAAGGTGGGCTTTCTTTCTCTAGCTGTGGAGCCCGCTTAAGGAGTCCTTCCCCTTGGGGTCGGAAGCCATTTCCGGGAAGAGACAGGCCCAAGCTCCTGCAGGATGTATTTTCCACCTGCGGGTGGGCCTTCCCCTTCAGGGCCTGGAAGTGCAATCTGGAGCCTGGAGGGGGATCTGAACTGGGCTGAGGGGCTACCCTGCACGGGGTGGAGGCCGCAGGGCAGAGGAGCCTCCCAAATGTTTGCTGAATAAATGGAAGTTGAGGAACGCAGTGGCGATCTTATTCTATATCCAGAAGACCCCGAGGATGTCACGAAGGCAGTGCTTTTTGGTCCTTCGTAGAGAGAGCCACCACGAAAGAGGGAAGGTCAGAAGCAGGGAGAAGTGAGTCCAGGCCCCAGCTAGAAGCCTACCACACTGCCTGTGCATATCTTTCTCAGACTGTCCTAACCAGTTCAGCGACATTCACTTGTCCTTTACTGTTATGTCCTCATTTGTTTTGTTCCTACCAGGCCACTGTGATGCCCTACATGGAGCTCAAAGTTACAGCCCTTTTTACCTAAATATCCAGCCCCTCAACTACCATTGGCTGAGGTTGGCATTGGGACCCGCCTCTCAATTACCATTGGCTGAGGTTGGCAGTCGGACCAACCCCTCAGCTACCATTGGCTGAGGTTGGCAGTGGGACCCGCCCCTCAGCTACCATTGGGTGTGGTTGGCAGTGTGAGAAGCCCCTCAACTACCATTGGCTGAGGTTGGCAGTGGGACCAGCCTGTCAAATAGCATTGGCTGAGGATGGCCTTGGGACCCACCCCTCAACTACCATTGGCTCAGATTGGCAGGACCGGCCCCTCAATTACCATTGGGTGATGTTGCCAGAGGGACCCACCCCTCAGCTACCATTGGCTGAGTCTGGCAGTGGGACCCGCCCCTAAATTACCATTGGCTGAGTTTCAAAGTGGGTCCTGCCCCTAAACAACATTTGGGTGAGGTTGCAACTATAATAGGTCAACAAGGCAGGACACAAACTAATTACAGAAATACACATATCTCTGAACAACCTTCACCGTTAAGCCCAGCCATTTTTTACTGGGCCCGCCCCCTCCTCACTGCTCATGCCCAATCTACCCTCAAGGACCCAGGGCAATTGTGTCATCCCTAAGCACTATCCCTTCCCCCCACTCCCCTGCACCTTCCTCCCATTACCAGTTGGCACCATGTGTCTCTCTCCCAATGCTCAGACTTTGGGATGGAAAGCACAGCAGGTGTACAGTGAAGACCCTGGCAGACATCCCAGGATCCTGGTGACCAAGGCCAACATCAACAGGGATCCACGGATAAATCGTGTTGGTATCACGTGCTCTGATTCTCTCCAATGAGCATGCTCCACACATGTGGTGGTCTTCCCTAAACCCCAGTGTATTAGAAGAAAAACATCAGAGAATCCAAAAGGCATCCTTCAAAACACAGGACCAGCATGCTGCAGCCACGCACGGCCCCGGTGGCCCTTAGATGGGACTGCTGAAAAGCTTGGAAAAGACAGACAAGAGAATGAAAGCTGGGTCTCGGGGAGATGCTGCTTCCTGAGAAACGGCACCCAAGCCCACAAGCCGAGGCTTTATTTTGTAGCAGATGACACAAGGCAAAGTGAAAACTTGGTCAAGATGTTTCCAGCATTCTCAAGGGTTTCCATCCCACTCCATTACATGCACCTGATCAAACCTGGGTTACTTGCAGCCTATATCACTCAGGCAAGTGGGGCTACGTGTTCAGATCATAGGATCAAGCTTACAACTCCAGCTGTTGGATATAATTGTGCAGGGAGACTCTGCCTTCCAAGTTGGGACCTGCATATAGCCAAGAGAAGACTCGGTCCTATCATTAGTCCCGGTCTTGAACTTGTCCAAATGCTATAGTCATTCTGCATCCTCCAGGGCAAGGTGGACCCCTTGCCCGTCAAGGTCATTAAAAATAAGGATGCTTGTGAGATAATGCACAGATTGAGCTAAAAGCAGTGTGGGGTTCTGGGTAGATCTTCCAACACAGTGTTTCCCAAAGTGTGGTGAGGTATGAGGGTATGCATACCCAAAGTGTGGTATGCATACCCTCAGGGGTACGGGAAGAGTTTGGTGGGGGTCCACCTTGCACTGGAGTTTGGTGGCGATATGCACTGCACCGTACTTAGCTGCGCCTAATTCTTAGTTCTCATGAATACGAAGTTTACTCAGCGTTACAAAAATTATAGAAACACTGCTCCAACAGAAGAAGGCTATTAGTGAAAGACTATAAAAACTCAACTCTGTTCAAGCAAGGCACCAGCACTCACTTCTTAGCTTTGTTGGTGCAGGAGTAATGGAAGCTGTGAACACTAGCTAGTAGACCTGTGGGCAAGGAACCCTGTACTAACTACTCAATTGTGGGGGTAAATCTAGAATTATTCCAAAATAAAAAAAAAATATTTTTAAAAAATGTAATGAACAGCTCTGGCCAATTATGTTCAGTGGTAGGAGCATCAGCCCAAGGCCTGGTTTGTGGGTCCAACCCCTCAACAACCATTGGCTGAGGTTGGCAGCAGGACCAGCCCCTCAACTCCCATTGGCTGAGGTTGGCAGTAGGACCAGCCCCATCTAAGAACATCAAAGATGGGAAAGAGGAAAACAAAAAACATGTGAATGAAGATGGCACCCAGAGGAGCCAGGATGAATAAAACAAGAAGATGGAAAGCCATGGGTACACAGAGAATAAAAAGGAATCCCCCTGCTGTTCACAACATGAGTTTAAGAGAACACGTAATGATTACAATATAAAGATCGAGACAAGGAAACTGGTTAGGTGACTGACACGTGTGTCTCCACTCACCTGAAGACATGCCCTTTGAGCTCTCTCCATCCAGAGTTCCCTGGGGAGCCGAGCACCAGGGGGCTTCCCCTCACTGCAGCTGGGAAATCAGAGCTGGTTTGGGAAATGAAAATGCTTCTTCAGGGGAAGGAAACGGGACAGGTGAGTGGGGCGACACAGAGTAATCCCAGGGCTCCTTCCTGCAAGGCTTGTGCCTCCAGGGGAAGGAGGGGGAAGAAGGGAAATTTCCAGGGAGAACAGAGAAGGACATCCAGGGAAAGTGGGAGACACCCAGGGAAGAGGGCCAGAGCTCCCAAAGGTCAGCAAGTAGAGCAGGAGGTGCTCAATAACAGTTTGAGTGAGCGAATGGGTGATTTCACTCACTGAGGAATGGAGCTTTCTGGTCCTCTCCCTCTCATAGATCTTTCAAGTTCAGACACCTGCATGGCCATGTGATATGAGGCTGCATCTCCCAAATTTAGGGGATGAGGAATTGAGGGCTCCAGGGGGCACCAGGAATCTGTTCCCTTCCCACTGTACCCACAGCACAGGGGTTAGGAGGCGGGCAGCTCTGACCCTGGGGCAAGGAGGTCCTCTTAAGGAACATAGAGCACTTAGCACCATCCTCAACCAGGATCGAAATCTCCATTGTAGGGGGCACCAGTCTGGTCCATTTCCTGCCAATTCTTGCCTACGAAGCCACCACAGCGGCGTATTCTGCACTCCAAGGCTCAAAGGCTGGCTCACCTACGCCTCACCTAAAAAAGTCCAAACCCGCTGCACCATAAACACCCCATTCACTCTTCAGGGGCCCAATTTACCTGCTAAGGGTCATCCCCAGTCACCACCCTTACTTATCTTTTATCTTTTCGCCAATCTGTTATAAACTCAAATCCTTTCTTAGCCCAGATCTGAGCCCTCGCACGTGCAGCTCTCCTGCCTGAAGATCCAAGTCTCTCTCCTGAGTCTGCAAACTCATGTTCATCTCAAGACCTAGTTTAAACATAACCAGTTCTGTAAAACAGGTGTCATGGAAATTCTGGGCAGCTGTCACTGCACACAGCGCCGTGACCACCTCTGCCCCAGCACTCGGCTCATGTGCAGCTAGCCAGCTGCCTGTGTGCTTCTCCTGATGTGTCACTCTGAAGTGTCAAAGCCACTCTGCTCCCAGCCTCCTCCTCCAGGTCCTCCACTCTGGGATGTACCCGGGGGTCTCACTATCCCCTTTCCGTCCTTTATCTGAGCCTAGAGTTGGGGCACAACAGAGTCAGCTTTGTGGTGCCGGTGCCGCACTCACCAGGCACATCCAAGGCCAGTGCCGGCTGTCCCAGCAGCAGCTCCAGTGACCTGGCCATGGCCTGGGATGCCCGTGGGGAAAGTGAGTGGTGGCCTGAGCCCACTCAGAGGCTGCCCGGTGTGGGGAAGGGGCGCTCCAGATAGGGGAGGGCCTGTCATAGCGGCCCACACCCAGGGGTCCTGCCAGTCATGTTAGACCCACACCCAGCAGCCCACACTCTACACGGGCCAGGGCTCCACAAAGGAGAGGTGAAGGCAGCAACATTCATGCCACTCAGGCTTCTCTGGGATGATGGAGGGCACCTCATCTCTGTGGTCCTTCTTTCTTCCCTCCAAAGATCTCTCCAAAACATCCACTGCTGGGGACACCACAGGCTTCCTCTGGGAATCCTTTCCAGGCCCTCTTCCCACTGACCACGCTTCTCCTTTTCTCTGTAGCCTTGTAGGGTGATTGCTGACATAAGCTATATATATACTTACTTCACTTGACTACGTGCCTTCTATCTCCCTTCCTTTACTGTTTTTACATTCCTAGAGAACAGAGGACTTCCTGGATATGTTCATCTTTGTGCCTCTAACATCCGCCCAGTGTCCAGCACCTCTTAGGGCCCAGAATCTTAAAGTGCCAAGGAGTATTTGTTGAGTAAAATAAATGTTGAACATTTTTTTCAAATGTCCAGTTGAAGAAAATAAGGTCCAAAGAGAGGAAATGGCTTACCTAGCAGCACACGGCATGTCGGGAAGTGAAACGTAAACAGTTGTGGAAATAAATGAAGACCATCCAAACGGGAACAAGCAAACCATATTTATTCAGTTTATTATAACAAGGGAGTTGGCCATAGTCACCTGCATTTGGCAGAAACTCAAAAGTAGGCAGAGCAGTGGGAAAGCTTTCTAGTAGGAAAAAGAAGGCTTCAGGTGTGTTCTGAGTGGAGACTTGTTGGCATGAGGGTTGGCTAGAAGCAAAACATTGTATGTCATTGGTTAGGGGAGCGTATTAATCAAATACGCTTAATCAAATACGCTTGCTGTTTGGGGGATACAAGCATTATTGTGGCTTCCTGCACTCGTTGACACAGATGGTAGTTAGACTTGGACTGGTTACTGGTTAATGGATTACCTTCTGGGCTGATTGCTTAAGGTTGTAGGTCAGAGTTCTCTTTTTCTAGATGGTCTGGCCATTATCTATATGTATATTCAGTCTCTTCTATTCACATAATTACTCCCCTTCCCTTCACCCCATAATCAGAACACTCTTTGGATTTCTGCCTGACTCAGTGCTTCCTGAATAGCTATTCTATGATGTTAAGTAAACACCGGCTGCCTCTCACTTTGGCTTTTTAGTTTTAGGTTAACACCCATACAGGTATGTGACGTGGGCAGGTCTTGTCAAGAGCCCAGCTGCCATAAAGGAGTTCCCTTCCATTCCTAGGGGGGGGGGGGGGGGGAGGACGGGAAAGAACCCCTGAATACCAGGAAGGCAAAGGAACCATAAGCAAGCCCATCCCTAATTTAAATGAAACTATTACCCGATTTAAAGGCAGAGTGAAATAATTTCTCCCTTGCACCTCCACTCCAACGGGACTGCTGTTGCATTCTGGGGGTGAGACAGTGGGCAGGAAGTGGCAGGCATTGGGGGGAGCTGTCAATATCGTCTAGCATTGGAACAAAGGACAAAAAGACTGGGGGATTGGCGGTACACACGGGCTAGAGACCGCACAGAGAACCCCAAGATAGTAACCACAACAGATCAACGGAACCTTCTGGTCGGTGCCCAGCTGCTCAAAATCCTGGGCCATCTCTGGGTAAATGCGGAAGGACACCGAGACAATGCTCTCGTGGGGCTTATGAGAACTCCCCCGAATCTGGGCCAAACGGTGATGGGAGGGAAGGAGGCTCCCCTGCAGCTGGTCCTTCTCCAAACCCAGTGCAGAGGTAGAAGAGGGCTGGGCAGTCCGGGGCGGGGTCACAGGAGCGGTGTGTGGAGGAGGAGAACATCGCAGACCTGGGTAGAATGCAGCTTGCTGACCACGCCCCTGTTCCGCCAAAAATGGGCACCCCAGCTGGGCAGGAACCAAGGGTGCACGGAGACGTGAGCTTTACAACGCATGGGTGTTACTAAGGCAGAACATTCTTGGAAAGAACCCAGCAGAAGCCAGCAGAGCATGTGTCTACCCCTAGACTAAGAAACTTAATTGGCAGCCCGGCTGGGCCCCCTCCCTGCTGCTCCCTCCTCAGGCAGGGAGTGTGTCTGTCTGTCTGTCTGTCTGTCTGTCTGTCTATAAACTCTGCTTCCGCTTACCGTCTCGGTCCGTGAACTCATTCTTCAGTTTTGCAAGAAAACGAACTCGGACCCGAGCAGAAATTCTGACATCACCAGCCCCACTGCCTCACTGACTGCTCTGCAGGCGAAACGACAGACCAAAGCGACTGGGTGCAAACCCCACCCCCAGGGACGGACTGAGAGCGCCCCTGCGCTTGGAGCCCTAAACCAAAGCGCAGACTACAGGGCCGGAAGTGCATCGCCGCTTTTCCGGCTATGGGGAACCTCACCCCCATCCCCGCAGCCGCTCTAGCACGCCCGGAGGCCGCCTCTGCGTTTTGTTGGTCCTTTCATGCCATCCTGCCCGCCCCTAAGTTCTGCAGAGCTGCCGCTGAAGAGTGGGAGGCCCTCTTCAGGGACCTGTCTGGGATGCCCTGGTCTGTCTAGACCGCTGGCCCCGGTCAACTCGGAGAAACTGGGAGGCCTCTGCCAGCGGAAGAGCCAGGAATCCCTGCCGGTCCCTCTGGTCGCCCCTCAGTCTAGATCTGTTGGCGGCAGCGGGGTGGGCACCTGTGGGGCCAGACTGGGACCTGGGCTCAGCAACCTCAGTACTTGAGCTCTGGCTAGGAAAGAATTCAGAGCCAGGACTCAAACTCTAAGAGAACATGTATTTATAAGATCACAGGGTTAGAAGTATAATAATTGGTAGAAGAAATGGGCTTATGAAACAAGTTGTAGAGGCAAAGGAAAGGCCCTTGGAGCTTAGACGTGAGGGAGGTAGAGGTGACAGGCCTGGAAGGGAAGGGGGAGGGAGGGGAAGCAGGCATGCTCCCAGGAGGGAGAGACTGGATTCTCCTTCCTCTGAGTTTCAAGGATGGAGATTTTAGGGGAGGCCCCAGGGCAAGATCTCAATAGAATATTCAGCAGCTTTCCAGCTGTGTCCTCTCAGGGTTCTGATCACCACTGATTGATGGGTGGGCACCAGGGCAGGGGGTCGTTATTTCCTGAGGTCAGTCTTGGTGTCGGGTGTCTGGTTTTGCTGCTTTTCTGGGCCTGGAGCTGAAATACTAGTACAACTGAGGCCTAGATGGTATCTGTAGGGAGAGAAAGTCAGGGAGGTCCAGCCCACAAGACAAGCCAGTGATGTGCTAGGGAAGGCGAGGTCACCTTGGGGATGAGATCCCAACCTACAACTGTCTGTTGCTAGGCACCTGAGGCTTTCCACCTGGTGACCTTCTGTACTTGGCCCACGGTCCTTGCTCTGCTCATGCCTGTCTAACGGGCCTACCACAGATCCAGGCAGCCTGTGGCTGGTGAGAAAGGGTTCAATGCAGAGGGTCACTGAAAGCACGAATCCAAACTGAGCCTAGGGAGCCACACCCTGCTGGAGGCTCTTCCCCTCAGCTCTGCAGCCACATTGGCCCAGAGTAGGTGTGCACCCCATCTGTACCTTAGGACAACCCTGATATATGCTTTGAGCTGCACACCCCACACACCTTTATCTCCATCTCTGGCACCACCACTACCCAACACACCTGGCCTTGGCATCCTCCAGGCCTTCATTTAATTACCACCAGATTAGTGTAGCCTTCCCGACTCCCCACGTCCCTTCCCACTCTGCTCTGCTCTTCTGTCTTACTTAAGACAATTGTAATGATATACTTCTGTGGGCAATGATTTCATATATTTCCCCTTAGACCATAAATTCCATGAGGGCAGGGACTATGTCTGTCTCATTCAGGTTGTAGAAACATTTCTGGAAGTTAAATGACCAGTAAATATCTGTTGAAAGGATAGATGGGGCTGTTCCAAGGAAGGAGGGAATGAATGGATGAGTAGATGTGAGTGAATGAGTGAAGGTGAGAATGAATGTAAGGTGGTACCGCCACCCATTAAAAACTGAGGGACGCTGAAGCTGGTTTGGCTCAGTGGATGGAGCATCAGCCTGCGGACTGAGAGGTCCCAGGTTCTATTCCGATCAGGGGCACATACCTTGGTTGTGGGCACATCCCCAGTAGGAGGTGTGCAGGAGGCAGCTGATCGATGTTTCTCTCTCATTGATGTTTCTCTTCCTTTCTCTTTGTCCCTCTTCCCTCCTCTCTGTAAAAAAAATCAATAAAATATATTAAAAAACAACAACTGGGGGACTAAGTTCAGCTCATTGGAGTTGACCCACAATTTGCCAGCTAGATTCTAAGGCTGGAGGGAGTTAATGGTGCTGAGTTCCTGCTGTGCCCTACGCACGGAGGAAGAGCAGGGAAGTTTCCAGCTCCTGTGGAATGGACCTGCACACGCAAAGGGAACTCACTCAGGAGGGCATGTAGCAATCCTGTGGTTATCTGAGGAGACAGAGTCCCTGTTTGCAGGTCATTTAGGAAATCAGAGTCATTCGGGGGTGATCAGAAGTGGTTGGATTGAGTCTGAACTTCACCAATCACAACAATGGGCTGGGCTGCTTGACTGATATGGATACCAGTCCATACCAGGCAACCACCGGATGAACGGGACAGCTTTCTCCTTCTGGGGCCTGCTGGCAGGGACCTGACCTGACACCTCACAGAGGCCCCTATCATCTGGTTCTGCCTGATCTTAAATAAACACTGGCTGCCTCTCACTTTGGCTTATTTTTAGGTTAACAACGATATATGTGACATGGGCCAGTTGTCAAGAGCCCAACTTCCGTAAACAAATTTCATAATCTCTGAAGATTCCCAGTGTGTCCTTGCTAGACAAGTATGCAAAGCAGCTGGGCCAGGGCCAGACCCCTAGACCAGAGGCTCAGAGACTGACATCAGATAAGGAAGGGGTGGATGTGAAACTTGGTTATTGCTCGGTACATTTCTGATGAACGAGACAGCCAATTAATGCATCACTGCACCTGAGTAAATAAAGGGGTGAGTGGTCAGAGATCATGGAGGTGGGAGCAGAGGCAAGGAAGGCTTTGTAGAGATGATGCAGCTGGAGCTGGTAAAGGGCTGTGACCCTAAGCTACAGACTTCCTCCTGGTCCCACCCCTTCCTCCCTCACATAACCAGGCTCTCTAGCAAGTGCTAATTTCACTTCCTCAGACTGTATCCCCAGGCTCGTTTACTGTAATTTGCAACCATAGGACAAGGTCCAAGTGGGCAGGCCTCTCCGTCCCCAGCTTGTCAAGGCCTGCCAGAAGCTCTCTGGTCAGTCTGTCCAGAGTTTAACCTGGAAGAGCACAGCCATGGTGCTCTGGGGTCCGCTGCTGGGAGCCCTGCTGCTGGTCGTGGTAGGGTACCTGTGCCTGCTGGGGCTGCTCCGGCAGCGCAGGCCTCAGGAGCCCCCTCTGGACAAGGGCCCTGTGCCCTGGCTGGGCCATGCCATGGCTTTCCGGAAGAATATGCCTGAGTTCCTGAAGCGCATGCGGGCCAAGCACGGGGACGTGTTCACGGTGCAGCTGGGGGGCCAGTACTTCACCTTCGTCATGGACCCCCTCTCCTTCAGCCCCATCCTCAAGGACGTGAAGAGGAAACTGGACTTTGTGGAGTATGCGGAGAAGCTGGTGCTCAAGGTATTCGGATACCAGTCCGTCCCGGGCGACCACCGGATGATACACACCGCCAGCACCAAGCACCTCATGGGCCACGGCTTGGAGGACCTCAACAAGACCATGCGGGACTGCCTGTCCTTGGTGATCCTGGGGCCGAAGGGCCCGAGCCCGGATGCCAGCAGCTGGCGTGAGGATGGCCTCTTTCACTTCTGCTACAACGTCTTGTTCAAGGCCGGCTACCTGAGCTTGTTTGGCTACACGAAGGACTCGGAGCGGGACCTTCTCCAGGCGGAGGAGCTGTTTACGGAGTTCCGGAAGTTCGACCGCCTGTTCCCCAGGTTTGTGTACTCCTTGCTGGGGCCCCGGGAGTGGCTGGAGGTGGGCCGGCTCCAGCGGCTCTTCCACAAGACTCTCTCGGTGAAAGAAAACCTGGAGAAGGATGGCGTGAGCAACTGGATAGCCTACATGCTTCAGTTTCTGAGGGAGCAAGGGGTAGCCCCGGCCATGCAGGACAAGTTCAACTTCATGATGCTGTGGGCCTCGCAGGGGAACACGGGGCCTACCTCTTTCTGGGCCCTCTTGTTCCTCCTGAAGCACCCAGAAGCCATGCAGGCTTTGAGAGAGGAGGCCGCCCGGGTCCTGGGGGAGGCCCAGCAGTCTTTCAACTTGGACGTCAGCGTCCTGCAGCGCACCCCGGTGCTGGACAGCGTGATGGAGGAGACGCTGCGGCTGGGGGCAGCGCCCACCCTGCTCAGAGTGGTGCACGATGACCACGTCCTGACGATGGCCAGCGGGGAGGAGTACCGGCTCCGCAACGGAGACATCGTGGCCCTCTTCCCTTACCTCTCAGTGCACATGGACCCGGACATCCACCCCGAGCCCACTGCCTTCAAGTACGACCGCTTCCTCAACCCCGATGGCAGCCGGAAGGTGGACTTCTACAAGGCGGGCAAAAAGATCCGCCACTACACCATGCCCTGGGGCTCGGGCGTCTCCATGTGTCCCGGCAGGTTCCTGGCCCTCAGCGAGATGAAGCTCTTTGTTCTGCTCATGATCACACACTTTGACCTGGAGCTGGTGGACCCCGACACGCCAGTGCCGCCCGTGGACCCCCAGCGCTGGGGCTTTGGCACCATGCAGCCCAGCTATGAAGTGCGCTTCCGATACCGCCTGCGGTCCCCTGAGTGAGCTCTGCCGGGGGGGGGGGTGTGTGCAAGCCTGACCAGAGGGGCTCCCTGGGGGTCTTCACCTCCTCTTGCTCCTGTGCAGCCAAGACCCCCACCTGACTACTGCTCCCTGGCACCCCTATCTCTGTCCTGGTGATCCTCCTTGCTCTCTTGTCTCCTTCTGGTCATCTCACAGGCTTATCATTCTCTTGCTCAAGCCCCCTCACAGTGGGCTCCGCAGGCCCTCCTTTCACAGGAAGGCCAGAGGAAGGGAAATGCCTGGGAGTTCACACAGGCCTCCACCAGTCCTGCGGGATAGAAGCTGGTACCCACGAGGAGCTCAGCATCTTGCCAATGTGACCTACATCTCCCCCTCTTCCACCTTAATTCCCCCCCTCCCCAGTACTATTCCATGTCTTCTGGAATTCACATTCTAGAACCATGTTGTCCAATAGCAATGCAAGGCAAGCCACAAGTGTAATTTTTAATATCCTAGTTGATATATTTTTAAAAAATAAAAGAAGGGGTGAAGGGGTAAAAGATCAACCAAAGGACCTGTATGCATGCATATGAGCATAACCAATGGACACAGACATTAGGGAGGTGAGGGCATGTGCTGGGGTTTGAGAGTGGCCTGGGAGAGGTCAATGGGGGGGAAAGGAGACTCATGTAATACTTTAAACAATAAAGAATTTAAATAAAAAATAACAAATAAAAAAATAAAGGAAGCAAGTGAAATTTGTTTTTATGATATACTAGAGGCCCAGTGCACAAAATTTGTGTTCAGGAGGGGGGTGTCCCTCAGCCCAGCTGGCACCCTCTCCAATCTGGAACTCCTGAAGGGATGAACCTCAGTGGAATCTGGCCTAAATGGGTGGTCGAACATCCCTCTCACAGTTCAGGACTGCTGGCTCCCAACTGCTTGCATGCCTGCCTTCCTGATTGCCCCTAACCATTTATGCCTGCCAGTCTGATCACCCCCTAACTGCTCCCCTGCCAGCCTGATTGCCCCTAACTGCCATCCCCTGCAGGCCTGGTTCTATCCCTACTGCCCTCCCCTGCTGGCCTGATCATCTACAACTGCCCTCCCCTGCCGGCCATCTTGTGGCCATCTTGTGTCCACATGGAGGTGGCCATCTTGTGTGTTGGAATGATGATCAATTTGCATATTACCTCTTTATTATATAAGATTGTACTTATCCCCATATTAGTATATCCAAAATATTAGCATTTCAACATGTAATTAATATAAAGAATATATCTAGATTTATTTTTGGTATTGTCTTCCATATCTGGTATGTACTTTTTTTCCCCCTGGTATGTACCTTTTAAAAAATTGAACTTTAGGGGGGGACATTGGTTAATAAAATACATAGGTTTCAGAAATACAATTCTATAAAACATCATCTGTATATTGTATTGTATGTAAAAAACCTGGTATGCACTTTTTACTCTTCCAACACGTCTCAGTTCAAGCCAGCCCCATTCCAAGGGCTCCCACAGCCATGTGTGGGTGGTGGTCACCAGACAGGGACAGCCAGTAGAGAAATGCTGACTTCATGTAGAAGTGATTCAAGCATTTCTCTCCATGCCCGGCCTGCCAGGCCCTCTGCTCACTCTGCTGCCAGAGACCTTTTTCTAAAAGCATCTCTAATTGTCACTATTTTATTTTCTGGTTCCCCATTCCCTTCCCACACCTGGTATTTAAGTTTTGCCTCAGTTGGTCTCCAAATTGTCCATCCCGCGCAATTCAACGTCACCAGCTTTCCCTAGTGGAACTCTCTGGGTCTAGGAAGCACAGCTGCTTGCTTGTCCTGCCAACCCCAGTGCCAGCTACTCCTGGAAGCCTTCTTATGTCCCCATCCCATCCTCTGACCTCCAGCTACGGGGCTCCTCTAGTACTGTTTGCATCACCGCACATCTGTTATGTGTCCTTGCTATCTGTCCGGGATTTCTCCTCCTGTCCCCTCCCCACACTGGAGCCCATGGGGTTTGGTATCGTATTCCTCATCCCTGACCCCCCCAATTCCCCAGATGTGGATTAAATTATAGAAACCTGACTTCCAGTCTCAGCTAATTTACTTCACGTCCTCAAATCACTTCCTTCCCTCAATGCCCTCACTTAGATTTCTGGCATATGAACTAGAGACAGTCCCTGTTGCCAGGCATGCTTACCAGGAGTGGGGGAAGGGGAGGGGAAGCTGGCTGATGGCAGGGCCTGGCTGGGGCTGTGATCATGGAACTGGTGTAGGGTCCTGGAGGAGGGAGGCCCCAGAAGCATGGACCCCCTGCAAGGACTGCCCAGTGGGGCTTCTCTCTGCTACTCCTCCCCAACACCTCTTCCTTCCTGTTGAGGTTGCCTGTTCTGCCCTGAGTTTTGCCCAGATAATAGACTATCAGGAGTCTGTCCCCACCAGCTATGTGACTCTGGGTCAGGGCCTGCCTTTATCTGGGTCTAACTGCCCCTAAATGCTGAGCCTGACATCCCATATAAATGCATTAGGAGAAGATGAGACATCCCATCCTATTTCATGAGGGGCCAGCATATATCTAGAGTTATATAGGGTGCACAGGAGAGGGAGAAAGGGGCTGAGAGGCTGGGGGCTGATCATGGGGAGGTCCCCAACAACCTGCCCACATAGCCAGGCCTCTTGCCAGCACAGGTGTGGAATGAAGCAAAGTGGAAGGGCCTTCACATACCTCCTTGATCCTGCCCTGCCCTGGGTGCTGCATCCCGTCTATCCCCCCCCCCACACACACACACCCAAAGGACCACGGGCCAGGAGCCTGGCCTATGGACAAGCTGGGGAAGAGCTGAGGGCTCCGGTCCACTGAGTCAGAGCCCAGAGTCCCAACTGAGATTGAACCTCATGGATCCTGTGACCTGTCTGAGGGTCTGAGACCGAGGGAAGCCTCGGTGGTTGGGTATGAAGTAAGTACAAGTGTCCTATCCCACAGCCAAGGATATCCACATAACAACAGGCCTCCCAGGAAGCCGTGAGTTCCCAGAGTTAGAGAATGCACTTACAGGCCAATGCCCACCACTGGCCCCATGAGGGCTGCTGGAGACACCCTCTCCAAGGGCCCCCCTTTTTTCCTCACAGAGGCTTGAGGCAGTAGGAAGACTGAGACCTGTCCTGACCCAGCAGTTCTCATCCCTGCACCACTTTTTCTCTCCCTCAGAGAAAAGCCCACTCTGTGTCTTCTCTGAGGAAAGCCTATAACAAAGCCAGTCAGGAATGACGTGCCAATGGTGCAATTCCTGACACCCCGGGAAGAAAAGAGATGTTTTCCTAGGTAGTAACTGCTGCGAATGCCCTCGCCACACTTCCCAGGCTGGAGGGTGGGCAGACTGCTCCTGGACTGAGCCACGCTTGCCTTTCCCCCTTAGCAGGTCCCCAGGTGCTACATCCCCAGAGCCTCTGGACTGCCAGGCTCCAGAGCCACCACCAAGGTTGCAACATAAAACAAAACAACACCAGAATCTCCCCAGCTGAACTAGAGGACCAGGAGCAGCTTGGTGGGTGGGTGGCCTCAGGCTTCTGGGAGGGAGATGGCAGTGAAGGCTGAAGATGTTGCAATCGCTCTGGCTGCTGGGTGCAGAGTAGATGATCGGAGAAGGTGACAACAGGACACAGAGGTCAGTTCGGCGACCGCTGAAGCAGATCAGGGAGTATGATGTCCTGGAAGGAGTGAGCAGGTGCTGCTGAGGGCTGAGGGCTGAGGACTCAGCTCTGGGCTGAGCAACATGGTCACTGGGGCCCTTGGAGAGAAGACGCTGGGTGGACGCCCAGCTGAGTCAGGTCCCCTCCGCTCTCACCAGACTGTGGCATGGCCGCTGAGGCTTTATATTCCCCGAGAGCCCCCTTGTTGGGGGAGTCCTCAGACTGCCCCTCCTCCAGGTCTTTCATGCTGGTCATTTCTTGGACGGTGAGGCTGCTACTCTCACAACAGCTGGACAGTGGGGCCTGGACAGGGCATGGTCCCTGGCGCCGTCCAAACAACTCGGCCAAGAAAGCCTTTAGGTACTGGCAGAAGCAGTGGATGGAGAAGGCGTAGAGGACGGGTGTGACGCAGCAGTGAAGGAAGGCGATGCTCTCTGTGACCTGCAGCGCATAATCCAGGTAATTGCTGGTCTTGCAGTCCCCAAAGACTTTCAGGTCCATGAGCGAGTGCAGGAACAAGATGAGGTTGTACGGGAACCAGAGCACGAAGAAGGCCACCACGAGGGCAATGGCTACCTTCAGAGCCCGGCCCTGGCCTGGGGGCCTCAGCCTGACCAGGGCAGAGCCGATGCGGGAGTAGAAGAAGATCATGGCGAAGAGTGGAAGGATAAACCCCAAGATGTTCTGCTGGAAGCGGAGTATGAGCTTCCAGATGGTCCCATGTCCCCCGAAATCCGCATAGCAGTTCCACACCCCCTCATGGTTTTGGTGGGTCCGCACAAAGACCATGTCAGGGATGGAGACAGCCAGGGCCACAGCCCACACTATGACAGCGAGGAGCCAGCGCTTGGCCCGGGTCCTCAGCTTGTGGTGGGGCTGAGCGTGGACGATCTGCAGGTACTTGTCCAGGCTCATGCAGCTAATGAAGAAGATGCCACTGTAGAGGTTGATGGTATAGAGAGTGCTCACCATCTTGCACAAGAAATTGCCGAAGACCCAATGCCAGGCCACGGTGATGATCCAGAAGGGCAGGGTCACCACAAACAGGAGGTTGGAGATGGCCAGATTCAGCAGGTAGACTTCCGTCATCCTCCTGCGAGGCACGTATCGGAGCAAGACCACTAGGAGGAGGAGGTTCCCGCTCAAGCCCAGCACAAAGACCAGGCTGTAGAAGACCGGCAGGAAGACTTTGCCAAAGGCCAGCACCTCGTGCTTCATGCAGGGCGTGAAGGCCACGTTGTCCAAGTAGTACTCATAGTCATAGAAGTCGCTGCTGTTCTCAGAACCGGCGACCTTAGTGGTGAGTGGCTGAGGGGAAGTGGCCATGTCGGGAGGATACATCCTGTCCTGGAGCGCTGCAGACCAGAGAGTAGTGTGCGAGAAGTAAGATGAAGGCAGGCAATCCCTCCCTCTCTTCAAACCCAGTTTCTACTGTCCAATGGACCCTTCACGTCTACATCAGTGTCTGTAGCGGAGCAAGCATGAGCATAGGTGTGGGAGCCCGAGTCTACAATGAATAGTGATGTCACCTTGGGTAGGTATTCACTTCTTTCCTTACGGTTCTATTCTTTATTTTCTCCCTCGTCATTTAAAAAGACTGGTACTGTCTTTCTTATTTTTCTTCCTTATTTAGGGCTACCAGTTCATCTATTGATTCTGTCTCCATACTCTTCCTCGTGTGTGGCTTATCATTATTCTTCTTCATGGGGCTTATATATATATTTTTTTTTTTTTTTGAATGAGAGCTTCTGTTCAGTGGGCTTATTTTATCTATAAAAGTCTAGTGTGCCCACTCTGGCTTTGAACCTTTTTTATCTCCATCACCTGAGGGTGCCCCTTGCTTTTGTTTACAGTATTTTATTTATAGGTATGGCTTTATATCAATATTTTCTTTTATATTTAATATTTTAATATATTTTATCCAGTATTTTCAGATTTGTAGTAGAAAGGAGTGATCCACCATGTTGATAGAAACTACTAAACTTTTCCATCCCTCAGTCTCATCTTTAAAGTGATCTTGATAATTAATAGGGCCTACTCATGGAGTTCTTTTGAGGCTTAAATGTGATAATTCATGTGAAGCACTTCAAGCCCTATAAAGAGTGCCCAGAACATAGCAGGCACTCAATAAATATTAGTTTAAATTATTGCCTCACCCAGAACTGAGTCAATCACCTTCCTACCAGCTATTTCTCCTCTCCTTTGTCTACCTAACTGAATGGCACCACCAACTACTCAGTCACCTAAAACTGAAACATTAGGGATATCCCAGATTCCTTCCTCACCCCCTCACCACCATTCTACTACCTTTGGAATATGTCCACTACCTCCAAGTCCCATACAAATATAGGTATGCTATTATTTTAATAAAATATAAATGCACTACACACACACACACACACACACACACATGAGTTCCAAGAGATGAAAGGGAATGTCAGAGAATGATTGGCAGCTGCCTAGGCAGAAGAAGCCAGATACATGGTCAAGTTCTCTCTGGAGAGTCTCACACGAAGCAGTGATGAGAGACTGTCATGAAGCAAGATTAGGTTCCATCTTGTTCTGTGTTCCAGAACAGAAACGTTATGTCCAATGTGCTAGATTGTTCACCACAGGGAGAGGGTTGGGAAGGAGAGGGGAAGGAGATGAGGAGGGAGGTATGGCCCAAACAGACAACCCTGCACAGCCACCAGAGTGGAGCCTGGATGCTGCCCATGATCACGGGCCACAAAGAGGAACACAAGCCACCCCTACATGTTCCTCTGCATATTAGTGTTTATTCTTTGATTCAAAGGAGATTGTACTTTTTAAAATATACATATTTTATTGATTTTTTTTACAGAGAGGAAGGGAGATGAAGAGTTAGAAACATCAATGAGAGAGAAACGTCAATCAGCTGCCTCCTGCACATCCCCTACTGGGAATGTGCCTGCAACCAAGGTACATGTCCTTGACTGGAATAGAACCTGAGACCCTTCAGTTTGCAAGCTGATCCTCTATCCACTGAGCCAAACTTTTTAATATGTTCAATGACAGCTTTATTACTTGTGTGAATGAATTATTGTTTTAATGAGTGGGATTCTCATTTTGTAGAAGGTTTTATATTAATAAGAATTTTAGCTTTTTATATATATACTAGAGGCCTGGGTCAGGAAATTTGTGCACTATGGGAAAGGGGTGTCCCTCAGCCTGGCCTGCACCTTCTCACAGCCTGGGAACCCTGAGCTCAATCGCCCCAAAGAGTTAGGCCCTTCCCACCTGGTGGGGCTCTGTGATTAATGTGCTGGTCAGTTGTCTGGGCCTCCCTCTTTGGGGCAATTATGGAGTCCCCTGATTGATGCTCTGCCGGCCAGTGGCCTGGACCTCCCTCTGCATAGCTACCATGAAGCGAGGGCCAGGCCCCTGACTAATCACATCACACCCACCTTGGCTGGCCTGGTGCCAGTGGGTGTCATAGTGTGGTCCTGATGATCGTTTTGCTGTTCTGCCGTTTGGTCGATTTGCATATTACGCTTTTATTACTATAGATTGTAAACATTTCCCCCAGTTCTTTCTAATATAAGTTTTGTCTATTTTACTTTTCCAGGTAGAATCTTGACACAGATATTGACTCACATCCTCAGCAGACCCTTCTAGTTTCTTTGGAGCTGTGATTTCATAGCTGATGGAAATATCCGATGCTGCTGAGGCCGAGCCTCTCCCAGGGAAGGTCTGGTGTCCACCTACTCCTTGTCCCACCCTTGGGATTCTATTTACATGGCATCTGGGCCAGATGCTGAGAAAATCACATACACACCCTGTTGCCACGCCAGGAGCTCAAGAGTGGCAACAGGGTGTGTATCGAGGGCTCTGCTCCTGACTGGCCTCAGGAACATGGCCCTATGCCTTCCTTTCCTGGTCCTCCATTCAGCTCCTGTGCCTCTGGGGTCTCCTGTCCCCCGAGCCCCTCCCTTTCCTGGGCAGCAGCAAGCACACCCCCAGCTCGTGGCTGGCGCTGGGAGTCTGTGAGCTGTGGGGCTGGGAGGGGAGGTGCTCTTCTGCATGGGGCCTGATTGGAATTCATTAGTCAGGAGCTGCCACTAACTAAACACCAGCAGTTCTGCTCTCTCATCACTGAACTTGGTCCTGACATGATTTCTCAGAGTCCTTGGCTTTTGCTTTGACAAACAACAAAGTCTGACATTGCTTTGATCAAAGCCAGATGTCAGGATGAGCAGGCCCTAGGCTGGCCCATACCTGCTGGAACACTCTGTTCCCTTTCCTCTCGGCCTCCTTATCGTCCACTCTGGGAGTCTTTCCAGGTCCTCTGGCTCTCTGAGGCCACCAGCCAGCCCCTCCCACCACTTTCATCAACAGCAGCAACCACCCGCCCCAGGTACACATGGGAAATGGCCAGGCACCTTCATACCCACTGTGGCAGTCCTGTAAGGCACTCACTCCAGGAAGGAACTGCCAGCACCATTTAACCCACAAGCAAAGCAACCTTTTCACCACCTCGGAGGAAGGCACTGGCTGAGCTGCATCTGAATCCTGGACATAGTGCCTTGTCCCTCGACCCATCGTTCTGGTCCCAACCACCTGACCTGTCCAGCTTACTGAAAGGAGCCACCTGAGAGGTGGGATCTGGGCTCAGGAGGGCTTGGTTGCCCAGAACATTGCTCTTACTGGCTGGTCTGGCCTCTGTAGACTCCACCATTGATATCCCCAAGGCTTCATTGAGCCTCCTTGCAAAACACAGCTTCCCTAAGGTCCGCCTCCCAAAGATATCCACCTCCTGATCCCTGCAACCTGTGACTATGTTACTTTCTATATCAAAAGGATTTCTCAGAAGTGATTAAGTTAAGGAGCTTGAGATGCCGAGAGGATCCTAGGTTATCCAAGGTAATCACAGGGTCCTCAGCAGGTGGCAGGAGCTCTGAGTCGGAGGAGAGGTGACAAGGGAAACAGCAGCGAGAGGGAAGCGGTTGGAATGAGGGCAGGCGTTCTCTGGAAGCTGGAAGAGGCAGCGCACAGATTGTTCCCGGAGCCTCCAAGGAATGCAGCCCTGTTGACCCGTTTTCTTTTTTCTTTCTCTTTGTTGACTCATTTTAGACTTCTGACCTCCAGAACATGAAAATGACAATTTTGTGTTGTTTCAAGCCACTGGTTTTGTGGGTTTTGGTGCGGTGGCAGTAGGTGCTATACTTCCTGTGACCTTTTGTGCCCTCAGAATCTCAGACAGAGGGAGGAAGAGTGAACCCCGTCCACCTCCTTCAACTTATAGGTGGGGAAACTGAGGCTCGAAGGAGGGGAGAGACTTGTGCAAAGCATACAATGAGCAGTCAGTGTCCGGACTGAGCCATGAACCCCATGCTCCTGGCTGCCCTTCAGGTCCCTGTTACCTCACCCCTAACTGTCCATCCAGCCCCGTTCTGGTTCTTCCCTTTTGGCTTTCACATTTCCTTATTGCCTGAGTTCATTCAGTTTATCCAGCGACACCTTAAGAGGAATGAATGGGGGGGGGGGGGCATCAGTTATTCACATCCTCATATGAATCAGCAGGTAGGAAGGCAATCCCGGATAAAGCTCTGTAGTGGAACTTTAGGGGAACCCAGGGAACTCTATACAGGCTAGAGAGTGGGGCTTTTAAAAAGAAGGTAGCAAGGACAAGGTCAGCCGAGCTCCCCCTGCAGTGAAGCCCAAGGCACAGAGGCAAACCATAGCTTATCTCTAGCTATAGCGACTTCCTGAGGCTGCTGCCTGGGCTGGCTCCAGCTTTGACATAGCAAGAATGTCTGGCTGGAGAGCAGGCCTCCTTCTGAGGACCTCAAGGCCTCTCAGAGGAGTCTCGTGTGAAGCGATGAGGGAGAGGATGGTCTCCACCCATCTGGACAGGAAGGCAGCCATGCTAGCTGAGCTCCTTCTGTGAGCTGCACCCTCACGCGCAGTTCCTCAGATAATCCTCGCCATAGTTCTGGGAAGCAGTACTGTTATGACTCCCATTTTCCAGAGGAAGAAACTTGAGGCTCAGAGAGGTGAAGCCCAGGTGTCCCCGGCTTTGCCTCCGTCGATGATGGAGCCAAGATCGGATGACCCGAAGGACACAGGTAGATCGGTTGACTTTCTCCCCAGCTCCCCTTTCCACATGGACCAAACTTGGATTTGAAACATGAGCCTCTGGCCGTGGGACTTCTCGCCTTAGCAACGAGTGGCAGAGAAGATTCAAAGTCATTCGTGACCCGGAGCCAGCTCTGAGGCGTCCGGGAGGCGGGGGGGGGGGGGGGGGGGGGACACACACACACACACACACACACACACACACACACATTCCACCCACAGTAACGGAGTTAACCGATCTGCACTCAGTGAAGCTGGTAGCTGGAAATTGGTCCTGGTGGGGATGTCTATAACATGGCAAGTGCTACAAATAGGAGCCCCCGCCCCCGTGTGTGCCCCCTACCCATAAGAGAGCTGATCATTAAACCTTTACTGGCACAACCCTTTTCAGGACTCCGTGGAGCTTGAGCAAACCCTGACTATCTGTCTGTCTGTCCCCCTGCCTGTGTCTCCCATCCCCTTTCCTCTTCCCCCTTCCACATCTGTGCCAAGCTGCCCACCGCCTGAGTCAAGAGCTCTTGAGGACAGTCTCACGTGTAGGTCCCCTCTCAGTCACAGACATCCATGCTGAGCGTGCTGGCCACAGTGCTTGAGACCAGTGAACAAATAAACAGGATCACACATGACCCCAAGAGGCCATGCCAGCTTTCAAAAGAAAAACCAAGAAAAACACTGGAGATCAATTCTAGTTGGTCAGGCATTTTTGCTGGCTTCCTTACCATTTAAAACTCTTATCCTTTCAAATGTAACCTAAACCCTCCCTTCCCAGAAGCCTGTGGGGTCCACTGACCTGATGCAACCCTTGCCCCAGCCTCCTCCCCTCCCCATTCCCTCTCCCCGCCCAGCACTCACAGGTCACCTGTCAGCCTCAGAACCCACCTCCCGGAGGCAGGATCCCCTCACCTCCTGTGACAGACTGGCATTTGCCCAGGGGGCTGGCATTAATCAGCACCATCACCTGTCTCCCACTCTTCTCTTGCCTCCTTTTCCCTTACCTGGCTCTCTGCCTCCCCCACTGACGCCCTGGACACAGCTGAGCCAAAAGCCTTCTGAAAGCTGTTTTCTTGGCCTGAGCCAACTCTGCCCCCGCAGCCTGGACTCTGCGGAGCCAGTGACCATGTAGCATGACCCGCCTAGAGACCCACTATTTCCACTTGAGTCATGTCCAGTGTCACGGAATGTGCCCTGTGGCCACCCCAACACCCCTGAGGCTCCCCTCGCTGCTTCAGAAGGACTGGGGTAGAATGGAGTTCCAACTAAACACCGCCTGGCTAAGCTTGGAATGGGCACCCCCTGCCTTTAACCCTGGCATTGCCACCCTGCATGCCCAGCCCAGCTGTGGCTAACCAAGTTGAATAAGGAGTTGAGAAGTAACTCACACCCTGACCACAGGTTCTGGCTGCGGAAGGCGCCCTGGTGTTGGGTCACGTGGCAGAAAACCTGCCTTTGGGGGAACTGGGATCTCCTTCTGGGACTGGGAAAACAGCAGCTGTGGCCACAGCAATGACAACACAAACAGCAGGAACACCCACCACATTCGCGGCACTTCCTAGGGGCCAGGCTGTGTTCTCAGAACTTGACCACACACACCCATTCATTCCATCCTTGCAAAGACATTTTGAGGCAGGTACTTAGAACCACTTCTACTTCACATGGGAGGAAACTGATTTCAGAGAGGCTAAGGCACTCCCTCAAGGCCACACAGCTAGTAAGTAGCAGAGCTGGGATTTGAAACCAGGCCCGCAGTCTGGGATGCTAACTCAAATATAGGGGTGAAGGATGGGAACTAGAAATGAAGTGACCCGAGACCCAGGTGCTATCGCTCAGGCTGACAGTGTGGGAATAGAAAAACAGGAAAAAGACGTGGCAGCTGCAGGAGGAAGATACGAGGAAAGAAGTCCAGAGCCTGGGAATGACCCTCAGGGAGAGAGCTCATGAATGGCCCGCCTCGGGGCAGAGCTGGGACTCCCACCCTTCTCTTCCCTCCCCTCCCCCCTGCTTCCCACTACCACACTCTGTTAGCCCTGCTGGCCCTGAGACAAAGTCAGGCTTCCACCCTGGAGCCCATTTTTTCCTCGCCTATAAAATAAACACAGTCGGGGGTTCGTGAGGATTAAGTCTGATACAATTATTATGACAGCTAACAAAGATCGTGGAACCCTGTGTGGGATGCTGGATATTAACTCACCTAGCCTCTCATTTACTTTCTGGGAGTTAAGTACTATTATTAGCTCTGTGTTACAGCTGAGGACACAGGCACAGAGAGGGTAGGGAACTGGCCCCATGACACAGAGCAAGTGAGTAGTAGAGCCAGGAACCGAAAGCCAGAGGCCTTTACATTACATTGCCTCGCAGAGAAGATAGCAGGCCAGCTGTGGTCCCCTCAGCCATGCTCTCTCTATATGGATGCACTCACTGCTCCCAACAACCTTATGGGACAAGCATTGTTATTATTATTCCTATTTGCAAATGAAGAAATGAGGCTCAGAGAGGGGGAGTCATTTGCCCAAGACACACAGCAAGTGAACGTCAAGACTAGCTATCAAGTCCCTGCCATTGGCTCCAGAGTTGGAGTCCTGACCACAGGAGGCTGGCTGCCCTGGGCATGGTCCACCGTGGGAACTGCTGCATTGGATTCAATACGATGTAAAAAACACAATGAAGACCGCAGGACCCAGTCCTGGCATTTACCTGGCGCTCATCACTTCCTGAGGCTCTTATATTCCAATCCTCGAAAGTCTTCCCGGTTCCTTTGTGAAGAGGCTGTGCCCTGTCACCTCGCTGGTTTCACAAGAAGCAGGGGGGGTGAGGGGTGATAGATCCTCCCTTCCTCCAACTGATGGACAGACATAAACTCCAGCCAGACATTCCTGAGCACTGAACCACCAATCAGCACCCGCCAAATACCCTAAGCACCCCCCCCCATTCCCAAGTCCCTAGGTCCCTAATCATAGGCCTTACATGTGCTAAGTGCCCTAAGCCCCCTCCCCTTAAAAAGTGTATGAACCCTGACCCTTGCTCTCTTTCTCCAGAAGGCAGCCGGCAGTGGTACTCTTCTCTTCAATAAAGCCTGTGTCCTGGCATCCCGGTCTCCGGCCCCTCCCCACTCTATTTCATCTTCCAGGGGGTACACCGCAAGCTAGCAGAGCTGACTCTAACCCTGACCACTGACTGAGTCCTGGACCACTGACCCCACACTCTCTTTCTCTCTTTCTTTTTTACCGTGTATCTTTCCTGAATACAATAGTAATATAGGCTCAATATAAAACATGAAACTACAAGAAAAAAATATGCCCCATAATCTTACATTCCCCCACCCCTACCCCCACCCCCCACCCCATTCTGAAATAACCTTGGAAATGTTTGGGTATATCTCATCAGTTTTCTGCTGCACCAAACCTCCCCAGCTGTGTAGAATCACAGAGTCTAGCTGGAAGTGGGTGGATTGTCCCCTTTCCAGCAGAGGGGCCCCCTGCTCCCTGGAAGATGAGCCCCGCCTGTTCCCCATGCTCCCTGGGACCCCACATCATGCCCTGTTTTCCTGGTTCCTATCAGGAAATGGTTGTGACACTGATAAATTACAGGCAACTCCTCCTTCCCAAGGCTTACTTCAGATAATGAAACCAGTTTTAGAGCCTGACTGTTCAGGGAGCTGCTTGCAGTAAAAGAAACATTTTGTTATCTTTCCTCAACCAACTGTTCTTGCTTTTCTTTTTCTTTTTCTTTTTTTTTTTTTTTTTTTTTGCCATCACTATTGCCTGAAATTCTACCACTAGAGCTCCTTGGATGCATAGTTCAGCATTGTGCTGGTTCAAAATGAAACACAACCAACACCCCCAGGGAGGTGGGACACTCAGCAGGGGACAGCATGGAAGGACAGGTTGGTCCACTTCTTAATGGCTGAGTAACCCTGGGAAAATGACTGAGCCATAGTTTTCTCACCTACAAAATGCCTCCTTTGGTGGAATTTTTATAATAATGAAAGGAGTGCACGGCCCATAACTATTGGTTCCCTTCCAGGCCCTAAAATGGCACTTGGCTCTGTATGGGATGGACCAGGGGGAGTCCTGGGACTGTTTGGGGCAGAAGGAGGGGCTGAGAACTTGGAGGGGATGGTCATGAGAGGATGGGGAGCACAAGGAGAGAGCGTGGATGTGTGTAAAAGAACACAGAGCTGGAGAACCTCTACCCTGGGAGGGAGGGACCCTTCAAGACGACCTCATCTGCCCTCATCAAATACGCTGGGAAAGCCGAGGCCCAGAGAGGAAGGGGAGTGCCTGAAGTCCCCTAGCCAACTATCAGGGATTTTCAGAATCCACAAAGCAGATTCTCAGAGCCGGAGTCAACCAAGGAAGGGGCCAGCAGGCTACACTCTCCAGCTGCTGGGGCAATTGCCCCAAAAGTTGCCCTAAAGAGAAAGCTCCACAGTGACCTCCCTCTCCCCACACATTCCCCTCCCCAAGCTCCAGGCCACTGGATCCAGACTCTCTCTGTAATCCCTGGGCAGGGCCCACCCCACGCTGGAAGTGGCCATACTGGAGCCAGACCCACCTGCCTGGGAGGTGCAGCCAGTGCACAGGAGGAGAGCAGCAGCGCCGGGTCCTTCCTCAGGGAAGTGCAGAGGGCGTGTTCCTCTTCCCAAGCTCTTCCCCTCTCTGGGCAACATCCTTTATACATCCTCCTTCACTCACCCTGAGCCCCACCTCCCCCCACAGCCACAAACTGTTCTCATCGAAAACAAGTCAAGCTCAGATGACCGGCCCCCACCCTCCCCCAGGAAGAGGTATCCACCCCTGCCTGCCACCACCCGCCGCCCCCCCTCCCCCGCCCCCGCTGGCAAAAACAGTCTAATTATTTTGGGGGAAAATGTGACTCCAACCACAGCTCTTTGGAAGATCCCCAGCAGCTTCCAAACTGGGGACAAGGGATGGAGGAACCATGGCCTGTGAAAGAGGGATCTCTGGGTTATACAGACCCCAAATGATCTATCTACTCAACTCAAGGCTCATCCCAGTGCCTGCTTAGCAGTGGGTTTGGGGGCTAAAGAGGCTGCATTTTCAGAAGGGCTTTGGTCTCAGCAGCTGGCCACTAGATGGTGACAGAACAGGATGTCTGATCCCAGAGGCCCTGATGCTGTGAGGAGCATGACCTGTGTGACCGCATGTGTTTGTCCTTACCTTCCTCTTGCGTGTGTGTACACAACACACACACACACACACACACACAGTCTGTATTCCTGGGAGTGCCTCCTGTGGTGCACTGTCACAAAAGAAAAGAACGGATGCAGAGGGTCCGGTCAGGCCTTCCTCCCGGTGTCCTACAAGATGGAGCTCTCCCCTCAGCCACGTAGCAAGCATCACTGTGCTTGAGGAACCATGGACACCGACTGGATATGGTGTAGAATCGTCATGGCTGGCATCCCTTCCCCTCTGGGATTGCTGTTTTATCCACTGGGCTCGCCCTTTTTGCAGAGTCACTTCCTGCCCAGATCCTATCTGCCCTTCAAAGTCCTGGATAGAACTAGCAGCTCGATAAGTGGTTCCTGAATAAAAACCATGGCTTGGTGTCCTGTATCCCAAGGGAAGAAGATTCAAATATGACGGCACCTTCCCCTGTCTCTCCCTTGCTGGCATCTCTGTCTTTAGGGAAGATGACACTCTGGCCCATCTTGCTCATGAGACTCCACATCAGTGTTTGAGTTTGAGTGGCAGGTTCCAATCAGGGGAAGTCAATCAAGGCTCCAGAGTTAGGATTAGAGTTAGGGTCAGGTTAGGGTTAGGATTAGGGCCTTCCAAGAGCAGGGAACTCTAGGAATGGATGAGCTTGGCCAGGGAGGCCCAGGGCACCCCACTGATGTCCAGTCAGTCATCCTGCCCTTCACAGATCCACCCCAATCCTGACCGGCCCCGCTGCACACCAGCCAACCTCACACCCTGAGCTTTTCCTTCTTGACTCCCTTTCTGTGCCTTCCTCAGACAGGCATGATGAAAGTTCCTGTTCCCAGAGAGGTGCACAAGGACCTCGACATTTGCTTTTCTCTGGAACCCACAGGCCACATAGAGTGGAGGGCAAGCCTGGGATGGCGAGGAGGGACCTTCCAAGTGGGTGGGCTTCCAAGTCTCTAATCCAAATGCCAGATATCAATAGGGAGAATAAGGTCCAGGGAGCTGCCTAACAAAAGCCACAGAGTCCTGATTCCATTCTGGGAAACGGCCAAGTTCTAGAACCTGGGCTCTTTTCCTCATACCCTTACTCCCTTTTATAACTTTTTTATTTCAAAACTTGTGCCCAGTGCACGAATTCATGCACATGGAAAGGAAATTAATTAGGAGAAATGTTTTAATATTGCTTTTTGCCCTTTATAATAGAAGTGTCAACCAAATTCATGATGGACAATATCAGATTGAAACACAAGCCTGCGAATGGGGCTTTTTAATATCTGCTTTCTGATTTAGCTAAGCCTTTTCCAGCCCAGTGAAGCACCCCAACTTCTCTTTCAGGTGATTGTTAGCAACACAGCAGTAAATATCAACATGAAGCAGACTATTATTGTAGATCACACAAAGAGAACAAAGGATAAAATATTTAACTGAAGCTTAAAATATTTAACTGTCCCACTTATGTCCTTTCTCTGGTATAGGATCTAAAGCAGAATCTCATATTGCATTTGGTGGCTGCATCTACTTAATCTCTCCATTCCATGACAGTTCCTCGGTCTTGCTTCATCTTTCATAACCTGGACAGTTTTTAAGAGAGCTGTAGAGTGACCCTGAGTTTTGGTCTGATGCCTTTTCATAATTAGATTGAGGACATGCACTCAGGCAGGCCCACCACAGAAGTGATGTTGTGTCCTTCTCAGTGGGTCATATGGAGGTACACGATTTCAGTGTCTCAAGAGTGATGATGCTAACTTTGATCACTTGGTAACATGGTGCCTACCAGGATTTTCTTTTCTTAAAATGTATTTTATTGATTTTTTTTACAGAGAGGAAGGGAGAGGGATAGAGAGAGAGAAACATCAATAAGAGAGAAACATCGATCAGCTGCTTCCTGCACAACCCTTACTGGGGATGTGTCCACAACCAAGGTACATGCCCTTAACTGGAATCCAACCCGGGACCCTTTAGTCCGCAGGCTGACGTTCTATCCACTGAGCCAAACTGGTCAGGGCAGGCTGCTAGGATTTTCCCCAGTGAAATTACTATTTATTCATTTGTAATTACTAGGCATCTTGTGGGGAGATAATTGGAAACTACACAAATATCCTACTTCTTAAACATACTATTGCCCACTAACTTTAACATCTGTCATGACGCTTTCTGACAATTAGTAATGCTATATTTGCCAAATGGTGATTCTCTCTTTCCTTCATTCTTTCTACATTTATTAATTGTAATTTTTCTCTAAGAGTTGACCTTTCTCCTTATTTATTTATTCATTCATTTCTCTCAGTATGGACTCATGGGTGTCCATTTCATTCCATGAACATCATTATTTATTTTTCTGTTCAACTTGTCTCATCTTCTTTTGAAATTTCCACCCATCTGTTTCCTGTTGAGCTCAGTGTACTCCGCGGTATACAGGTGGGAGCTCAGAGCCTTTGCAACCTCGTTTCCCTGGAACTCAGTGGGGCATCTTCCCAGGAAAGGCTGGGCCTCTTTCCTATAACTGGGCAGATTCCAGTCAGGGGAAGTCAGTCAAGGTTACAGGGTTAGTATTAGGGAGTTCCAGGAAGGGCTGAGCCCGGCCAGATAGGCCTAGGTTACCCCCCTGCTCTCCAGTCAATCATCCTGCCCTCCACAGATCCACCCCAATCCTGACCGGCCCAGTAGCAGCACCAGCCAACCTCGCACCCTGAGATTTTCCTTCACGACTCCCCTTCTCTGCCCTGCTGCCGAGATAATTGCCTAGGAGCCCAAGTGGCAGACAGCTGGACAGTACTTGTGCAGTTTCTTTCATGCGGAGGAAGGCCTCTCCACCCAGGGGGCAGTGCCAGCTGCTGTCTGCCAGCTCCAAGGGCAGCAGCTGTCAATGACACTTTCTGACAGTTAGCACTGTGGTGTTTGCCAAATGGTGATTATCCACTTCCATAATTCTTTCTGTATTTGTTAGTTGGAATTTTACTGTAAGAAAGCAGAATCCTGGCCAGATAGCTTGGTTGGTTGGAGCATTGTTTTGTACATCAAAAGGCTGCAGATTCCTTGTCAGGCCAGGGCACATACCTAGGTTGAGGTTTCGATCCCTGGTTGGGGCGTGTATGGGAGGCAGATCTCTCCCATACATTGATCTCTCTTTCTCACATCAATGTTTCTTTCTCCCCTTACCCCTCTCTCCCCCTCTCAAGCTGAATTTGCAGCTAGGGCTCATCAAACACCTCTGTCTCTAAAATTGATAAACATGGCCCGCCAGTGTGGCTCAGTGATTGAACGTTGACCTATGAACCAGGAGGTCATGGTTCAATTCCCAATCAGGTCATATGCCCAGGTTTTGGGCTCGATCCCTAGTGTGGGCCATGGGGGAGGCAGACAATCAATGATTCTCATCACTGATGTTTCTACCTCTTTCTCCCTCTCTGAAATCAATAAAAAAATATTTTTTAAAAAAATACAGGTAATTACTTTTAAAAATTAAGTTAACAAACATATGCTTGGCGACAAGTTTTTAAAAAGCAGAGATAGCCCAGTGCACAGCAGCAAGAGAAACTAGTCACGAAGGAGGGGGGCTTGTCATCTTTTCTGTCTGTAAGATGTGCAAGGAAGATGGAGGAATACGTATGCTGTGCTCACCTACTCCCATGATGACATCAACATTACAAGTAAATTATAGAATAACCACCATTGAGAACCACCTGAAGACGAGCTGAACAGAAAACTCTTATAACTAAGGATACAAAAAAGAAGCCCCTTGGACACTGGTAGGAGGGATGGAGATAAGATGGACTGGTTCCACACTCAGGAGTGTCAGTTAAGAATCAGGATATCTCGGCTGCAGATGTCCCCGAGGAGTGAGCAGTTCCAGCTCCACACTGGGCTCCCCAGCCTGGACCACCAGTGCTGGGAAGAGAAGTCCCCACATCTGGCTATAAAACCAGCAAGGATTCCATCCAGGTGAGAGGGAGGGCTGCTGGAGTCCTAGGCATCCTCTTAAAGGGCCCTCCTCTGGACTTACTTCCTGAAGAGTTCATTCGATCTGAGCCCCAGCACTGGGCAGCAGCCCCAAAGGCATCAGGGACATGCAGGGAGGGACTCAACTGTCTGGCTTTAAAGCAAGGTCTAAAGGGGAAGCACTCTCTGCCAATTTGTACCTTTGTTGAGCCTTCCCCTCCCACAGAGTCTCCAGGATATGCAGGTACCAAATCTGTGTCTCCATCTAACTCATCCAACCCTGTTGATTCCCTGAGAACCCATCCCACACAACTTGTGCACAGGCCCTAACCTCTTTCAGGCTTCAGCCCACACTGTGGTTTTCCCTAAAATCTCTGAAAGGTATACAAACCTTTCAGCATGCCCTGTGCATCTTGCTAAGCAGCCACCAATCCATCACTAATGGCAGCTGGCGTTGGTTCACAGCTGAGCCTCTCCTAGGCATCTCTAAGCCCAGCACAGGCAACTAGTGTGTTTCCCCGAAAATAAGACATCCTCCAAAAATAAGACCTAGCTCATGGAAAGATAAGACATCCCTTGAAAATATGACCTAGCGCAACTTTGGGAGAAAAAATTAATATAAGACACTGTCTTACTTTCGGGGAAACAGGGTACCAACCACAGATCATTTTGTAGGTCCTACCAGGTGGCTCTGGACTGGGTACAGGCAGTAGCTGCCCTGTGCATGCAGTGGATACCTCCCAAAAATCCCAGAACCAACACACCTGGTGACCAGCTTCAGACCACACTAGAGTACCACCTGATTAGCTCCACAAACAACACCCAAAAGGGTGAACTCAGCAGGCACCAGAACCCTGCAGTAGTGAATCCCATGCCATGGAGTAGGCCCACACACAACAGCTTATCTGCGGTAGTCTTGGCAAGCAATTTGCTAGAAATAGAGTTCAAAGAACTGGTCATAATGTTGCAATGAACTTAGGGGAAGAATAAACTCAGTGAGAACTTCAACAGGGCAGGAAACATAAAAATGGAGGTAGAAAATATTCAAAAGAACCTGTCAGAAATAAAGAATGCGCTAAAACCGGTTTGGCTCAGTGGAGAGAACGTCGGCTTATGGACTGAAAGGTCCCAGGTTCGATTCCGGTCAAGGGCATGTACCTTAGTTGCGGGCACATCCCCAGTAGGAGGTGTGCAAGAGGCAGCTGATCGATGACTCTCTCTCATCGATGTTTCTAACTCTCTATCTCTCTCCCTCCCTCTCTGTACAAAATCAATAAAATATATTTTTTTAAAAAGAAATAAAGAATGCAATAACTGAAATTAAAGAATACATTAAAGAGAATCAATAGCAGGATAAATGAAGCAGAGGACTGAATCAGCAACTTGAAAGACAAGGAAGTGGAGAATACCCAATCAGAATAGCCAAAAGAAAAAAGAATCAAACAACTAGAACAAAGTAGGATAGTTTAAGGGGCCTCTGGGACAACATTAAGCATACCAACATTCATATCATAGGGGTACCAGAGGGAGAAGAGAGAGAGCGCAAAGGATTGAAACCTATTTGAAAAAATAATGTTTGAAAACTTCCCTAACCTTTTGAAAGAAATAGACTTACATGTCCAGGAAGCACAAAGTCCCAACCAAGATGAGCCCAAAGAAGCCCACACCAAGACACATCATAATTAAATTCCAAAGGTCAAAGACAAACAGAGAATCCTAAAAGCAGTGAGAGAATAGCAGTTAGTTAATACAAGGGAAATCCCATAGGACTGTCAGCTGATTTCTCAACAGCAACTTTTCAGGCCAGAGGGATTGGCGTGAGCTATTCAAAGTGATGAAAAAGAAGGACCTACAACCAAGATTACGCTAACCAGCAAAGCTATCATTTAAAATTGAAGGAAAAATAAAGAACTCCCTAGACGAACTCTGGCCAGTGTGGCTCAGTTGATTGAAACATTGTCCTGTGCACCAAAAGTTGTGGGTTCAATTCCCCAGTCAGGGTACATACCTAGGTTATGGGTTTGATCCAAGTCAGGGTGAGAGTCAACCACTACACCGATGTTTCTCGAGCTCTCTCTCCTGCTTCCTCCCTCTCAAAAAAAAAAAAAAAAAAAAGTGCTTCTCAGGCAAGAAAAGGACTTCGTCATCACCAAACCAGTATTACAAGAAATGTTAAAGGTTAAAGGAGCTTCTTTAGGAAGGAGAGAGAAAGGAGAAGGAGGAGGAAGAGGAGGAGGAGAAAAACATGAATAATAAAATTGTAATAACTATATACCTATCAGTTATTACTTTAAATGTAAATATATTAAATGCTCCATACAAAAGAAATAAGGTAGATGAATGAATAAGAAAACAAGACCCACATGTCCACTGATAGATGATTGGATAAAGAAGATGTGGAACCAATATACAATAGAATATTACCTGGCCATTAAAAAATAATAAAATTTTACAGTTTGCAACATCATGGATGAACCTAGAGGGTATTTATGCTAAGTGAAATAAGTCAGACAGAGAAAGACAAATACCATATGATACCATTTATATATGGAATCTAAAAAACAAAATAAATGAACACACAAAACAGAAACAAACTCAGAGATACAAAAATAAACTAATGGTTGCCAGGTGGGAGGGGTGTTGGGGGCTGGATGAAAAAGAAGGGATTGAGAAGTACAAACTGGCAGTTATAAAATAGTCACAGGGATGTAAAGTACAGCATAGGGAATATAGTCAATAATATTGTAACAACTATATATGGTATCGGAGGTACTAGACCTATCGGGGATCATTTTGTAAGTTATACAAATGTTTAACCACTATGCTGTACACGTGAAACTAATGTAATATTGAATGCAATTGAAAAAGAAAATTTAAAAAGGAAAGATGTGCAAGGATTGTTTGCCCTGGAAGGGAATGGACCCAGCCTCTGAAGCCAGGCACCCAAGGTGCACAGGATACAAAGTTGCTTCCACTTTAGAACAGACTTCAACATCTTCACCACGTTGACACGCTCCTGACACACACATGTTGCACACAGGGACTATGACAGTGAAAAGTGACATCTCATTTCCAAAACACCTGTTTCTCTCTTTAGGCAGCACTGACTGAATCCATGAACCTCTGCCTGCAGCCTCATCCGTCCTGTGCCCCACAACCCTGTCCCCCCAACCCCCTCCTCCCCCCCGCCAAGAAATCTTTCTAGGCCTCCCTGATGCCCTGCTCTGAGCTTCCCACATCAGTATAGGAATGAGCTCAAGGGCAATTTATCTCCCTACAACAGCACAACTTTCTCCTGGTAAGAAGCCTTGTCCATCTGCATGCAGACGACCTGGCACTACCTACAGAGAGCAGGAAATAGGGGGCTACTTTGGCCGAGCCAGCACTTGACAAACTGGCTTTTTGTTGGAACAGCCCCAGTTTGGCTCCCGTCTGATCACACTGTCCCTTTCTCTCCATTTCTGTCTTCCTTGGGCAAAGGTCACCCCATCTGTGCTGAGCCCACAAGAGGATCAGCGTGGTTCATCTCTAAGTTCTTAACATTGGAGTTTCTGAACCACAGACGTGGCCTCCAGTTCACAAGCTCTGCCAGTGCCTAGGTTTACTCACTTTGATTAGATGCTGTGCCAGAATCTCAGGCCCCCTCCTCTTCCCACCATGCTCCATTGACGGCGCAACAGGAAGCAAATGCTGCTCATCTCACCTCTTCCATTTCCTCTTTCTGTGTCGCCCCCACCAGCTACCCAACGTGTGTTGTCTCTCCTGTGCACATCTGTCCATATATGCTCAGAGGGCCTTGCGGAGGGGAGAGGAGGGAGTCTGCTCTCTGCTAAAGTTGGGGGAGGTGGTTTTGCAACCTCTTCACGGCTCACCAATCCCTTGCCTTGGTACAAACATATTTGTTCAAAAATCAATATATTTACTCATTTGTCAAAAGATCTTCAACCACATTTTACATGTAGAAGTTCTTGTAGTCATTCTCCAGATGTTTCCGCTGTGGGTTAGGCCAAGCGGACGTGATCACACCCATTTTGTAGTCAGGGTTGTCAAGGCTCAGAGATGGAAAGTCGCTTGCCCAGAAACACAAGTCGCTTGCCTCCTGCCCTTGCTGACTCCTCCCGCCACTAGTGCTCCCTTGCCCACATGCCCACCAATATCCTGTTTAATTCTCTGCTCCTTCTCTCTCGCCAGCCCCCTCCACCTCAGAACTAGGAAAAAACTTACCTCTTACTCCTCTGAGGATCCCTCCCAGCACAGCCCGGCCAGTACTTGCCAAGCAGTTAGACACTCAGTAACATCGACTGAGTGAACATGTGCTTCTGTGTAGAAGGTCTTCTCAGGTTACCTTCTCTGACCAGAGACTTGTCTCCGTGCTTTTTATACACAAAGACCCCACTTCCTGAGGCTGTTTCCCTGTTTGCAGGGTGGTGACAGAAGGTTGGGCTTGATGATCTCCATTCTCCATCAGCTCTGCCAATCTGTTGTTGGCTCTGGAACCTTTCCCACGAGGACTGCTGTCCGCTTCTGGGAGCGAATGACTGGAAACCAGGATGCCCACCCAGCCAGGCATCTGGGAAGGCAAACAGCAGCACCTGGCCATGCCCTCAGGAAGAAGACAACATTGTGGAGAGCTTTGGAAGTTGATGCTGTTAAAAAAATAAAAATTAAAAAAAAAAAAAAGATCAGCCTTGAAAACTCCATCAGCAGACAAAACCAGTTGAATTCTACAAGCAAAGTTCATTTAGCTTATTTTGTAAGATTAACTTGACCTTGGTCATACCTCTGAAAAATCACGAGCAAAACTTGAGCTGTTTCCCAAGATAGAGAGAGGTAACCACGGATCAATTCCCTACCATTGAAGAAAATTCTAGTATTACAACCAGTTGCTGTGAAGAACAGAGTCATTGCCTTCTCACTATATAAGCTGCTTTATAACAACACACCCGGAGCTCCATCCCATGCTTTGGCTTGTGTGCTCCCAGTTTGCAGACTGTCTTTCTGGTGTGTGCACAGTGATCTCTCACTCATTACTGCACAGTGGCTCACTGATTTCACTCTGGCTGTTTAGGATTCATTGGCAGTGTTCACAGCTGAGCCTGGGAGTGGGTGGGAGGCGTGGACTGGCTGAGCTTCCCGCTTGCTGCAACCAATTTCATTCCTCGTATTATTTTCTTTTCAACACTTTCAAAGTCTTTGAAACTGAAACGCCTACTGCCAATCAACAGTCTAGAACCGGAAGCCTTACCTGACACTCCTTCACCTTCCCACCCCATCTGTTTATCTGGGAGGCCCTCTCCCAGGGTCTGTCCAGGACCCAGGTAGCCTGATTCCCCCACTCCTACCCTCGACCAGTTGGCTGACTGCACTTCCCCCAGCCAGTTGGCTGACTGCACTTCCCTTCCAAATCCTTGTTTAAAATGGCAACTTTTGCCCGGCTGGTGTAGCTCAGTGCTTGAGCGTTGACCTATGGAACAGGAGGTCACAGTTTGATTCCGATCATGCACATGCTGGAATTGCAGGCTTGATCTCCAGTTAGGGGGCATCCAGGAGGCAGCCGATCAATGATTCTCTCTCATCATTGATATTTCTCATCATTGATGTTTCTATCTCTCCCTCTCTCTTCCTCTTTGAAATCAATAAAAAATATATTTCTAAAATAAATATAATATATATATATTAAAAATTAAATGGCAACTTCCCCTCCTCTGTTACACAAGCTATGATGAACACAAAAGGCAAAAAGTAGAAGGAGCATCTGTGTAAGAGACAGTGGTCACATTGCCCTGGTAATGGATGGGAGTGGGGGGGTTAGGTGAGGGAGGAGGCATTTTTGAAATGGTAATTGATATTTCCCTATATTGACTATCCCTCCACTCAAACAGCCTGACCTCAGGAATGTGTCTCAAACTGTATTTTCTTCAGAGTACAGGAGTTTAGTGTACTGGATTTATAAGTATGACTTTCTGCCTGGGAAAGCTCTGTCTAGTAAGTTAAAGCGGTTGACGTATGTAAAGAGAAATGCTTATGCTTGAGAGGAAGCAGTCCAGCATGTAAATATTTATGAGTACCCTCCCTGTTCCAATCCCTCGACCCGTCATTTCCTAGTGAAGAACAATAACAAAGTGGGGTCCCTGTATAGAAAAGGCTGCCTGAACACTAACAGCTGGCTATCTTGTCCTATCTATTTATAACTTCCACTAAAATGGGCAACCCACAGTTTCCAGGTCCCTCCCTCCTTCCCCTGATCATCAGATCGGGCATCTTAGTGCACAATTGGAGGAAGGAGCATGATGGAATAAAACATGCGAGGCATGCCCCCGGGTTTTCCTATTTATTAGTTTTTCGTTGTGTGCACTGCCTTCTTCTGCCACTGATAACGGGGGTAGGAGAGCAGCACCCTGTAAGATATGGTCTGGACACTAGGAGCCATCCATTGGTTCTGAGTTGTTATGCTTTTTCAGTCTAGGTAGTCTACAGCGACCCCTACTGGAGATAGGAACCGCTAAGGCAGATGCTATCACAGAACTGCAAAAAATGCATTCTTTCCCAGGGAAAGATGGGCTCACATTTAAACTCAGACTAATGTTCTCATTTTCTGGGAAAACTTTTTCAACATGTGTATAAGTTACAAACCACACATTCTTCCAACCTCCAAAGCTCTGATGAGCTAGAAGCAACACTATGGCACTGAGCAAGTTTTACGAGGCCTAAAATCTTTCCAAGGATCAAGATGAACACTAAGGCTGCAATCCCACCATGCACCAGATGTTGGAACTCAGGCTGCTGAGTGCTGCTGCGGTGGTGCGAGCTTCTTCCAATGGGGTCTGATTGGGTGCGAGCCTGCAGCAGGCACAGTGGGGCCCGGATGAGTGGGAGCGGCAGGTAGGAGCTGCAGGTGGTGGACTGTGGGTTCAGCCCAATCCCTGCAGGCCAACCTGAGGGACCCCACCCATGCAGGAATTTGTGCACCAGGCCTCTAGTATTAATATGATCAATAAAGCTACAGAGTTAAGTCCAATATTTTTTATGCAACTTCTTTTTTTAAACTGTCCCCCAAAGTGTCACTCCCATTAAGTATGTATCAAACCATGATAGAGCCGTACTGTCCCACACAATAGCCACTAGCCATACATGGCCATTGAGCCCTTGAAATGTGACTAGTCTGAATTGAGAAGTGCTGTATTTTCAGCATCATGGCCCATGAAAGGACAGTGAGGAGACAGTAAACACAACGGTTTGAAAAAGGAAAGTTTAATATAAAGAATTAGTAACTCTTTAAAGGGAACTATATGAGGAAATAAAAGCGAATTCTAAAGAATAACCCCCTGAAAGAAGGAAATAACGTGGGATGGGAGGGAGCCCCTCCCTAACGCAGGGACACGGGTCTCTTTGGAGGGTGTGATTGCCGCCACTGGATGACAGAGAAGTTCACTGGGTTGTCCGGGCCAGAACTGGTACACAGTCAGAAGCTGAGGCTGGCAGGCAGGATTCTATGGGCCTTGCCTGGCAAGCAAGAGTCCCCTACTACTAGGGTTCTTAGTATGCGGAGGCTAGATGGTTGGACACTACCTGCTCACATGGATGAAATTTACCCTCTAGCACCCCCTACTGACAACATTGAGCCTGCTGGCAATGAAGAAATGTTCTAATATCACAAGTAAAGTAATGAAGGGCTCAGACCAGTTTGGTTCAATGGATAAAGCGTCGGCCTGTGGACTCAAGGGTCCCAGGTTCGATTCCGGTCAAGAGCATGTATCTCGGTTGCAGGCACATCCCTAGTGGGGAGTGTGCAGGAGGTAGCTGATTGATGTTTCTCTCTCGTCAATGTTTCTAACTCTCTATCCCTCTCCCTTCCTCTCTGTAAAAAATCAGAGTGCAAAGCGTTGGTAACCAGGAGGCCCTTCTAGTCCCAACTCTGAAATCAGCATGCTGTATGAAGAAGGGCAAGTCCCTTCTCTCTGGATGGCAGAGTCCCTATCTATCAAGTTGGAGCTATTTCAGCTCCAGGGCCCTCTCAGAAAAGTCAGAGGATGAGAGAACTGACAAAACCAGAATTTGGGGAAAGGTGAAGAAAATGAGCAACATAAGCTCTTGGCCTGATCTCCTGGTATTAACCCTGGAGATGACTCACACTGGCCCACCCAGAACTGCCCATCACTCCTGGTCCACCACTCCCATTTTCTCCCCTGACCTGGTAAGTCACATAGGTGGATTGCCTTAGTCATCAACTCAATAGGGCTACTGCCTGGCGTACAAAGATTTGTTTGCACCTATTGAGCTAATCTTCCTGTTTGAAAACCCTAAGAAGTCTGACACACCTATGTGGACATATGGGCAGCAATTTTCCTGTGCCTTGCCTCTACCAAAGCCCGGGTTTACAGTCTTCTCAATATGGACTCTGCATTGGTCATATAGTGTATTTTACATATTCCAAACTCTGTGGCCCTCTTACTGACTGTTACCTCTTTCCCCCTTTTCTCCATCCAAAGCTCACCCACACTTCCACCCTGCTTAAGGGACAGACGGGAGATCTCCTCTATCCCTTTTCTAATTGGCCAGTATCAGATGGCTTGAAGGTCCTCTCTCCAATAGTATTCTGACTGGGACCGAAAAAACAGCCAACCTATTCTGTAGAGTGGCTATACAGAATTTTACATTCCCACCACTAATGTATGAATGATCGTTTCTTCTCATCTTTGTAGTGTTTGATAATGCCACTATTTTTAAAGTATATTTTTTTGTTGATTTAAGAAAGGAAGGGAAAGAGAGAAATATCAATGATGAGAGAAAAAATCACTGAGAGGCTGCCTCCTGCAAGTTCCATATTGGAGATTGAGCCCAAAACCCGGGCACATACCCTAACAGGGAATTGAACTGTGACCTAGGAATCAAACTGTGACCTCCTGGTTTCATAGGTTGATGCTCAACCACTGAGCCATGCCAGCCGGACCACTGGATATTTATAAAATCATTCACAGGACATACAAAATTATCAACTTAAATTCTCTCTCATCATTGATGTTTCTCTCTCTCTCTCTCTTCCTCTCTGAAATCAATAAAAATATTTTTCTTTTTTAAGAAAAAAGTACCAACTTAAACACTAGCATGCTATGTTTGGTTAAACATTTAATTAACTCACCCCTAATGCCTTTCAGCAGGGCCAGACCAAGTGATTTTTCGGGTCTTATACAGCCCGAAGGCTAGACGTTCCCCATCCCTGCTCTATGGAAACCTAAGCAAGTTACTTAACCATACTGAATCTGTTTCCATGTGTGTACAATGGGGATGGCAACATTGACTTGATGGAGCTCTTCCAATGATCAGTGACACTTTAATATGTCAGATGCACAGCGGTATGCCTAGAGAATGATAGGCACTGAGCATGTGCTGGTGTTGTACAACAGGCTGTTTGGATAGCTGCATGTGGTTCTGCTTGTTTCTGGCTTACAATACTTGCAGGTAAGGGGAGGCTGTGGACAGCTCACTCACTTATTAAAGCCCAGGGGTCACAAGGATTCCAGATCCCAGCTAAATGTAAGAGCAAATGAACAAAAGGTGATTTTTTTTAAGTTATTGTTAAATTGCCCTTAAGTAACAGCCCATCCAGTTTCTAGGGAATTTACAATATGGACAGTACACTTAACACTTCTCGCTGCCAAGGATTTCTCTCTGATCAGCCACAATGTGCTGGGCAACAGGCTTAGGCCAGTGATTTGCTAGGTATTTATATTGATTTCAGAGAGGAAGAAAGGAGAGATAGAAACACCAATGATGAGAGAGAATCATTGATTGGCAGCCTCCTGCAAGTCTGTTGCTTCCTGCTCGTCCCCTACTGGGGATGGAGCCCACTAAGGCATGTGCTCTGACCAGGAGTTGAACCATGACCTCCTGGTTCATAGGTCAATACTCAATCATGGATCCACACCAGCCCAACACTAGCTCACTTTTTTAATGGTTACTTAACACTCATCATTTAAAAACCTTTCCTGGCCCTTAGAAAGCAAAGTGGCCGGACTCTGATGGCTAGCACTTGACTGCTGATTCGGGTGAACTTGGGTCAGGCAGAAAAACCTTTCTTTTCTGGTTTTCCCAGAACTGGGCAGGCAGGTTCCAGTCCTTAGGCAAAAGCATCAGCACAGAGGGAGTCTCTCAGGACCAACAATTGGAGTGAAGAGTCTCTTGGTATAATTCATTTTTCTCCCAGCAGTATAAAAGTGAATTTTCCACCCATTACTTTGTGCTTACTGTAACTGGATCTAATTCAGATATCAGCTACCTTTATGAGCCCTGGATTCATTAAGCCATCAAGATAAGCAGATGGTGCTCTGCACTCAGTGTGAGGGCAAAGTGACTTGGAGAGCCCCGAGATGGGTCAATAAAAGCCTATTTGCAGGGCCATTGAGTACGGCAGTGCCTCCCAGAAGAGGCACTCATTCTCGGTGAATTAGCAGACTGTAAAAACAGCCCTAAGTCGTTGTTGGGGGAGACAGAGTGGGAGAAAGCAGAGAGGCAATCAGTATCCAAGGCAGTGAGTGGCATAGAGAGGGGTTCTTTACAGAAGTGTGTAAATGGTGGGAATCAAGAGACTATATTGACATTTATAGATAGATATTATCGATATTTATATAGATATAGATATACATGTTATAGACAATTAGTCATGAGCTGAGCAAGGACAAAAAGCCCCAGAATAGGGGCAAACCTGAGAAAACAAGAACCTAGCCCGGGGGGGGGGGGGGGACCTTTCCTCCCCTAGCAAATCGCTGGGCTCGTGGTTTGGACCCTCTGATCTCTCACACCGCGGGCCACGCGGCTTAGACAAAACCTTGCAGCGGGCCGGGCTCCGCACTCACAGCCCCCGCCTGACCTACGAGGAATGGGCGAGAGTAACCGGAAGTACCCTCAGGCCCGGAGTCTCCGGAAGTACCCTCAGGCCCGGGGTCTCCGGAAGTACCCTCAGGCCCGGGGTCTCCGGCCCTGGAGCACCGCGCAAACCCCACAAGGGAGCGCTCACCTATGACGAGATCCCCGCGCGAGAGCAGGGGACTTCGCCCCTGGGGCGCCCCAGCCAATCCGGAACCCGCTCCGGGCCGCCCCACCCACCGCGCACACGCACGCACACACCCCGGCCGCTTCCGGCCTCCTGATTGGCTGGATCCGGCTGTGGGCGGGACGGGGAGAAGCCGGCCCGACGGCGCGCGCGGGCGGGGGCAGACGCCGGCCGGAGTTGCAGACGTCCCGTTGGGTTTGGTGAGTGGACTGTGGAGGGGTCCTGGGAGCCGGGACGCCCGATCTGGGGCGGGAGGCAGCGGGATCGCGCTTGGCTGTGCCGAGAGCACCTTGAGAAGGGTGGGGGCTGCGAGGCTGGGAGTGGGGCGAGGCCTAGGGGAATGGGGACGAGGTGTCGTTGGGGGCTCAGGCCAGGCCGCGCGGTTCGGGGAGCTGGGGGGGGTCCAAACACCAGGCCTGACGCCCCGTCGGGTGAGGAGAGGCGGAGCCAACGCGGAGGTGAGATATACATTTGTGCAGTGAACCGTGGCCCGGAGGGAGGACTCTCCGATGGGACAGTAATGAGTGATCCGTGGAGGGGCAGGGACTGGGGCCGGAGCCGGGTGAGGACTGACCGGGAGGCCGAGCGCTCCGGCCATGGAGTCCTGACAAGGTCACAGGGAGAAAGAGAGCAAGGAAGGTGAAAAGGTTGAGAGAAGGGCGTAAAAGCACACGACCTTCCAGTCCGCGCTTGGTCTTCTTCCCGATCCCGTGTTTCTTTCCCCCCCCCCTCCCCCTGCGACCCTCGTCTACCCTCCCACCTCTGCGACCCTCGCCTGCCCTCCCACCTCTGCGACCCTCCCCTGCCCTGGGGAGGGAAAAGGCCCCGAACCCGGTTTAAAGCATCTGTGACGGAATTTACACCTCTTCCGGTTGGAGATTACAAAGCATAGCCTGGGTTTAGAAGGGAGATGATTCGGCAGAGTTCCCCGCCCTCCTCTCCTGGCGGAGTGGGGAGCCGCTCTTCCTCCTCCTCCCCTCCCAGTAGTAATCCCTGCTAAATGGGGAGGGGGTCTGGGAGCAGGGCCGGTTTGAATGAAAAGCTGTGAGCGATCCAAGTACCGGGCCGCGGCAGGACGAACCTGTCTGAGTCCGGTGCGCCAGGGCTGCGCCGAGCTCCCGCGTGCACCCGTCACTGGACGGGGTGGGAGGGCTTCTCCTGGGTCCTCACCCTCATCTCGGGCCAGAATCTTCAGGGTGGGGCCTTGGCATCCATTTTCCCACAAGCTGACAGGTGAGCGATGCGAAATCAAAACTCGAGATCGTTATTGTTAGGTGGTAGTTCTTGAGTCCGGGATGGCAGCTGTGAAGATCCGTCAGCCTGTTGCGTCACCAGATGCTGGTCAGCTCATCTTCCGTTGCATTTGGAAAGGTCTGCAGTAGTAGTAGTGTCTTACTCAACGGACAGAGTAGTTCGTGTTTTTTTAACTGGCTTTGAATATCTGGTTACTAGTGCCTAGCAATCTGTCAGTTGCTGTGTGTGATGAGGAAATGACAAGGGAAATCCAGACGTGGTGCTAGTTGAAAATAAATCTTTTCAAATCACAATTGAAATTGTTAGATAAGAAGCTGGGGAAGAAGGCATGACTTACATGTTTTTTATTTTGTTTGTTTTACAATTCACGGAAAGAGATGCAGGCTTCTGTTATGGAATGGATTTTAATATTTTTCCAGATTAAGAATCTGCCAGCATCATAAGAAGGATGGTTTGGCAATATATTGTCAATCACAAGCACCCTGGACTCTGTCAGGAGAGCTTGGTTCTAGTCCCACTCTGCCAAAAATGCATTCCTGTTGTTGAGCAATTCATATAAGCCTGTCTAACCCCTTTCCCATCTTTATAATAAGGCTGATCACATGAATTAATCATGAGTTGTTATTTTCAAATTATAGATTTATAGTTACTGACCCTGGTACTTTAAATATTAACCATTTTCAGTTTAGGTGGCTGTAAATCATGAATTCTTGGGATACTTCTAGGTGGTAATTAGAAAGAGTTATAAAAATCTTATATTCAGAGAGTTTTAACACATAATTTATAAGACAGTATAAAATATAGCTTAAGTGTTGGATTTTTAATGTTTCTCTTAATGTTATCCTGGGTCAGACAGATTATCTAGTCACTTGAAGCAAAATATTCTACCCATACAAACTTCAGAGTCATGTCATAGGTGAGCAATGGAAATCAGTGGATTTTCTTCTGTTCTTTTATATACAGGGCAGCTCTCAGCCTTCTCCTCCTGAAAGGATGGGGGGGACTTTTGCTCCATTGCCTGGTGGACAATTAGTGATCCAGATGTGAGAATGGAGAGCAAAAACTACCTACTTTTTTGCTTTAAAATCTATGAAAATATATATATATATATATATATATATATATATATATATATATATATTTTAATATATTTTATTGATTTTTACAGAGTGAGAGAGGGATAGGGAGCCAGAAACATCGGTCAGCTGCCTCCTGCACACTATGTGCCCACAACCAAGGCACATGCCCTTGAGCAGAATTGAACCCGGGACACTTCAGTCTGTAGGCCAACGCTCTATCCACGGAGCCAAACCTGTTTCGGCAAGAGAGGGAATCATTGATTGGCTGCCTCCTACATGTCCTACACTGGGGACTAAGCCCCAAACCCCAACATGTGCCCTGACAGGGACTCAAACCATGGTTTCCTGGTTCCTAGGTCCATGTTCAACCACTGAATCATGCCGGCCAGGCCTACTTTCTTGCTTTTAAAGACAATTTCCAAATGATTTCTTAGTTTAGGGATAATTAAAGCAAAGGAAGAAAACATACTTTTATAGTTGCAAAAGAAGGTGCTAGAAGCCAAGACCTACTGAGGTTACCGTTTTCTTTCCTTAAGAAAGAGTTATGATAGAGAAAACAGCATTCTATGAGACTGCATAACCAAAACACCTTTAGAAGGCTTTCTGGAGGTCAGTTAAGACAAGAAGCTGAAAAATGGGAGGAATCAGCTATGAAGGAGATGAAAAGGGAGAAGTGTTAGAGGAGTCAGCTTCTGAAAGGCTTGGGGGCATAGAGATTGTTTATAACAGCGGTTCTCCACCTTCCTAACGCCGCCACCCTTGAGTACAGCTCCTCATGTTGTGGGGACCCCCAACCATAACGTTATTTTCGTTGCTACTTCATAGCTGTAATTTTGCTACTGTTATGAGTCGTAATGTAAATATCTGTGTTTTCCTGTGGTCTTAGGCTTTACAGCAGTGGTTCTCAACCTGTCCATCGGAAAAAACAGATATTTACATTACGATTCATAACATTAGCAAAATTACAGTTATGAAGTAGCAACGAAAATAATGTTATGGTTGGGGGTCACCACAACATGAGGAATTGTATTAAAGGGTTGTGGCATTAGGAAGGTTGAGAACCACTGATCTATAAGATGTTTAATGTGATTACAATGTGGGTTTTGCAGGGGAGGTGGAAGGAGAATTTGTGATAATAGTTATGCATTTGAGAAGTTCATGATTAGTTATGAAGGCAACTAATAGACAGAGTAGCCTAAAATAAATACAGTGTTTTAATTTTACCTGGTCCATTTATGTAGTTTCTTGAAGGCCATCCTCAAATATTCCTCTGTGAAACTTCCCAAACCCACTTTAGCTCAAAGACATCACACTCTACATTCAGTTCTAATTGTCTCTGTTATGCTACTGACAAGTAATCACACACTGTCATGTCCTTTTTTTTTACTTTTTTTTAAAATATGTATATTTTATTGAGTTTTTACAGAGAGGAAGAGAGAGGGATAGAAAGCTAGAAACATCGATGAGAGAGAAACATCAATCAGCCGCCTCCTGCACACCCCCCACCAGGGATATGCCCGCAACCAAGGCACACACCCCTAACCGGAATCGAACCCGGGAGCCTTCAGTCCACAGACCGACACTCTATCCACTGAGCCAAACCGGTTTCTGCCCTTTTATTTTTAAATCTAATTTTTGAACCACTAATCATTTCTGTGTTTGTGTTATCTCTTCACATAATATAGTGAGCATCCTGAACCTTGAGCTTGCTGAACCTTGTATAGAGTAATTAAAAGCTCAGTAAGTAGGGGTTTAGTCAATTAGCAGATAATGGAGTACAAAAAAGAAAGTCTAGTTCTAATCCGAGTTTTCTTCCATCTCACTCTGTGATATTGTATAACTCCTCTGGATTAAGGTTGTCTTTTCTGTCAGATGACAGAATCAACTCTTCCCAGTGGAGATGGGGGTTTGGAGGAAGGATTTCACTTTTCAAACTAAGTAGGCAGACCTCACCTCTCAGTTGGGTTTTCTTTGAAGAGCAAAGTATTGGACGAGGGCTACTGTGTAGAAGGGAGTATAATGCACATGCAACGCCCAGTAGTGAAGGTAAGATTTCACATGGGTAGTTGACTTTTGACTTTATTGTAATTGACACCAATCAGAGATTGTGCACATACATACTATGTTTGACTCCCTTATTTTATCTATGGGTAAAGTTTATAGGCAGTTCAAATCAGATTGGTGAAGAAGGAAGTGTATACATAGTTACTGTGACTAAGGGGAAACTGAATTTATTACCTCATTGTGATGAAACACCTGCTAGCTTCCTATGTAAAGGAAGATGATTGAAATCAGAGAATGGAACCTTTAGTCCCTGTGATAATTGAAAATAATCTTTTTTTTCCTGCCCCCTTATTTGTATAATGATCAGGCCAATATCTTGCCTTTTTTTTTATATTTAAAAGAATAATAATATTTAGAAAAAGAGAATTTTAAGAAGCTCATGGGATATAAGGTATGTAAGGAAAGACAGCTAAAGCCTGAGAGATATTCTTTTATTATAAAAGAATATAGTTTGGCCCTAACCAGTTTGGCTCAGTGGATAGAGCGTCTGCCTGCGGACTCAAGGGTCCCATGTTCAATTCCAGTCAAGGGCACATACCCAGTAGGGAGTGTGCAGGAGGCAGCTGATCCATGTTTCTCTCATCGATGTTTCTATCTCTCTATCCCTCTCCCTTCCTCTCTGTAAAAAATCAATAAAATGTATTTTAAAAATAAAAAAAAAAACATAGTTTGATTTTATGCTGCAGTATTGTTAAAAATTATAACCTTGTTATAAAAATATTGGTTCAATTGAACATGTTATGTTTAAAAGGAGACGTTTCTAGCAATAATATTTAAATAAAAGCTTTGTCCTTAAAATATGTAAATGAGTCAAGTAGGAATTTTGGCTATTCAGACAGCCACCGTCAATAATGAAGATTAGTGTAATGGGTTGGAAACTATTCAGAGGCGAGAACTGAAGCCGGGTAGCATGTTGGAATAAGTCAGCCAGTTGTAATTGAAAGCAATAAAGACTGCACTCAACTATTACACTTAAAGTCTTAGCGGTATTTTCACCATGATATTGAAGAGGCAATAAGGAGTATCAGTTTGGTTTGAATAATTTAAAGTTGTCAAGTTGAATTGATTAAGGATGAAGAAAATAAAAAACTTTTAAAAGGATGAAGATAGTCAGAAAATTAATAGCTACTATTTTGACAAAAGTTACTTTAAAATGCACTGTTATGAATAATGACATGCTAAAAAGGAACTGGTGTATGGAGAAATGTTTTTTAGAGTTCATGGATACCAGATTATGGGAACTAGGATTATTTTAAGTACATCCAGTCACTTAATGTTCTAGTTGCTTTTAATTGCAGAACCTCATGGAAATTCTCTTTCAGGAAGATTCTTCAATCAGTATGTCATCCAACACAGATGTTTCTCTTTCTTCATATGATGAAGGTCAAGGATCTAAATTTATCCGAAAAGCTAAAGAGGCACCATTTGTCCCTATTGGTAAGTTTGGCTTTGACATTCTGATAATTATCTATTGTAACACAAAGTGTGACCAATTCATCAAATACATCCATAAGCATTATTTTCAAATGTTTTTTCATGTGTGATTGAAATATGCTGAGATTGGTATGATAAAACTATCATTATAAAAATGCTTCTGTATGTAGTTAGACTTCTTGCGATATTGACTCTTTTAGAGACTATATTGGGGACTGGACCCCTTAGTCTTTGTGGTTTGCTAGGAGGACTCAAGAGGCTTATCTTTTGTTTTTTCATTATTGTTGAAAGTATTACATATGTTTTTTTTTCCCCCCTCAAAATATTACATATGTCTTCTTTTTAAAAAACCTGTTCTACTCACAGTTATAGTTTATTATAGTCTCTGTTATATTAATTGATTCCCTTTCGAGAGGGAAGTAGGACAGAAAGGAAGAGTTTTCCTGGTTCTCTTAAAGGAACTTATCTACTGGATTCACAAGCCCACATTTTGAAGATCTTTATAAGTCTGTTACTTTTTGCTACCATCTCAGGATTTTTGGTCCTGAGTGGAGGGAATTAAAAACATGACAAGTATGTTAGCTAATTAATGGTCTCATAAACATTCTATAAAATAAAGAGCTAATATGCAATGATCATTGCACGAGAGTAGGGGATGGAGTGGGGTGGGGAAGATCTGAGGCTGTGCCCTCTGCCCAGTGGGGCTTGACAGGGGTGGGGCCAGCCAGGTCTGGATATCATGATTTCCAGGTGGGTGGCGGGGACTTGACTCTGGGTCACGTGGCATGCCCCAGACTCTGACAGGAGGGAGATTTTCATATACATTTTACTTTCTTTCATCTCTGACACTTCTATTATAGAGAAAGGACAAATAGCAATATTAAAATATTTCTTATAATTAATTCCCTTTTAATGTGCATGAATTTCGTGCATCAGGCCACTAGTTTTTATATACAGTAGTAGAAAGTACATTGATTGGTGGTGACATCATCTTGGTTCCCTGTCCCCATATATCTAACATAATTGTGACTATTTATTTCTCAGGAATGGCGGGTTTTGGAGCCATCGTTGCATATGGATTATATAAATTGAAGAACAGGGGAGATACTAAAATGTCCCTTCACCTGATCCACATGCGTGTGGCAGCACAAGGTTTTGTTGTGGCTGCAATGACTATTGGTAGGTATCTACAGGAAATTTCAAATTTGTGGTTTCCCATTAACTAATTTCTTTGAAGGTACATACTTTTAGCTAACTTTGAAGTAGTTTTTAGATATCACTTGTATTTATTTTCCTAGAAAAGTGATTAATTTAAAATAGTTCAATTAGTGACATAAAATTACTGTGTATGATACAGGGTGGAGCGGAAGTAGGTTTATAGTTGTTCATGTGGAAAATAATACAATCATGAATAAATAATAACTAACTAGCCAGAAGAAAATTAGAGTTTATAGATAATAGTAGAATTCATCTAGCCAAACATATCATAAGGTACAACTGACAGTGGATGAAGGAGGAAAACATATAATTAGCTTAATAAAAAATTTTGATAATACATGTAAATAAATAATACAAGAATATACTCAGAACTGTAAACCTACTTACTAAGGTTATAAAGGAAGAAAGACAATCCTGTCCATCACTGAGTTTATAATTTCACTGAAGAGCCTAGACATGCCTAGGGTTGGAAGATCCATTATCTGGAAGAAATCTATGATTGCTGTTTTATTGGGTTGAAGATAAAACGATTTTTTTTAAATGTAGGTATTACATGCTTTCATTGGCTTTTTCTGGTACTACGTAGCAAGAGCAGTGCCTTTTAAACTTGCCGGATAAATACTGAACAGTCTGAGCTTGTCATACTAGCTTCAAGCTACTTGGGAAATTCAAAAGAATTTTAGAAATACAAAATTTTTAAGAAGGCAAGTAAGCAACCGGGTCTTGTTCCCTTTATAGAGATTGCATGCTAACAAAGATGCTACTGTTAGCTCTTTTATGAGCCATTTTTAATGTTATTAATATTAAATAAATATATTTAAATGCATAACCAGCATTCTTCTTTTCTTTTCTTTAAGGTATGGGCTATTCCATGTATCAGGAATTCTGGGCAAATCCAAAACCTAAGCCATAGAAGAAGAGATGCTGTCTTGGTCTTGGTGGTGTTTGCTATAGTTAGACATCTCATATTGAGGTTATATGTTTATATTGAAAATAAATCATTTGAGAGGGTCAGACAATGACACATTAATTTGAATATTGGCTTCCTATTTTGCAGGCTTGATTTCCCAGGTGACTACATTACTAGTGACTAGTTCACTAGCTAGGTCATTCAGGGAGTCAGGTTAGCACATAAGAAATGCGTCATTTTCAATGCACTTGATGTGGTGAAATAAATGTCCGCCTTGTTAAACTCTTCTGGTGAAATTAGTTCTAAGCAAGAACAACATGCCAATCCTGGAGTACTCCCAATTGCTGCAGAATCTCACATGCTTTTGATGTTATGTAGGAATCCTATTTGCCCCAGTTACTTTGACTTTATTCTGCCTGCCTTTTGGACTGAATGAGGACTTCGGTTTTTAGGGCTGACTATCTCTTAAAGAACCCTTTCAGAACAGTGCATGGCATATAATGTTACAAACCCCCACAACTGAACGTGTGTGTGTTTAAACCAAACCTAACATGCTGATAAAGCTGCTAGAAGGTAGTATTTATTTTAGAGTCACACTTGTAAATGTAAAATAATTATGGGTCCCAGTTTAGCTCTTTTCTAATTGCAGAATTATATTTTTGCTGCTGTTATATTAGAATCATTTTTAAATGTCACCTTGAAATAGATATATGTATTTAAGTGCTAACACAAAGGTAATGAAAAACCGTTTTTAAATATTTGCTGTATGTTCATTTTCTCTGTAAGAATCATAAATGTTAAATTAAACAAATTACCTATAAAGGAAATGATGACTGATTGAAGAGCAAGCTCTGGAAAGACATTATACAAAAACTCTGGTGTACTACAGAAGGCTTTACTGCAGTTGTGAAATTCTAACCTGAATTACATTCCATGGTGATACATGGTAAATGTAGTGTTATTAAAGTAAGTGAACACATCAAATGGTTTGTATTTATTTCAATATGGAAAAATAAAGCATTCCTCAAAGTAGCATAAAAATTAAGTTTCCAAAGAGATAAACCAAAGAACTTACATACTTACATGCATATCCTATGGACATGGGCAATAGGGTAGTGAAGACCTGGAGGGTGAGTAGGGGCTGGGAGGACGGGAGAAGTGGGAGATATCTGTAATACCATCAACCAAAAAAAATATTGAAAGATTTTTTTTAAGTTTCCAGAAATGAGGGAGAGCATTTTGTACCTTTGGTAAGAATGATGGTTAAAGAATATATACCAAACAGGAAAAAGGGCTAGCATTTAATGAGCATTTACTGTGTGCTACACACTGTCATTTAAATTTCCCAACAACCCTAATCGTTAGGAGCTATGATCCTCATTTCATAGAGGACTTTGGCATGAATAGTTTAAGTAATTAAGTAATGTCGAATAGCTAGAGAAGGATGTAGGTTTGGGACTGGAACCTGTATTGTCAAGTGATAGATTCCAACATGTATTAGAGACTTGAAATGTTGGCCTTTGTGAAATTAATGCTGGAGTGGCGGCATTAATTTTATTTCTTATAAAATTAAGAGGGCATGGCACGGTCTTGGCTCACCACTGACTGTATAATCTGGACCAAGTCAGGATTTTCTCACTTTTCCTCGCCTCCATTCAGTAGTGATAAATGTGTCTACAGTGGACGCCAACGTGCATTGTCCCCCCTCAGAGGAAGGTAGGAATAGGTCTTTTGAAGATTTTGAGTTTCTTATACCTTCCAGCTAGAGCCCCATTACCTACGCTCAGCTTGTCTGCAGCCACACTCGGTCCTCCCCACCGGTGCTCCTTCCTAGCTCACTCATTTGTCAGTGATGTCCTCTGGCTTCCGCTGTCACATTCTGGGCTCAAACTCAAGCATCTTTCCTTCCTCCTGTCATTTATCACTATTAAACCAGTCACCAGGGCCTGCCCGTTTTTCCTAAGCAAAGTCTCTCGGCATTCAGATTTGTCCTTTTCCTCTCCCTGTAAACCTAGGTCCTCCACCTCCCTTCTGCCACCCACCTACAGCAGTGCCGCTGATGCCACAGCCCTGTGCCAGCACAGCCCCAACCCTTTGCTTATGCTCTGCTCCTTTCCCGAATGTTCCCCCTCACTCCCAGTGAGTTCGGGGCACGCCTTAAGTTAAAACACTAACCAAATTCTACTTTTGGTAGAGTTTTTTAAAATTCTTCTAGGCCACAATGAACTTCACCTTTTTTCAAATTGTGTCACATGTGAGTTTAAAACACAATGCATGTCCCACTATGATAATACTTGACTTATATACAGCTTTGCTATATATAAAATACTTTAAGATTCTTCCTTTCGTTCCTCGGAAACTCTTGACGTACATATTATCCTGACTTTGTCAAGGAGGAGAGCTGAAATTTATTCAGGGCCATACGAGTGAAAATCGACAGAGCTGGGCACAAATCCAGTACTTGAGATCCTTGGTCATGAAGAGAGACTGCATGATGAAGGCAGGTACACAGAGCCATGTCTGTTCACGAAATACTTGTTCTACCTTCCACCACCCACATACACACTCTCCACCCAGGTCCCAAGTCTAGTATTTTTTTCCAGTATACTTTGTATCTTATCCTCAGATTTAATTTTTTTAAAACGGGGTCTTTTTATTATTGTTTTAAGATTTTAAAAATTGATTTTTAGAGAGAGGAAGAGAAGAAATAGATGTGAAAGGAGAACATCAATTGGCTGCCTCCTGCATGCCCCCTACCAGGAACTGAGCCCACAACCTGGGCCTTTCCCCAGACTGTGAGTCAAATCCAGCAATCCTTAGGTGTATGGGATGATGCCACACCAGCCAGGCTATCCTCAGATTCCCCCTCCCCCCCCCCGCCCCATAAATTAAAATCCTTAGCCAATATTTGTTTTGGCCTTTATAAGAAGGAAGGTGAGATTCCCATATACAAATGGTCTTGACTGGAAGAGGTGAATGAAAAACTGTGAAATACACAAGGCATTGGCGACCTAATCAATATGGGAGAAAACGATGACCACGAAGACCAGTTGCTTTCCATCCTTGTGTTTTGAAAAACCAAGAGTGATATGAACCAAGAGTGAAATTGAGAAAGTTTGGGGCAAATGTAAATTGTATTACCAGTGCATTGTGCTGAGAGCTTGAAGCAGAGCCAGGGTAGACCTCATCCACCAGAGAGATCCCTTGGAACTAAATAAAGACTAATGAATCTTGGCAGAACATTTAGTTTCCTAGTGAAATCAACGTATGATGAATGAGATCGCCATATACACAGCCACATCTTAGACAAAATTGCTCCATGGGTCAAATAAGACATGAAGTGGCATTAAGTGAGAGGCTGGTGGCCAACAAAAGCCCAAATCCTTGGTGAGTTGAAGAGGCAGAACTGACAGTGGTATCCAGCACCTTCCAGCCCACAGGAATTTGAACCTGGAAAGCGTGAACAATTTTTTTTTAATTGTATTTTAAAAAATATATATTTTACTGATTTTTTACAGAGAGAAAGAGAGTTAGAAACATTGATGAGAATCATCGATCAGCTGCCTCTTGCACACCTCCTACTGGGGATATGCCCACAACCAAGGTACATGCCCTTAACCGGAATCGAACCCAGGACCTTTCAGTCCACAGGCCGACGCCCTATCCACTGAGCCAAACCGGTTTTGGCTCGGCAACAATTTCTATCTCTGCGGGAGCCCCTGGCTAAGAAGAGGCATATTTACTAAGACTTAACCCTGAGGCAAAAATATCTCGAGGCAGTTTGCCTGTTTGCTCTGAACCCGTACCCACAATCTCCTTCTGGTAACTCTTGGCTTCTTGCGTGTCTGATTTCTGGAAGGGAAGGGCTCTGGATAAGGGTCACCGTCCCCTAAAGTAAACTGGTGGCTTAGTGTTCTGGGTAATGCCATGACTGGCATAAGTCTAGCCCCAAAGACACTCCTGGTACAACGACCAAGTCCGATTATGGAGCCCGGCTTGAAGCTGAGCAAAGCTTACTTCCATTTTGAGACAAAACAGCTAAATATGGAGTGGTATTTCACTGTGAGTTTATGGGGTTTTTTAAATTTTATTTTTAATCCTCACCTGAGGGCATTTTCCCATTGATTTGTATATAGAGTGGAAGAGAGGGAGAGACAGAGAGAAATATCCACGTGAAACATTGGTTGTCTCCTGCACACACCTCTACTAGGGCCTTGGCCAGGGAGGAGCCTGCAACTGAGGTGTGTGTCCTTGCTCAGAAACAAACCTGGGACCCTTTGGTCCGCAGGCCGACGCTCTATCCACTGAGCCAAACTGGCTAGGGCTTTTAAATATATTTTTATTGATTTCAGAGAGGAAGGGAAAGGGGGAGAGAGATAGAAACATCCATGATGAGAGAATCATTGATTGGCTGCCTCCTGCATGCTCCCCACTGGGGATGGAGCTGCAACTGGGCAAGTGCCCTGACCAGGAATCCAACTGTTACCTCCTGGCTCATAGGTCAAACCTCAACCACGGAGCCACACTGGCCTGGCTCTCTGTGGTATTGATTTGCATTTCCTTAATGGCTAGCGATGCTGAGCATTTTTCATGTGCTTATTAGCCATTTGTATATCTTCTTTGGAGAAATGTTTATTCAAGTCCTTTGCCCAGTTCCAATTTTTTGTTGTTGTTGTTGTTGCTGTTGTTGAGTTTGCTCAACTGATTTTTTAAAAAATATATAGATGTTATTGATCTCAGAGAGGAAGGGAGAGGGAGAGAGAATCATTGATTGGCTGCCTCCTGCACAGCCCATACTGGGGGTTGAGCCTGCCACGGGGTATGTGCCCTGAGGGAGAATAGAACTGTGACCTCCTGCACACCCCTGGTGGAAGCTCAACCACTGAGCCATGCCGGCCGGGTTGCCCCACTGATTTTTGACAAAGGTTCAAAAGCAATCAAACGGAGGAAGGCTATCTTTCAACAGATGGTGCTGGACATTGGTAGGCAACAAAACAAAACCTCCACTTAAATCTCACACCTAATGCAAAAGTCACATAAAAATAAATCATGAACATAAAACTCTGGCTCTTTTAGAAAATTACAGGGAATTCTTTGGGATCCAAGGCTAGGCAAGGAGTTTTTACACTTGACACTAAAAAAGGAAGAAATATCAATTGGACCTAATAAAAATGTAAAAAGTTGAAGTCCATGCAAAGAGAATTAAGAGACAAGCTACAGACTGGGAAGAAATTTGCAAGCCACATACTCAACAAAAGACTATTTTCCAGAACATATAACGAATTCTCAAAACTCAACAAATAGAAATTGGGTGAAAAGACATGAACAGACACTTCACCAAAAGAGGATATCCAGATAGTAAGTAAGCACATTGAGAAAAATGTTCGGCATCATTATCCATCAAGAATGTCAGAACCACAATGAGATGCCACCACACACGTATCAGAATGGCTAAAATAAGAAACAGTGACATCAAACACTGCAACGATGTGGAGAAACGATCGCTCATGCATTGCTGGTGGGAATGTAAACTGGCACAGCCACGCTACAGAACAGGTTGGCTGTTCTGCTTTTTGTTTTTTTCAAAACTAAACATGTGATTACCATACAACTGTACTCCTGGGCATTCCAGAAAAATGAAAACTGAGGTTCACCCAGAAACCTGTATATGAATGTTCATATCTGCTTTATTGGTAATAGCTGTCAACTGGAAACAGCCCAGAAGTACTTCCCTGGGTGAAAGGTTAGACCCTCGATTCCAATAATTACAGGCTGTTGTTGATCCTTGTGACTAAGCCCCTATCCCAGTGGTCGGCAAACTCATTAGTCAACAGAGTGGCAAACCGTTTGCCCACCACTGGGTTAAACAAACCTGGGCACGTCCATACTATGGAAAACCGCTCAGCAATAAAAAAAGAAACAAATTATTGACACAACAACTTGGATAAACCTCCAGAAAATTATCCTAAGGGGAGTGGGGGTGGGTAAGTCAACCCCAAAAGGTTACACTCTATATTATTCCACTGAGAAAACATTTTGGAAATGACAGAAATTGAGAACAGAGTGGCAATCACCAAGGGCTAGAGACTTGTCAAAGGAGGGGGCGGGAGCAAGAGGGAAGTGGGCGTGGCTATAAAAGCCCAATAAGTGGATCTTTGTGATTTAAGTGTTCAGTGTCTTCTCTTCACTTTGGCGATCAAACTGACATGGGATAAAACTGTATAGAACTAAACACGCACACACATGAATACCGGTCAGACGGGGAAATCTGAATACGACAGGTGGATGGTGTCAATGTCAACATTCCGGTTGTGGTACTGTGCTCGAGTGGTCTGATGCTGCCTCTTTGTGTATGTCTATGCGGGACTGCCTTATGAGGGGGGGAAAAGGGGGGGGGGATGAGGTATTTGAAGATTTTCAAATTATAAAAGCCTGGGTAAACATTCAGAAAGCTTCCTCGGATCTTCTTTCCTAGAAATTTGTCTCCCGCCCTCAGATGGCCCTGATTATGGTAGTGACTTAAATTGGGAAGTGCCTTAAAAAACCAAGAGTTTTGTTTGTTTGTTTTTTCTATGAAAATAAACCACTATTACATCATTATATTTAAACTCCTCTCAAGTGCAAACATGAAAACAGCACTGCAGTCCCAACACCCACATAAAACAGCTCTTCCTTCCTCTTTCTGCGCATCCCTCCCTCCCAGGCCTGCCTCTGAGCTCCGTCGTGAAGAACGCAACCTTCGCCAGAACTAACCGTCACCGCATGACCTTTCCCCCAGACATTTATTTTTTTTAATTTTCCAAAGACATTCAAGGTGGGACGTCCACTCTCTTCACTCACCGCCACCACATCACTCGCCGCCACAACATGACCTTTCCCCCAGACTTTTTTTTTGTTTGTTTTTTTACATTTTTTCAAAGACATTCAAGGTGGCACCGTCCCCTTCCCAGCTCCCCCAGGACTGCGGAAGGCGTCCCTCTGCGCAGGACGTTTGACCCACAAAACGTTCCGAACCCCCGGCCCAGAAGCCACAGGACACCCGCTCCCGGCCCCGCACCCCGTTCCTTACCGACCCCGGGCCCCCGGGCCTCGGCCCTTCCCGAACTTCCGGCGCCTCGGGCCCCCGCAGACCCGCCGTGACGTTTGCAGGGCGGTGTGGCTTGGGTTCCCTGGCGACCGTTGCCGGGGCAACGCGAGCAGCGTCCGGAAGAGGGGACCCCGCCGCGGTGGCCCGGGGCACAGCAGCGCAGGGACCGTTGTGAGTGCGGGGAGAGGCGCGGAGGGGCGCGGGCCGCAGCCGGGGGAGCCCGCCCCCCCCCCGCCCCCCGGGGCCTTGGATCGGAGCCGGAGGCACACGCTCGCCCCGGCGCGCAGACCCGGGCCGGACGCTCCCCTCCGTGGTTCTGGGGACCCTCACGCTCCGCCTCCTCGCTCTCTGGGCCCTGGTTTCCGCGCAGCCCTAGGCTCAGGGAGGCTCCGAGGGTAGTAGGTCGCCAGCCCAAAGGCCACCGAGGAGGCGGCGATCTCCGGTCCGCCCTGACCTCCAGCGCCCTCTTCTGGCCTCTGCCGCGGAGGCCTCGCGCCCCGCACGCGGGTGGAGCGGGAACAGCGCCACCTGGTGGCAGTCCCTGTCCCCGTCCTCCTGCTCCAAGGCCAGCCCTCGCTCTTCTTCCATCCCTAGACGCCTTTTCAGATGAAATTCCTCCCAATGGGCTTGGCAAACCAAGGCTCGCAGATCAAATCCAGACCGCTGCCTATTTTTTTTTTTTCCGTAATAAAGTTTTATTGGAACACAACCACACCTGCCCACTCACGTCTTCTCTGTGGCTGCTTTGCACTGTGATGGCACGACAGTACCGTAGCTGCAACAGAGCCCTCTGGCCCACAAAATTTAAAACATTTACCATCCTGCCCTTTACGGAAACAGGGAGTTAGACTCTGTTGTAAATTTAGGCTAACCAGACTTTTTTTTTTCTGTGAGGTATTAGGAGCAAGGCCCAGAGGTGGCATTATCAAGGGGAAGGCGGGCTGGAAGGAGAGACTGCAGCCAAACCCCTCAAAGCCTTTGATGCCTTTGGACTTGGTTTGGGGATAATGGGCATCTACTGAAGCTTTTATTTTACTTTTTTTTAATTTTTTAATTTTTAAAATATATTTCTTTATTGATTTCAGAGAGGAACGGAGAGGAGAGAGAGATAGAAACATCGATGATGAGAGAGAATCATTGATCGGCTGCCTCCTGCACACCTCCTACTGGTGATTGAGCCCACAACCCACGCATGTGCCCTTCGCCGGAATCGAACCTGGGACCCTTTGGTCTGCAGGCTGACAACCTATCCACTGAGCCAAACCAACTATGGCTACTGAAACTTTTAAATGTCATGATTGAGTCCCATCCCTAGGAATTGGGATTTCATTGGTCCAGTACGTGCCCAAGTCATAGTTTGGGAGCTCCTGGGGGAGTCTAATGTTCAGCCAGGGTTGAGAGCCAATGTTTTAGGGACGGGAAAGGGGAAGCATTGAGTCTGAGCCATGTGGACTAGTCTGATGTTATGCAAGGTTTGGGGGCATCATCAGGGCTAGAGGAGGATGCTCAGTCCAACTTTGGTTTTCAGGGGATTGAGATGAGGGGGAAGGAGGCGGTCTTCTGAACTTCCACGTGGCCACATGCAAAGCTAAGCAGCAAACTGCAGGGTTGGGGGCTGCAGACCCGCTGACTGAGTACCGAGCCCTCCCAGGAAATGTGCATTTTGTGAGGTTAGGTTCGCTTCAGCTCGGGCCTTTTCCCCCTCCTCCCAGGGCAAGATGGCAGCGGAGGAAGGCTCGCAGGACACCTTGCGGCTGCAGTTCCAGGCCATGCAGGAGATGCAGCACAGGCGGTTACAGAAGCAGATGGAGAAGCAGAAGGAGAAGGAGCTGAGCCTCGGCAGCAGAGACGATGACCCGGAAGAGCCCTCAGAGGTCTTGGACGGCCTCCGCCTTTTCCAAGCCGGGGAGCAAAACTCGCAGAGCAGCTTTGAGCGGGGGTACGTGCGCACCCGAACCCTCCCAGGAGCGCCCCCGGGAGGTCAGGAGGCGGTGGAGGACCGATAGCAGACGGTTGGACAGGCAGGTGGACTACACGTGCGCTTATAAGTTGAGACGCAGGGGTATATGGGCACAGGTGGTTATCGAAGACTCTGGGATCTGGTAGGTCTGTGGACGAAATTGGGCATGAAATGTAGTTAAAAACCACTTAACGTTTCATTGGCATTTTGGAACTCGGCAGGGTAGTAGTTTATTCACTTGGATTTCCTTACGTCGTTTCTCGTGGAGACTGAGTTTGGGTTTCTGAGGAGCTGGCTGGCTAATGCTTGCTGATGGTTCGTTGAGAATCCTGGCCGACTCCCACCTGGGATTGTTCTCTCCTAACGGCACAGAGAGCTGGCTGTCCTGCACAAGCTCTGGGTGGGTCCTTGTGGTTTTGCAGTGGGTGGAAAAGTCCAAGAGCATCCATGACCTTCGCACGCTGCTCCGAATTCGACGTCTGTGCGTGCATATAGATCTGAGCTGGTTACTAGAAGCAGGAGTCTGTATTGACACAAAATTCTCTGCTTGTCCTTTTACATAAAAATCACTGCAGTTGTGGAGCTGTCTCTTTGCTTCTGGTTTCATCCAGGATCTTTTTTTTTTTCCCTCCATCTTCAAATTCTACTTTTTATGGTTTCCCAGTTTTCAAAATATTCTATTAAAAATGCTAGTTGATAAAAAAAAAATAATAATAAAAGACTTCTCCATCACTGAAAATTCACATAGCTCTCAAATATTAGCTCCAACTTAAGCCCAGAGCTATATGCAAATGATTTTTCCCCAGATCGGGAAACCGGAAGTGAGGGAGACTTGAGCCATTAGTGGATTAACAGCACAACAATAATTTCTATAACCTATCCCTTCTATGATGTATTTACTTCCTGAGCAGCTGTCGCTAGGGAGCCCGTCCTATTCCTAACAATGGAAGTGGTCGCAGACACTCTGTCCTGTGTTATTCGTGTTCTGAAAAGAGCCTTGTAGATAGTTTATAACATACAAAGCCAGCCAACCGCCTGATTTTCTGTCCGGTTTCCCTAAAACAAGGAGACTAGCCTCAACATAAGGCTTAGAAAAATTCTGTCTGGTCTTCTAGCATGTGTGCACCATGAAGACTGTCAGTCCCCTGCTCAGCATCACTTTATCTGCCTTTCACAAGTTGTAATATTTATCACTTCTGCAGTACGTCCATTCTGAATGCTGTATAAGGCATTTGGGATTTTTAAAAATATATATATATTTCTTTATTGATTTCAGAAAGAGGGAGGGAGAGAAAGAGAGAGATAGAAACATCAATGATGAGAGAGAATCATTGATTGGCTGCCTTCTGCATGCACCCCACTGGGGATTGAGCCCGAAACCCCAGCATGTGCCCTTGACTGGAATCGAACCCTATACCCCTCAGTCTGCAGGCTGACACTCCTTCCACTGAGCCAAACCGTCTAGGGCTGCATTTGGGATTTCTTCTTAATCCACACATAATTTAGGAGTGGGAGTTTTGGTATTTTTTTTATTTTTTTTTTAGTTCCAAACATACAATAAGTTTGCGTTTTGTTTTTTCTAGTGTTGATTACTAATCTTAGTCAATTGCCATGAAGGAAAGTAAGCTCTAGCGGTATGTCCGTTATTTGGCATTTGCTCAGATTGCCTTTGTATAATACATGTCCCGTGGATGCTTAAAAGGAAGATGAATTCTCTGAGTGGAGGTTTTCTCTCTCTCCCTCTTTTTTTTTTTTTTTTTAAATATATTTTATTGATTTTTTTACAGATAGGAAGAGAGAAGGATAGAGAGCTAGAAACATCGATGAGAGAGAAACATCAACCAGCTGCCTCCTGCACTGGGGATGTGCCCGCAACCAATGTACATGCCCCCGACCGGAATCGAACCTGGGGACCTTTCAGGCCGCAGACGGATGCTCTACCACTGAGCCAAACCGGTTTCGGCTCTCTCTCCCTGTTGAATCCACAGGAAGCCACGTTACCCAGATTTCTTTCTCCTCTCACGTGTGCACACACATGTGCACGTGTGCCGCTCGTGCGTGCCGGGTCTCGGTTTTGAAATCAGTGTGTTACAATCCGCTCGCTGAGGGTCCCTTCGTTTTTCCCCCTTCCTGCTTTGTTCAGACCGGTTCCCATCCCCGCCTGGGGCCCAGTGAGGCTGGCCAGCCGGGCGGGGGCTAACGCGGCCTGTGCCTGCAGGGTGCTGGAGGACGAGATCCAGCAGCTCCGCCACCAGCTCCGGGAGACGGTGGACGAGAACGGGCGGCTGTACAAGCTGCTGAAGGAGAGGGACTTTGAGATCAAACACCTGAAGAAGAAGCTGGAAGAGGACCGCTTTGCCTTCACAGGTAGCTGCCCCATCGCGGCGACGGGCAGAGGGCAGGTTCCGGGCGGCAGGCGCCCAGGGAGAGTGCCGAGGGTCAGCCATGGCCGGGCCTGTCCAGAGGAGTCCTGGGAACAGGGGAGAGGGGAGGGGAGGGGAGGGCAGGGCAGGGAGTGGGAGGGGAGAGCGGCCGGGATAGAAGGTCTGTGGCTCAGCCGGGGCTCCTGAAGAGGGTTCTGCATTGGCCCGTTTTCTGTGGGTGCTCTGGCCCCGACGTTGAGTCTTGGACGCGGGAAAGCCCCAGCGGGGGCAGGCATTACCTCTTCCTGCACTGCTGCTGCAGAGAGGCGGGCGAGACGGGCAAGCCAGCTGTTCCCCGGGGATTTCCTAGGACCCCAGCACGGTGTGGAATGGACCGTGGCCCTTCCGGTCCAGGCTGGACCTTGGCAGTGTTGGTTGGAGACCTTCCCCCTTGGGTCTGGCTTTGTGGGTTTAAGACCGACCTCCGCCCTGTGGGTGTGGGCTGGACGTGGGCTCTGTGGGTGTGAGCCGGACCTCGGCCCTGCATGTCTGGTGGGGACCTTGGCCTCTGCTCCGTGTGTGCCCGTGGAGCAATGCCCAGGCGGCTGACCGATAAGCAGCAACGGCGGGGTCACCCATGCAGAGAGCGGCGGGCCTCCCTGCCTTTGATCTTGAATGCCTTAAAGGGTGGACCGGTTCCCAGTTCAACGGCAAGGGACTTTGGCCTCCTGACGGCCCTTGGGGTTCCACTGCGCCTCCCCCTGTGCTCCGGCCGTTCCTGTCTGAGCAGGGACATTCATCCCAGCTCAGGGCTCAGACGTGCAGGGCTGCAGAGAAGCGAGTGCTCTGCCACCTGCCCTCTCTCGGCCCCACCTTGTGCGGCATCCCTCCAGCCACCCCTCCGGCCTCGCCCACGGCCTTCCAGCTGCTTCCGCAGACACTCCACGCACTTTCCTGCCTCCGGACCTTTGCACCTGCTATGCCCTCCGCTGAGAACACTCCTCTGCCTGCCTGGTCTCTCACCTCATTCATCCGGGTCTCTGTTCACACGTCACCTCCTCAGAGAGGTCCTCCCTGAGCACCCTGAGAGCAGCGTCACCCCCATCACTCGCACCCCCTTGTGGCGCCAGTTTACTCCGTAACACTCATCCCTCCCGGGTATTGGGATGCATATTTATGCTGGATTTGTTGTTTTGTTTTTTGTTTTTTTATGCCCTATACACCTTTTTCATTCACCAGCGGATCCCTAACACAACGTGGGGTCGGCACTCGGCAGAAACTAACTGTCGACCGAATAAGCACGTGCACCTGTATTACTAGGTGTTCCCACCGAACCCCATGTTACCCCAGAACCCCGTGTAAGAAACAATTACACCCCCTCTCCCCGCTCCAGCAGCGCTCGGCAGGAAGCCTTGCTTTAGCTCCTACCTCTGGGGGTCGGCAGGTTGGGGACCAGCTGGTCTAGGCCGGGCGAGGGTGGGTCAGCTTTGCTCCGGGGGCCTCTCTCCCTTTTGCTGGGACCAGCCAGCTGTCCTGGGGGTGCTGTTTGCGAGGAGGCGGCACAAGCGACAAGGGTCCCCCACCTCCACTTCCACCCTGTCTGCCAGCATCCCATCGGCTGGCCGCAGCCAGTCCCTGTCCCCCCAGAGTGGGCCCTGGAGGGCACAGCCAAGTCTCGGGGCGGGAGGTGAGGAGGAGTGAGCCTGTCACCGAGGAGGGCGAGAGGACTGGCCCTTGGCCATCCACCTGGGGCGTGCGGAGTCTCCCCCTGGCTGCGGTCCGTGCTGGGGCTGGGCTCCAGGGGCCTGGGCGTGCGGGGATTCTCGGAGCCCCTCTCCAAGCCCTGGCGGTTGGCAGTGGAGCGTGAGTTTGCCGTGTGGGCCCTGCGTCCTCCACTGCCCTCACCCCCCTCACTCACCCCCACAGGGTCCGCCGGCGTGGCCGGGGACGCCATTGCCGCCAAGATCGTCGAGCTGTCCAAAAGGAACCGGGTGCTGATGGCCGAGGCCGAGGCGGGGAAGACCAGGGTGAAGCAGCTGAGCAACCGCATCCGGGAGCTGGAGCAGGAGGTGAGGCGCCCTCCGTCACCCCGTCTCCGCAGGGGCCTCAGCACCCCGGGCCGCCCGCCCCTCCAGGGAGGGAGCCGCGCATGGGGGCTCTGACTCCTCCTGAGGGGCCCGTGGGTCAGTGTGAGCTGTGACTCCCTAATCTGTGGCATCAGGAGAGGGGGAAGCGTGTGGGACGCGAGGGGGCAGAGGTCATGGCGAGGCGGTGGCACAGAGCTTAGGAGGGACTCAGGGCCTGGCTGCCCCGGTGGGCATCTCAGCTCAGTCACCGACTCGCTTTGAGGTGGTCTCCCCCGTCTGTCCCCCGGCGGTGGTAGCAGAGCTCCCCCTACGGCAGTGGTTGGCAAACTGCGGCTCGAGAGCCACATTCGGCTCTTTGGCCCCTTGAGGGTGGCTCTTCCGCAAAACACCACGGCCTGGGCGAGTCTATGTTGAAGAGGTGGCGTTAGAAGAAGTTTAAAACATTTGGCTCTCAGAAGACATTTTAATCGTCATCGTAGTATTGGTATTTGGCTCTGTTGGCTAATGAGTTTGCCGACCACTGGCCTACGGTCTCCTGAGGAATGAAAGACTTCACTTTGCAAAGCGCTGAGAGCAGGACCCAGCAGGGAGTGAGCACCGGATGCTTGCTTGTTAAGTGCGCTCACGGGCATCCTTGCTAATTGGAAGCTCGAGCCAGGAGCATGCGACCAACTGGTCTCCCTTCTGTCCACCTTCCTCTTTCTGCTGCCCGCCCCCCCACCCCACCCAGCTCATCCCAGAGCCCTCCCACAGGCCAGCCCCCCAAGGAGGAGCCGGAATGGAGTGTGTTTGCCAGGGAGCACCCCCAGGCTCTCCTCAGCCGGCCGGAAGCGCTTCCTTTAGTCGCACAGCAGGCGGTGGTGCCCGATGCCAAATCCAACTCTGTGGCTCTGCAGCGCCCCCCCTGAGGTGCCCTCCCAGTGCCTGGCATGGACCCGGAGCTTCTCTCTCCCATAGCACAGTCCCGAGACCCGCCTGGGGCTCTGTGCCAGGCCCCGGGGAGCCTGCAGGGATGAAACAGGCCTGGTTCTCGCCCTCCTGGGAGACAGACCAGCACCCAGGGCCTCTTGGAGGAGGGAGCATGCCCGGGGCGGGGGAGGGGCTGGGGGGTCCCTGGAGGATGAGCTGGGAGAAGTGGCGGAGGGGCCTCCATGCCAGGCACCCGAGTGGGGAAGCAGGTCTGGGAGGAGACCCGTGTGGCCGGGAGAGGAAGAGGATGGGGTCAGAGAGGCGGGCGTGGGCCGTGCCCAGCTTTGCTAGACAGGGTGTGGGCTTCGTGTGAGGGGCGGCGGGGAAGCCCGTGACTGACGCCTTGGTGGCCCGTCTGTATGTGGTGATGGTCTTGGCCTTGGGCCCAGGAGCAGGTCCTCAGCGTCTCCTCGTCTGAACCATGAACCCGTCTTTCCGGACGGCTGTGAGGGCTCCGGGACTGCTGAGCAGAATTCGATATTCAGTGCGGGGTTTGCTTTTGCAGCTGCAGACGGCCCTGGCCAGGCTGCCAGCCAAGGGGGCCACCAACGCAGGAGCTAAGCCACCGAGGGCCCAGCCGGGAGACAGCGCCTCGGTATGTATCTTCTGTGCCGGGAGTCAGCGGGGCAGCCACGGGGTGAGGGGAGGGGGCGGGAGGGGAGGTGTCTGTGTCCGGGGTCCACCCCCACAGCACTGGGGCGCGGTGCGACCATCGCAGCATCCGTACAGCACCATGAGGGAGCCACAGCCCCGCCAGGGATGCCCCCTCGGAGGCCAGGGAGGGTCTAACGCAGAGAGGGGCTCAGGAGGGGCCCGAGGACCCGGAACCCTAAGATTTCAGGACCAGCGGCGAGGGCCTAGGTCCACAGGTCGCCCACTCCCAGCCCAGCACCCTTCACAGCATCCTTCCTCACTGGGATCAGCATCCTCCCCTCCCACCTCCGCGTCACCCCCCGGACAGGGAGCTGCCTGCTGCCCACGGAGCCCTGCTCGGAGGGGGCAGTTCATTTTGTGAGAATTCTTCTCATTCCCGGAGTCTCGAGAGCATCCAACCTGGGAGGCAGCCAGCTGGTGACCCGGGTCCAAGCCCCAGGACTCCGAGCCCCTCTCCCAGCCCCTCCGCCCTGGCTGTCTCCCACTCAGGACCAAGGGGCTTCGTGCCCGTCCCCGGGGAGAGCTCCGCCCTCAGCGTGCAGCGCCGGGGCCCCGTGGGGTCCTGAGGGTCAGTCTGTGACCCCGCCTGGCTGGGGGGAGGGAGGGAGGGGGACAGTAGGATGAGGAGGGCTGGCCCCCGGCAGGGGCTGGGCTGAAACGCAGGCCTTTCCTGGTTTATTCAGAGCACCGAGCGAGCACCTCCGTGCCCCTGGCCAGAGCGCCCAGAGGGGGAAGTGTTGGTCCCAGCACTTGTTGAGACTGACAGGATCTTCTGAGGAAATAAAAAATCAGGGGAGCCCAAGAGGGCACCTGAGTGGCCATGTTGAGGGAAGGAGGGGGATGGGCTCTGAGGTCACAGAGGGAGCGTACCCCTCGTACCCCCTCGTCTGAGGCGGCTGGAGGGGCCATGAAGGAGGGTTCCTGAGGGGGGCCTGCTGGAGAAAGGGGTGCAGGTGGGGCCTCCCATCAGGCAAGCCAAGGCTCAGAGCCGGGAAGCATCGGCATTTCTGTCACGTTTGCTAGCTGGTGTCTGTCAGCTGGAGAACCTTGGCCTGCGGCCCAGGGCCCATGGGGCGGTGGGGAATGTGAGCCAGAGGAAGCTGGGGTGGGTCCCCATGGAGGGGGGCCTCCAGTGGCAGCTGGGTGGCTGCAGGGAGCCTGGACGGTTTCTGATGGAGGAGCGGGCCATGGGCTGCCCGTCTGTCCATCAGTGCCCCCGGTTTCTCCCAGGCACCTCTGACCAGAGAGAGAGCAAAGGCAATGCCCCCCTCAGAGGACTGGTCAGAGAGGAGCCGGCGGCCCGCCCTCCGCTGGGGCTGTAGGAGGCGCTGGTGTGAGCGTCCTTGGCGCTGTCTCTCCCCCTCCCCCAATGGGCTGGGCTTCAGTTACCCCTCCAGGAAAACAGCCCGACCCACGCCCCCCTCGGAGCCTGTGGAATTTCACTCTGGGCGGACACAGCTTGGAAACGGCAGGAGGTGGGGTAGGCCCAGCTGCCGGGCCAGGAGGACTGGGCCGGGCAGAGCCGAGGGCTGACGGCTGCCCGTGCACGTGGGCCCAGCCCCGACGGGAGCACCGCCTGGCATCCCCTCTGGCAGAATCCGCCCCAGACAGCACCTTCACCTGTGCGCTCCGTCATCACTTCGCAGGCCCCCGGGGGCCGGTGATACCCCCCATCTTACAGACGAGGAAACGGGGGCTGGTGAGACGCCATTGCCTGGGATCTAGGTCCAGGCGCCCCCTGCGTGCTCTCCCTGTGCTCGGAGCAGCTCACCACCCAGCAGGGCCCCAGGGAATCCTGGCACCGGATTGCTGGCCGGCAGGGGGCATTGCTCTCCACTCCAAGGCAGAGTCAAAGCAGCAGAGTCCCTGGGAAAAGTCAGTGCCCAACAGCCATGAGAAGGGGTGACAGGCAGCTAGATGGGGGGGAGGAGAGGGGGAGGACACGTTAAACAATTAAATTTAAAAAAGGGTGCTCTTG